>JAYESA010000005.1:248634871-249234871 GCA_036927795.1 Iris macrosiphon
CGCATCCTCTGAAAGTCGATAATACTGCCTGGCCTCGGATGCTGAATCTGATCTGCCTGTGGCTGAATCTGTGCCACCCTATCCACTGCCGTCATGGCCACCTGGTGGGCATTCTCAATGCCCAGCCTCATCACATCCACCTGACGGTGCTGCGTGTCCATCATCTCCCTGAAGAACGTAAACAACTGCACAGCATCTACTGGAGCAGGAAGTGGTGGAGGAACCACCGGAACGACTGGGGTAGTCCTCGAACCGACAGGTGAAGGAGGATCCCCGAGAGAAGCAGATGCTCCCTCAACCGCAGGAGTGGTGAGTGGAGCGGTAGCAGCTGCCTGAATATGAGCTGGACGAGAGGTAGCAGACCTCTCAGTGGCAACTGCTGGAACGGTACGATGGGATCGTGTCTTCGGAGGCATCCTGAACACAGATCAAAAGAAGTCAATACGGCACAAGATACGATATCATCAAAGAAGGACAGTAATATTTCAAAAGAAACTAATTTCAGAATAATTAGATTGGAATTGTTCCTAATCGTGATTGAGTACACTCTCATCCTAGATCCTAGATCCTATAGCAGGCTCGCAGCAGTACAACTAAGTTGTTATACCACCACGATATCGCACTAATTGAGAATCGAGACCTGTATGGGGCCGCCACCAAAAACGTGTCACGACCCGCACATGGAAAATCGGGCATGAGTCGTGGGTACGTCCAGCCTACGCCGCAGCATCAGCGGTAGAACGCTGTCTAGGTCAACTATCTAGATAATAATTTCACACAAAAATCGGCCATGACCTCTCCAAAAGGAGGGCAACCACACAAACAATATATAAACCTGCCAAGATCTCAACTCCAAACGGAGGAGCAAATATCATAATGATAATCACAAGTACTCAATCACGAATCTAAGCACGATAAGATGATAAAGAAGTCTAACAACTATAAAGTCTAACCAACAACAACTACTACAACAACCACAACATCAATAATAATACATCAACCAAAATAATATACAAACAAGGTCTCAATCCAAAACCGGAGATAAATCCGGTGCTAAAAGCTAATAAAAACAACAACAAGGTCTTAGTGATCCCGGCTACCAACTCGGAAATTACTCCTAAACTAGAGGGTCCCTGTCTGCACCATCGACAGGCTCAGGTCCATAAAACGTCAGACACCAATCCTCCGGATACTCTGAAAAATATGTCCAGTCAGGACTGGAGCAAGTACATCTCTAACAGCAGTTCCATTTAAATGATAAAAACTATAAAACAGTTATAGCAAGTAGCAAGAAAAATAAAGCAAGTATGAGGCAAGAAATATATATATATCACTGGTGCATAAAGGTAAATATGCAGGAATATCAGAAACAAGATAGTAGTGACTGCAAGATACAAGAATCTAAGCTAAGATCAAGTCCGTGCACATGAACGTGTAGTGAGTCCAGCATGAAAAAAACATGTAGTGAGTCAAGTCCAGAAACATGTAAGTGAGACCAGCAAGAAATACAAGAGAGTCCAGACTATAAAGAATGAACTCGGTGTCTTTGAAATACTTGTTTCGACATGTAAACGGCTAGGGGTAAGTACGGCTCACCGCGCACTGGGTGTGCGGCTGCTATCATTCCAGATTAGACCAGAGGGAGTGATTCCTGATGATGCCAGATAGGAATATTTATATGTCTACTCGAGTATTTCCCTGCCCCGACTAATACAAGTGGATCCAAGACCCGACACGCAAATCAAGATGAGTCCAGCCTGAACATGAATGATGCCTGTAGTGATGCATGTAGGTGATGCCAGTAGTGATTCCAGAATAGAGGCCAGAAACATGAAATGTACGTGTCGTAAGTAAATAAATCCAGAAATACCAGTCAGTGTCCCGTGTTGTGCCAGAATAATCAGATGATACTATACTAGAAGCTGAATCATAATAATCATCAGATAATAAAAACTATCAGAGAATGTACTCGCCTGATGTCCTGAGCAACTGGTGATCCGAACTGGTGTCGCAAGGACCTAATACGGAAAGCAAGGTTAAACAGGGTTCTAATGAGTTAAACAGATATAAAATAACTAAAAATAGGCTTCTAGGGTCGTTCTAGGTCAAACGGATCAAACCGGTGAAATCTGGGTCAAAAAGTCAACTCTGGGTCCAAAAAGTCAACTCTGGGTCAAAACTTGACTTTGGCGGTCAACCGAGTCAACTACGGTCAAGTCTAGGTCAAACTAGGGTGCTCCTGAAATTCTAGGTCAAACCGAGCTCATTAAGCTACTAAACTCACAAACTCGCCTAATCGAGATACCGGGATACCCTCGGTATCCGATACCTCGCCCTAGGCCACGCACCCCACCTAAACCCGCTAAAACCTATGCTAGCATGCGTAAATATATATACATAAACATATAAAAATTACTCCAAGACATTTCCTAGGCTAATGCTTAAATACCCCGCTCGAAACTCAATACCTTGGATATCTTAAGGTATTGAGATACCTCGGTATCTCAAGGTATTGAGGTTTTGCTCTAAAACCCCTCTAACTAGCTATCTAGCTATTGAATATATACCTAGTTATTAATCTAGGCTAGGAAATATAGATATCTACCATATTTATATATATCTAAGTATGTATATACCTATATATATATCCACACACATATACACAAATACCCTTTACCTTACCCATCATATAAATATATATATATATACTATCTAGATATCTCTAGGTATGCATATAACTATATGTATATAGATATATATATATATACCTTAGATAGATAACTACCTATCTACCTATGTATTACCTATCTAGTATCAATCTATCTAGTTATCTATCTAACTATCTAACTAGTTATCTTATTATCTATCTATCCTACTATCTATTCTATCAGTTAACCATCTATATAATTATCTATTCTAGACTATCTTAGACATCTATCTATCTATCTATTCTCTATTACCTAGCTGCTACTGCTCCTGCTATTCTTGCTGCTGCTGGGGCTTCTTATTCCTGCTGCTTGCTCCTTATGCTGCCATTGTTGCTGCTGGCTGCTCCTTCTATTGCTGCTGCTGTGCTGCTGCTGCAGTGCAGCAACAGCTGCTGCTGTTCTAGGTTCTGAAACCCCCCCTCTAGCTCAAAAAACACACACACACTCCTATATACTTATATATATCATCCTATATTAGTATATATATATATATATATATATATATATATATAATATATATATACACACACACATATAACTATATATATATACTACTAGATAGATATATTATATACACCTATATCTATATACTAACACACACTAACACACACACCTACACACTCACAAACACACTAATACACACACACACACACATTACAAATATATACATAGCTATATATATAAACACACATATTAAATATATATGCACACATACAAATATATATATATATAGTTATATATATATATATATATATATATATATATATATATATATATATATACACACACACACACTCTAAGATACATATATATATGCATACACATTCAAATACATATATACATATGCACACACAAGCACACTTACACATATACATATATATATATACACATAGACTTATACACACACAAGCACATAGATATAAATACACACATATAACTATAAATATATATACATAAACACACATACATATAAATATACATATATATATATATATATATATATATATATATATATATATATATATATATATATATATATATATATATATAGACACATATACACTAATACAACACAACAACGACACACAAACAACACGCCCCACTCACGCCCAACGATCCCGACACTCATCAACACCCTAAAATATATAAAATATAACTCGAAAACTCTAGCACACACTCCCCGATACTAACCCAACGTGCGCACAAGCCCAAAACGAGGAACCCAAGTCGAAATGGCCGTTCGGTCATTTCGACGAACACGTGGTGCGCGGCTCGAAAAACCTCCTGAAACGCACACCAAACGAACTCGGAATCGGCCCAAAATTTACTCACGCGCTCTAGACGATGCCTAGATCCTAGAAAAAGTGCTCCCGCGTCGATTCTAGGTCCATGGCAGAAACGCCCACGCACTTAGAATCGGCGACGACGAAAAGCCCCAAATTCGCCCGAAATGCCCGTTTCTCCGCGACGCGGCTTCCCATGTCCGAACGGAGACACGCACTCATCCTCTAGATACCCGACAACGTCTACCTAGGTCCGTCTAACCTAGGGCATCACCCAAAATTGGGCCAAATTTGGATTTCATCCGAAATCGATACAAAACCTAATGTTAAAGTCTCTAAACCCAACCAAACTAGTTCCAACTTCCTCCCACGGGTAGCCTAAGGGTCTAGAAAGGTTCTAAACTATTAATTACACTATATAAAAATAATTACAAGGAAAAAAATTAGGGTTTACCTCTTGGGAGTTGGAATCCCAAGCCAAAATCTCCAAAATACTCTAAATCCTCCAAACCAAGCTTCCAAGCTCCCAAATCTAGCTCCAACACCAAATCTAAGCTCTACCCACCTAGGTTGGAGAAAAAGTAGGGTTAGGGTTCAACTAAGAAGAAAAATGGAAGAAAGAAGGAAAAAAATGGAAGAGAAACTCACCTTGAAGAAGAAGGAAGAAGAAAGAAGAAGTGGAGAAGAAGAAGAAGTGAAGAAGAAGAGTGGAATGAAGAGGGGGGGAGAAGAGGGGCTGCTGTCCACGGGTGGGGGAGGGGCTGAATGGGTCGACCAAAGCACATAAAAAGGGTTTTACAAGTTCCAAATTTCCCAAAATGCCCCTACTTGACTTGGTTTCGAGTTTCGGGTTCCAAAAGCACTCAAACTAGCTCCAAATCTCTCCCACTAACCTTCTAAAAATATAATAAATATTCTAGACCCAAAAATAAGTCTCACAGGGGTGTGGGCTAGGTCGGACATGGGTCCACTAGGGTCTGACATGGGTCCAGGCTAGCCAAAATCCTAAAACAAACAATAAAAATATAATACAATCATTAATTAAATATAAATACAAATAATTATAAATAATACACAATTAACTAATATTAAAATAAAAAAAATATTCGGCTCTGGAAATGGGGTGGTGACACCTTAGATGGTGAGTATGAGAGAATTTGAGATAAATTTGGGGTGGAATTGATGGTGGGGTGAACTATTGGGGAAGAACACTAATTAGGAATTACTTGAGTATGGAGAATGAGAGGAGAGAGAATTTTTCTCTAAAAACTAGGGCCGACCCCCTCTTCCTCCTTCCTCAAGCAATGTGGAATGTCCTAATTATCCCTATTGGGTTTTCATGAAGGAATTAATTAGTGGAAGCCTCTAATTGTAATGTGGGTTCATTCTAATTTCTAATTAATGAGAAGGGTTAACTTAGATTGAGTTTAATGTGACTAGTCCAACTATGGGTCCAAGTTGTCATGTCAAGTCTAGTTCATACCCCAAATAAATAATAATTACTATGTATATAAAAAATATCATGCACAATATGTGTAACCTCCGTATCCTGAAATTCATGCTTAAATATTATTTTTAGGTTAATTTGGGGCTAGTGGGATTTTTCCATAATTTTTTGTTAATTAAAAACTACTAACCCTAATTTTCTAGGACTTTCAAGAATTTATTTTAGGGTCAAATATAATTAAAAATATCCCAAACTTTTATTTTAGGTTCTAAATAATTAAATATATTTTCTAGAATTTTTTGGGAATTTTCTGATTATTTTTAGCATTTAATTTGAGTTAATTAGGGAAAACTGAATTAAAAACTAATTTCTGAAAAAGAAAACCCAAAAAGTAATTAATTCTGCCCAGTCAGCAAACAGGGGGCCCACCTGTCAGCCTCCCGCAGCGAACAGTGCCGGGCCCGCCTGTCAGTGACCGCTGAGTGGGTGAAGGGTGGAGCCGAGCCGACCTCGAGCCGAGCCGAGTCAGAGTTCGACTCGGACTTAGCTGAGCCGAGCCGCGTCGAACTGTGACCATCCGATTTGGGCTGGCAGCATTGGATGGCTACCACGTGGCAAGCTTCTGAGCCGCGGCTGCTCTCTCTCTCCTCTATATATATAATAGTTTAGTTATTAATTTCTAGGGTTTTTCTTGAGCCAATTTTTGGAGAATTATCATCTAGGGTTCCTTCATCTTCCAGAAGCCATTGCGCATAGCTCTGGACTCCAAACGAGGCCTAGTTTTTTGTGTTAGAAAGATATTGAGGTTAGCTTTCTGATTATATAATTTTTTTAACAAAATTATGAGTATTAAATTCTAGAAAATTCATAGAGCATAGTATATCCGAAAATAGACGTGTTTTGATATTTTTGCGATTCCGGAAGAACCAGGAATCAGAATCATGAACCGTTTAAAGTTTCAGAAAGCTAATGTCGAGATCATTGACATATATTTTTCCCAGAAGATGTATTTTCATACTGTTAATTCTGTATAACTTCTAGGTTAGAATTTAACCATCGGTGCACTACGAAACTTGTATGTGCCATAATTTCCAAACGAATTTGAATTTGGACGAGCCATAAATTCCAGCATATTTTTTATGCTAAAATCTACAGGAATTCATGCATGAAAGTCGAGTTTGTGTCGATTGACTTTTTGGTCAACAGATCGCCTCGATTTGCGTGCCATGAGTCTCGAGTCGATAAAATTCAGTTCCTTTGGACAAAATTTAGGCATTAACCTAAAAATCAGAATAATAAGATTAAAAATAGGATTTTAGAGTAATTATTTCAGAATTAAATAAATTAAAATAAATTATCTTTTGACATGGTAAGTTTGTAATACATAGGCTATTTGGACTGTAACTTGGACTCTGATTCATACCAGCAGCAGGACCCCAGGCGAGTACATTCTCTGACAGTTTCCATCATGTTGATTATCTCTATAATTCTTGTTGTATAGCGTACATGACTCTGACACTGTTCTTTACACGAGTTGGCATCATCGAGACCTGTCACGAGAAGTCGTGACTGGAATCCATCGTGCTAGCTGGGGGAAAATAGGGAAATATTAGTAGCTTATGTGATCATACTCAAACTTTACATGCATCATAGCTCACCCACACCTCACGTCGGTGCAGCCTGACCCTTACATGCCTCATCACTGTTACATATGGTTAGCCGGACTTGTTGGGGATGATCGCTAATCCATGTAATGAGTCATATAGTCCCAAGCCGATCACATGATATACTGATGTTTCACACACTTAGTTAGATGTTCTTGATATGCATCTCTAGTATATGGATCTAGCATCTCCACATGTTCTAGTTATTGTTCTTGTAAACACTTACATACCAGTTCATTGTTTTTGCGTGTACTTGTATTTCTATTTTATTACTAGATGTACACTGATGATGACATGCTCCAGTATTCCATTATTCCAGCATATCCATGCTCTCCAGTATTTCGTATTTCTAGTATTTCCTATCTGTCTTGTATTTTTTTACACTGTGTTATAGTTTTTGTCAATATACATGGAACTGCTGTTAGAGGTGTATTTTGTTCCAATCCTGACTGGATTTTTTTTCCAGACTATGACATTGAGGACTTGTTTCTGGCATACTTGGAGACTGGATGTTATTGATTGCAGGTTAGATTATTTATTATTGTTTAGACTTGTCTTGTACTTTATTTGCTTGCTTCGATATCTCATCGTGCTTTAGCTTATGTGATTGAGTATATTCCATACTATATTGTGATATCTGTGTCTCCTTATAGAGTTGGATATTCGTGAGAGATTAATTAGATAGTTACATGACCTAGACAGCGTTCTACCGCCGATGCTGCGGCGTAGGCTGGACGTACCCACGCTCTCGTGCCCCTATACCGGGTGCGGGTCGTGACAATATGAATAATATAAAATAAAAAATATCTCTATTCTAGAAATGTGATAGTGACAACAATAATGCTGTCACCATACGATATGATGTTTGTTCCACAAAAAGCCGTCAAGGGCCAAGCACTAGCTGACTTCCTGGCCGCCCACCCGGTGCCAGAAACTTTGAACTTTGAAAATCTACGAGGAGATCGCCGATGAAGTTGTAAACTCCAACACTGTGACAAGCGCAGAAGCCGTTTGGCGAATATTCTTCGACGGTGCTTCAAAAACAGGGCCCAAAGGCATATCATCGCTGGAGTCGGGATAGTGTTGATCTCCCCATATGAATTGGTTATCAACCGCGCCTACTCCCTCACTAAGCCATGCTCCAACAATGTGGCAGAGTACAATGCTCATGTCATTGGTCTCCAACTTGCTAAACAAGTGGGAGTTGACCACCTGGAAGCCTACAGTGATTCCAAACTGATCGTCAACAAGTCCGAGGCAAGTACGAAGTCCGGAATGAGGACCTCTTCTCTACTACCGAGCCAAGCTTGGATTAATCACCCCCTTCAAAGGGTTCTTCATAGAGCACGTCCCTTGACTGCAAATTATCTAGGCAGATGCCCTGGCCGGCCTAGCAACCTCTCTAGCTATTCTGGTCCATACTCATAAACTGATCACCGTGATCGGTCAAGAGCTTGTCTGTCCGAAGAATAACCTCTATCAGTGCCTGAGCAACTCAGTAGAGACGAGCAATAACTCACAATACTGGAGACTTCCATTTATCGACTATGCATTCTATAAAATTCTCCCCGAGAACACAAATGAATCCACTTTCATCAGAAGACGTTCCCTCCGGTTCTATTATGATACGGCTACCAAAACATTGTATCGTCGCTCCTATAACGGTCTTATGTTATGATACATATTGAATGCAGAAGCGAAGCAGGCTCTTCACGAAGATCACGACGGGTTTGCAGTGTCCATCAACCAGGGCCCAAGCTACAGGACCTCCTCCGGAGAATGGGTTACTACTGGCCGACAATGGTAGCAGACGCCATTGACTATGCAAGAAAGTGCTAAGCGTACCAGATCCACGCAGACTTCATCCACCAACCCTCAGAGTTCCTACACCTAACTCTTGTACCCTGGCCATTCGAAGCTTGGGGCATGGATATCATAGGGCCAATAAGTCCACCCTCGTCCAAAGGGCATCGATTTATCCTGGCTATTACCGACTACTTCATCAAGTGGGAGAATCACCGCTGAAGGCTACAAGAGTGTCTCTCTCCAACCAATTAACAGTCGATGACAATCATCGTTAAAGGCTACAAGAGTTAGAAGCACTCGACAAGAAATCTCTCTCAGCTCAACAACGCATTGAGCTGTACCAAGCGTGTCTCTCAGGAGCCTTCAACAAACGGGTCAAGAATAGGACTTACCAAGTGGGCGACCTCGTCCTAACAGTAAGGAGGCCGATGGTTATGACCCACAAGACGGCCGACAAGTTCCAACCTAAATGGGAATGTTCGTTCATCGTGGAATACGTATTCTCCAATGGTGCCTATCGATTAGCGAAATCTAACGACAACTTGCTCATGATGCCCATCAACGACAAGTTCCTGAAGAAGTACTACATCTAAGATAGACTTGTACTCCCTCTATCCCCAATAGGGCAACAAAGATGTATAGGGTTCCTACTCCTTGGACAATCCCCAGCGAGTGCCTACACACAACATTACCTGTCCTCAACAAGACATTATCGATATTTAGGAGTCCTGGATACACAACGGATAATGGATCCTCAAAAGCTCCACAGCGGAGCAGTCCTCAGGTCCTCCTGCACACCCCTACAGGGACCACTCAAAAACTACTCTCGTTAGATGCTAGCCATATCCAAATTACCTATGAGTTATCATCCAAATAATCTCTCCAGTAGAGTAACCCTCATGTCTATCCATATTTCTGGTAGACCATAACTAGCAAATCATTCCTCAGTGAGTTCTCGGACATTGGTTCACGTCCATATTACCTCTGAACTGTTGTCCTAATATTTCTCTCCGGACGAGTTTGCCACGTCCATATTACCTCTGAGCAAACTTTTCAGGTTTGACTATCGATTATCACGTCCATATTACCTATAATATCAATTTTTATCTCAACTTAGTACCTATACTTAACTCTAAGTACGCCAGCGGTTTTAATTCTACAAAACTTGCCACGTCCATATTACCTCTGGCAGGGCTTGTCTCAAACCTATTACTTGAACTTGGGTGCGCAAGAAGTAATGGATCCATAAAACCTTTCATGTCCATATTACCTCTGATAGAGATTTGTTTCGAACTTATTACTTTCACTCTCGTGCGCAAGAAGTAATAAGTCCACCAAAGTTCTCCCAGCGGGATTTTCATGCCCCAGTCCCATAATTCGTAGGACTAGGAATACGTAGCATACCAACCGTATGTATATGGCAATACCAATATATAAAAACTATAATACACACGTACGCTATAATATGAATATTAATTCATAAGTAGTCAATATATTGTCAACACAAGTCATAGACGTCTATATCTCATCCACAACACAGTAAAGAAATATCAAAATAAATAACTAAAGAAGTCTCAGGTACAATATATCAAAAGTATAATAGTCGGGTGGAGACAAATCTACTGCCCATCGACTATATCAAAACTAAAATGATAGAGGAGATCAGAACCCCAATATAAAATAATGTCAGATAAAAGAAACTATAACTAAGATATCCCTCAGCAATGAAGTAATCACTGGTACTCCGAAGGTAAGACCTCCTCAACAGTGAATGATACGTCAGGCCTGGGTCCGTACTCCTGCAGATACTCCTCTATACTTGGAAATGGACCAGTTTCTCAAAGGGACATAACAAGATACATAGAAGCATGCTAATAAAGTACTGAAAATAAACATCCAAAGGGTCGCCTAACTGTCTATCTGAATACACTTTTGAGAACAACTTTCCAACACGTAGGCTATCTGGCTAAAAATGGGATTTGTCTGACTCTCTCGAAGAATCAAGGGCCTAAAAAATGTAACGTCTCTCGGAAGTCAGAGGCCGCCTGTAAATAATATAAGGGTCATCTGACCATGTTTCTTCGACGGAGCGTACGGTTACAAAAGAGAAAGTATAAAGGAGCCCAAACACCTTACTTTTTGTTCTCCCCACCCCATGTTCTATTCATGTCACATCCATGACACGATGATACCTCTAATAACTGCTAAGTCTTCTAGCATGCAAATTTATTAGCAGTTATTCCCTATCCTACGTCCCATATGAACATGTGACCAACCCATCACGCAAGTCCGTGTCCTACATGAGACTCACACTCATGTAACAGATGTGTCACGGTTAATAAAACATAAGCTGCCTCAAAATTATGGGGTGGTCTCTTAACTCTAGGTCAATATGCATAATATAAATAAAGACAAAAGACGACGCAACCGTAGTTGCACCCAAGTTATTCTCAGACATGCAGTTTTATATAGCAAAATAAATAAACATAAATAACAAAAAATAAACATGCAATAAAAGAATGTAACTAAATAGTACTATGGCAAGGTATACTTGTCTGGCAATCAATCTGTGTAATATAAGCGTCAAGACGTCAAGCACAAGGGATCAAGAACCACTGCCTCCGAATGAACATCTCCGGATGCTAAAATAAATATTACTAACATCTCCAAAATCAGCGAGATAGTCAGAAAACTCTACCCTTTCGTCCAATTTGGACACAGGGGCAAAACGGTAATTTTGGTTCAAAGCGGGATCCACATGTGGGCCATTTTGCACTGAAATACGTGTCAGAGATAAATATCTCTAAATGGGACAAATTATAAGTCAAAAAAATCTTAAATGATGATACAAACTCAACGGTATATCCAATTTTGAATTTCGGTAAGCCGACCATAAATTCACCATTCAAGTTAAACCGTGGGGCCCGCAAATAGACGGCTCGGTCAACTGTCTCGGAATCGCATAAAACTTGGGTCACAGGACCAGCATGATACAACGAATCCAATGACGCAAGTTTTATCACGTTCCAGTGAGCATACACGAAGTAGGATACTTATTTGTAAAAGTTATGATACAGAAACTTTTTACGGATACAAGTTGATTTTGACGCGCACAAACGTCCGAATCAACTTTCGCAAAATTCCGCATGTCAGGATATACCATACGCTCCTTTAGGAATAATTGGTATATGACGTGGTGGTTCGGTTTGTCGGGACGCACTCCGTATCATAAGTTTTCAAGTTTAAAAAAGATGGTTTTTGGTCGAGTTTGAGCAGGTTTAACTCAATGATTAAAGCAACTAAATAAAAACAAAAAGAACATAATTATTCTGGTATATGTTGTCTTTAATTAGGAAAAAGAAAATCAGGTTTTGATTCATTGGTTTGGGAGAAAATTGTCTTCCAATATGGGCTTCTGACTCGATTTTTCGAGTGTCCTGGATTGTAATAAAAACAGGTTTTTCGGGAAGTTTTGGAAGAATTTTAAACAAAATTAAGGTAGTTAGAATAAAACTACTTGAAGGCATTATAAAGTGTTCATTTTGTGATTGAATCTAAATAACTGGACCTAAATTCGGTCGCGTATACAAGAAACAATTCAGCAAAAAAAAAGGGTACCTAGGTTCGCTGTTTGGGCGCACGCGTGCGTACGGGTCAATGGCGACGGCGGCGGGTGGCTCTACGGCGGCGGTGCATGGGTCAAGTAGGGTCGTAGGGAAAATAGAAATTAGGGTTAGGGTTAGGGTTAGGGTTAGGGTGTGATATATATATATATATATATATATATATATATATATATATATATATATATATATATATATATATATAGAGAGAGAGAGAGAGAGAGAGAGAGTGGTTATGCGGTTGGGTTTCATCCGCGGGGTGAAGGCCTGGTTGGGAATGGTTTTGCTTCTACTGTTGTTGCCTATTCGGTTGTTGTATGCTAAGGTGGATGGTTTGTAGTTGCTTTGATTGCTTGTTTTGTTGTTTTCTTTACTTATCTTATATATATATATATATATATATATATATATATATATATATATAAAAGTAAAGAAAATAACAAAATAAATACATCCTTGTGATTACTATCATTACTATTTTTATTATTGCCATTATTTCTAAAATAAAAAAATATTTTATTTATTGTTATTATTAAATATTGGTATGTCGTTGATATACGTGCTATTATTCCTATTATTATTAAAAGTAAAAAATCTTAGAAAATTAGGGGAGGTTACAAGGATGTCCTCAATGGAAGCAAATAGTTCACTTTCATATTACCTTCCGTATCGGACCGCCAACGGAGTAAAAGAGTCATTACAGCGCTTTTTGTCCATCGTCGCTCCCCAGAATCAAAAAAATTATACTTAGATTGTCTTTCTAGGACCTCTTTGTACTTTCTTTATATTTTTATTAAAGCATTCCCAATTTTAATGACAAACAGTCTTCATCCTTAACAGGATGCAACTGCCACCGTAGATGCAGGTCATAGCTAAGTTGCCACGTGGAGTCTTTGTTAGGATCCGCTGTTGCTGAAAATCTAGTTTGTTTCCGTCCTTGGTGTGCACGACTTGGTCAGCTCAACACGTGGTCTGCACTTAGTCGTAGAGAATCTCCTCAGTTGCAACAAAAAGATTTTGGCTTAAAAAGGTACTGCCATGTTGAACGCATGGGGTCTGGAACGCATATGGCCAGAGACGCAAGGAACACATAGAATCTGGAATGTATAGGATCAAAGACGCATGGAACGAATGGTTTCTAAAATGCATAAGACCAGAGACGCATAGAACGCATGGAGTCTGGAATGCGCATGGAACAGTTCCGCTGCATACAGACAAAAAATAATCATGATGGTGACGTGAGCACTGGCACCGACTGTTAGTGTCAGAATCGGGGCATTCAGAGCCATTATTGTGGTCAGAGTCATAAATGCACTGACTTGACTGAGGTGTCTTTATGCGTTCAATGCATTATGCGTCACTTAATCTTTGGTGCTTAGGGACTGAGGCGCATAGGGGTCTTTGAGAATTTTTATGCTTCTACACCAATGTACCGCCGTATACCAAATTTGGTGATGTTTATTCCAGAAAGGTTCTGACTTGAAACAATAATTCTTTTGGTATGCCGTCAGTATACCTATATACCGTTGGTAGACCTATGCTGGATTGAAGCTGAAAATTAGTATTTTATTAAAACTGTTGGATCTAACCAGCGGTCCATTGCTATACAATTTAGAGTAATCACAGTAGGGACACTCCAAACATATACTCTAAATTATTAAAAATTGTGTAAATTATTAGTTTTTGTGTGTCCTCAAGATATTGGCACATAATGGTACACTCCAAATAAATACTCCAATTTAATCTTCGCTTTTTTCTCCCTCTTTTTATCTTTATTTTTCTTTCCTATTTGGTAAGATTGTTTCTCTCTTTTTTCTCTCAATTTTTCTTTCCTATTTGGTTACTTTTGGTGGGCCCAACAATTAATATAGAAGAGTTAGAATACGCTCCAAATCTGAAATGTCTCGTAGCTTTCTAGTAATTTTTAAGTATGGATAAGTGTCCACTGCAGCCTTCAAGCACTACAAAATTTGACTTAAGTCAAAATATAGCACTTGAAATCTCTTCCACTATTTATGCTCTTATGAAGCTTTAAATAAATAATTTCTTGCCCTAATTCCAATCTAATCTATCATTCTGAAGATCAAAAAGAGAGTTCTAGTTTGTAACTTTCAAAGAAGAGAAAGTATGGATTGGTGGCTATTTCAAAGAGAGATTAGTTCGAAAGATTTGTTCTTGTTATCTTCATCTTTGATAATCATTTATAATCTGTTTTCGTTACTTTGAGTAGTTGCGGTGATCCATTTTGATCTGTGGAGATATTTGTAGATGATTCATTCTTCTAATTCATTAGTAAATGCTTTTTGACTTCGATCATCCCGTAGTTTTTTCGTAAGAATTTTCTACGTCTGTGTCTGTGTTTGTGTTTGGCTTGTTTTGTAATTTTGGCAGGGTGGTTTGTATATTTTTATTCGGTTCTCTCACAGTCTCTTGGCTTGGGAGAACGATTTTCGTATTTGGTTTCCAACATAAATACCAAAAATAACACAAAGAATAAAAAAGTTTTACGTGGTTCGATCAAGCCGCGGAAGGATGTGAGAAATACTTTATTGAATCAACTAAGAGTTCATTACAAAAGTTACAACCATACATCGCAAAGTAACCCTAACCTTGAGTGATCTCCACTGAGCTCTCCTATGCTCTCTCAAAAACTTCTTTGAATGAGAGAGCTCGACGAAAATCTCTCAAGTCTATGGTTACTTCGTGCCATGCATTTATAACTTTTGTAAGTCTTTTTTTATTTAATAAAGTATTTCTCACATTCTTTCGTGGAGTATCTCGATCTTGATTGAAACTAAAATTTGACTATTGGCAGATCTCTTTATGCGAGTTGTCCAAAAAAGGAGAATTTAATGATTATTAGTTTGCCAGAACCCACATAAATCTCTTATCTGTTTTGTGTTTGTTCTTTATTATTTCTTTTTTGTCATCAATAAGAGTAATTTTTTATTTATACTTTAGTGTTAATATTAAAAAATCGTTAACCATCATACTTTATAGATGGTACATAGGACCAATATACTACATAGGAGAACTTGAAGATACCATAGTCCTGATATGATCACATAGTTGATCACCGAGACCACACCATGTGGAAGTATAATATGTTGGCTTTGCATTAAAAAAAACCACCTTTCCAAAATAAACAATAGTCAATACCTTTATTCCTATTAATTAGCCCATAATTCTCATTAAAACCTATTTACTATTGAGGTTAGGACTTTATATACAATCTACAATAATCCATCTAACTGGTCTCTTAACCGATCCTTCACACCCAAGCTTTTTACCTCATTATTCCTATTATCATTCATTCACCAGCTATTATTTTATTAACTCCAAATGAATGGACTTCAATGCTAGCCTTCAATATACTTCAATATTACCATTCATTCACCACAACATTATATTCTCATGGAATGTACAACATTCTTCCAAGGTAGCTATCCCATTTTATCGTATACTTCAAACCACTACCACCATTTTATTCTTAGTCTCTATTCCCTTGTTCATGAGACAATCTTTTCTCTCAGAAAAATTCTCTCTTTCCCCCTAATCTTCTGAAGTATTCCTCCTATAATTTTTGGGCAAAGCTAAGTTTGGGTCATTCTTCCGAAGTCATGTGCGGTGACAGAAAGCCGGTAGGAAAGGGGTTTTACCACTAGGAGAATTCGAGAGGATGTCTGCACATAGACCTCAAATAAACTCTTAGGGCAGTGCCTCATGCGCGACTTTCCCATAGACCGGTAAATCTAATCTATTGCTATTTTTGTTTATTTGAATCAAAGGTAATATTTTTCAACAATCTAAGAGTTTATTCGAATATTATAATATGTTAGTTTAACAAATCGTTGTTAAGCAGACTTGTTTGTAAATTTATTAAGCAAACTTGCTAGTTTAACAAAACTTGTGAGACCTATTGTAACTGTTATCATTTTATTTCTAAACATGAGAGAACTTTAGTTTCTGCACTCAAATCAGTTAAGCAAATTTGTTTGTTCACTCTTTTATACAACCGCTTATTAGAAAATTGCTCTTTGCTAATGTTTCAAAAGTTAGAACGAAGTTAGCTACTATGTTCTAGTATAACTTGCTCTTTGCTACTGTTTCAAAAGTTAGCTACTATCTCATTCATAGTGATAACAAATTAGAAATTTGATTACAAGTTAAGTTGTTCTTTGCTAATTTTTCAAAGTTAGCTACTGTCATTTTTTTTATACCAACACAAGAACTAATATATTTTCTTTAACAATACATTTTGATCTATTGTTTAGACTTGTTTCTACATGTTAAAGGATTAATACATTCTATAAAGAATATTGTCTTACATATCTACATGTGGCACATTCTACTGTTTAATTCATTGTACTGGTATAAAAAACTATAGATGAACCACTAACTACAACTTTTTTTTATAAAACCTTTTGGGTGGATCCTATAAAGTTGGAACTCTAAAACAACAATCGGTTGTGAGTCATTTCATTTCATTTCTATAATATTTTCTTTTGTATTTTTATTTGTTATGCATTTATAAATGAACATCGTTTCAGTATTTTCTTTGCATGGTGGATTTGGCTAGATTAGAAGATAACACATTTTTAAGGGCTTTGAACACAGTATTATGACTAAACAATATATATTGATATTGATGACTTCTATACCACATGACAAAAGTTGATTAGAAGATGAGTTCTATGCAAAATATGTACCATAGTGTATTGAGTGAATGCATCTTTATCAGAGAAATAATTGGTTCCATATAAATTCGAGCAAATAGTGATTTGTTATTTTGAAATTTTACGAGACAGAATGATGTTCTACCATGAGATCTACAGCACAACTCTTTAAGGTTTATTGACCCACTCCTATTTCTTTCACATTTTTCTATTTTTTGTTGTAATGGTCTTTAAGATATCTAGATCTTTTATTCTTCGTATTTGTTTAATGTTTCAGTCATGTTGGTAAAATGTTGTGTGATAAAACCAACATCATTCCTGCAATTTTATTTTGTAGAAATATATTGTTGGATGTTTCCAACTGTGCACGTTCTATGTTGCTATTATATGTTCACTCAACACATGTATACTAAAGGACAATTATTGCTTAAGCAATTTTTATTTAAATATAGCAGACATCTATCACAATCTAATATGCTTATTAGTTGTGTATGTTGAAGAGATCCCTGGAATTATTTTTCTATAACATTAGTGGGATGCATTGTAGGGAGTAGTCAACATTCAATGATATCATGGGACAATCATATTTTAAAATGGATATCATAGTGTTAACAAAGATTGTTTGTTAGTGTTTGCATCTCATATATTGCTGAATTATTTTTACTGTTAAAAGTCATAGTCAAATTACTTAGTTGTATTAGAATGAACAAGCTGTGAACCTTTTCAAGTTATATTTCTTGTTAAATATGCATACTAACTTCCCCCTTGTTCTTTTGTCCCTCTTCCGTTGGCTCTTGAATAGTCATTTATTTTTCATTCATTGGCCATTTATTCGGTCAACCGTATTCTCCTTTATGGCTGGTAATGGCCATACTTATTAGCCCGTTAAATTCTAATTATGCCTATGGTCGATTGGTATGTTTGAAATATTTATGGATAGTCATTAGGTTTTAACAATTGTCTATTTAACTAGTAAAACCAAGGACACTATGTGCATTTTCTCCCCTATCATGGTCTTATTCATATGTGTTAAATAATATAAAAATAGTATGATATGCTAAAATTTGATTATCATGCTGACATCAAGGGATCATGTATATATGCTCACAAAAAAAAAATCCGCCTAATAAATCTCATATAATTTTTATTTTTTTATATCACTTGTTCGCAATAAATAACACAATTCAAATGATTGATGGTAGACTATATAAAGTTTGTAACCATGATCTACATAAATAAATAAATCATAGATCAAATGTTTGTGTATTCTGATGCACCTGGACCAATTGTGTATATACAATTGTTTGCTATGGAAACACTCACTTTGGTGACCACTACATCTTTAAAGTTTAGACACAAAGCTCTATATCTCTGATTTAGACTTTTGATATTGTTAAATTGGCATAATATGCATCAACAATTTTTTGGGTGCATTAAATCTACAATACTCAGTTATTAGTCCTAGTCATAGTCTGCTGGATTTGAGTGTCAAGATTTTTTTTTAAGTTGATTCGGACCCTCTCCTATAGAATCTGTAGAGATATTTTAGGAAAGGAGCAACATGTTAGCGGCGATGGTAACACAAATTTATTTATTTTGTACTCCCTTATTCTTAACATAATCTTTGTAATGTTCTCTTTTTAAGTCAAAAATATTAGAGATTGTGACATGTTAGAAAAGGTGCAAACATACTAAGGGTGAAGGTAAGTAATACAAAAAAATTTCGCTTTATTATTCTAAACTTGATGTTTGTAAATTCTTTTTTCATATTCTTGTATATTAATGGATGTTTAGTGAGAATAATGTAACTATCTAAAATGGTCTACAAAATGACATTCTCTGGAGTGCTTACTAAGCCGAAATCAAGAAGTACAAAATTGCTCCGATCATATGAAAATGTATCTTTGATATTTTTCAACATGTATATTCTATTCATTTTCATTCCAAGTTTAGTTGGACAAACATATACTGTTGAGCCTGTGAGCCAACTTTCTTGGTTTCTATATATAAATTATGGTGATGTTGAATGATATATTATTATTTTTCTTTATTGGTTTGCATGTTTGAACATTAAATGACAAATTTGTCACAATATTAGATTTTCGAGTTAGACAAAGAAATCAATATTGTTTTGTCACAATATTTTGATTATGATAGGAAAACATTGGTTTGCAATCTGTGACATTATAATTCCTTTTGATACATTCAAATAATT
This sequence comes from Iris macrosiphon, assembly GCA_036927795.1. Taxonomy (NCBI): domain Eukaryota; kingdom Viridiplantae; phylum Streptophyta; class Magnoliopsida; order Asparagales; family Iridaceae; genus Iris; species Iris macrosiphon. The sequence continues at coordinate 248,654,294 of JAYESA010000005.1, forward strand.
AAACTAAAGAAAATAGTTTAGTGATATTGCAAATCCCTTTAAATCTAGTTTTAAAGTAGAGATTAGTTTGGATACAAGAAGAAAGGATCCTTCTCTCAAATATGGTGTATATAACCCTAAGCAATACGATATTTAAGTGTCTTCGGAACACCGCTAGCTGGGAACCGACCCCTACAGCTAACCCAAGTTGATCAACACTTGAAAGACAAAAGATTTGTTAAGGTTGATTAGCAAAAATCATTCAAACTATTAATTTTGTACTATATATTGTCATATTGACTCAATACACCATTCTTGTAGATATTAGATTGTCACAATGAGTGATTAAGATGAATACTCTAGAGCCAAGCCATCAAAGTTAATGATTATTTCTTCATGAGATAGCAGAGCTATAGGTGTTTATTTCTCACTACCTTGGGACTGATATCAGAAATTGATTGAATCACATGTGACACTAAGCATGATTTAGGAGTAACCATTTTAAGTGCTTTATCTGAATCACTATATGACTTATTATTTGAATATAAAAATATTAAAGAACCATGAGATGCATTGGGAGGAGTATAAGGGTTCACATGTGGAACAACTTAAATACTCATAAGGTGATAGGTCAATGTGACAAACTATCATCATAAACTCTGTAATGATATCTTTATCATAGTTTGTACTGAAGCTATGTGGCTCAAACATCTTATTTTAGATGGTCTACATATTTTTGTACCTATGAATATTTTTATTATAAATTATGATAATAAATCTATTATAGAACCGCTAAAACATGATCTTGTGTACCTGCAGCTGCAATTCAAGACATTAAAAGAGCCTAAATGGCAAAAATGTGGTTCTTGACTATAAAGTCATAAAAGAACTTTACAGATCTCTTGACGAAGAGTCTGTTTACTCTTTACGAAGAGTATGTCTAGGACTTTGATCCTAGAATCATCAAGGGGGATAAGGTTAAGCCCATAAGTAAGTCACCAACTGTGGCAACCCAACCGAGTCTGACTGGAGATCCCAAGAAACGGTTCAATGGGTAGGAACAAGCTGGACTTAGATAAATTTTATGAACATTGACTCGATATTAAAATCTTATTAAAATAATGCTCAATTGGATGTACATATGTACAATGATTCCCCATCCCTATGGTGACAGTGTTCCGGTATGATCTGGTTAGGATGAATTTTTTTAACTCTTAATAGGTCCAAGAATTATTATGCAGGGCTGACTCCGATCACCAACCCTTTGAGGACTTACCTATATGAGAGGTCGTGAAGGCCGCGACTATGGGACAGGGCGATCCCAGACAACTCTCAGGAATATGAAAAGTGCGCATAGACAATCAAAAGCGCCGCCCCGATAGACCCAAGAATCTCTAACGTACTATGTGTGCTATTTTCTGAATCTGGTTCAAGAAGTCCGATTCAAGGGATAGTCCATCAAGTACTTCTTCAGACAAAAACAATAGTTACTAAGTGAGATTCAAGGTTGTAGTCCATCTCATCTATGCATAGTATTTACTTGCCCATAAATTCTCTACTCCAATTATTTCAATTATCGTCTGTGTTTTTTTTCGAAAAATGTTTTTTTTGGGGAGGGGAGAGGGGGGGGGGGGGGGGGGTGGGTGGGTGGGGGATTGTTGGCTTTGCATTAAAAAAAAACCAACTTTCCAAAATAAACAATAGTCAATGCCTTTATTCCTATTAATAGTCCATAATTCTCATTAAAACCTAATTACTATTGAGATTAGGACTTTGTATACAATCTGCAATAATCCATCTAACTGATCTCTTAACCGATCATTCACACCCAAGCTTTTCACCTCATTATTCCTATTACCATTCATTCACCAGCTATTATTTTATTAACTCCAAATGAATGACCTTCAATGTCAGTCTTCAATATACTTCAATATCAACATTATATATTCTCATGGAATGTACAACATTCTTCCAAGTAGCTGTCCCATTTTATCGTATACTTCAAACCACTACCACCATTTTATTCTTAGTCTCTATTCCCTTGTTCATGAGACAATCTTTTCTCTCAGAAATTTTTTCTCTTCCTCCTAATCTTCTGAATTATTTCTCCTATAATTTTTGGGCAAAGCTAAGTTCGGATCATTCTTCCGAAGTCATGTGCGGTGACAGAAAGCCGGTAGGAAGGAGATTTTACCACTAGGAGAATTCGAGAGAATGTCTGAACATAGATCTCGAATAAACTCTTAGAACAGTACTTCGTGCGCGACTTTTTCGTAGACCGGTAAATCAAATCTATTGTTACTTTTGTTCATAGAAATCAAAGATAATATTTTCCAACATAATACCTGTACATGACACACCCACAGTGCACACTTTCTTCTCTCTTTTGATCTTGATGTCCCACAAATATTGACAAGGTCACTCCAAGGTATCTAAGTCAGCAGTACTTTACTCCCTCCCTGTCCTCTTTTGCCAACATGCAGATTCCCTATAAGACTTTGCTCCTAACTCCAGCTCAGGTTATTTATTAACCTTCTGCTGCTCATTTCAGGTTAAAGATGTACGTACGCATGGCGGGGTTCATTGTCGAGAGGTCCTTTTCGGTGGGTTGCGTTGTGTTCATATATATTTTTAGTTTCACACAACGTCTCCTTTCGTCTCACATGCTCTGCTACCAAAGAGAGGATCTCTATTTCCAATGGCTGGGCTGGGATGGGCTCCAGCCTATCCAATAGCTAGATTTTTTAATTTTTTTAAATTTTTTTTTAAGAATAATATCATCTTCCAGGAAAAAAAAAAGGGGGGGGGGACTAAGATGAACCGACAAATCTCAACTTTGACAATGATTTTGAAGTTTTGATCTTATAAACAATTTTCGTTCTTCCCAATATGTCTTCCCTCTTTCTGAATGCAGGTTATGGTTAATCATCATGATGGTAGACTATGCATGGAATAACAAAATTTAATGCAATAGCAGGTGCAAAAGCTAAGTCTTTGTCACCTTTAGCGCAACCTAAGGAGCAGCTACAACAACAACGTCAAGTTCCGCACTCTCAGTGAGTTCTGTCACATCGGAAATCATTTGTTGATGGTGAAAGAGGATAGCAAAGACTCTTAGAGTTCGAATTTATACCTAAAAGAGTCTATCTGATAAACTAATTTTTTTTTATCAAGTTTCTATTATTTTAGTATGTTGGACATAGTCCTATATTGGACAGACATGCTATTTAAGTTTAATTCTTCTTTATCTTTCTATTCCCCCCCTCCCCTCACACACACCTTTTATTTTATTTTTATTTTTATTTTATTTTTGGAGACTTGTACATAAAGACCAATAGATGATCAGGTAAAAGAACTAATTAGTAGTTAAAAGATTCAACTAGAACTAGAGGTGACATAAACTAACATGCACTAAAGTTTTGAAAAAATATATGAATTTTGTAAGGACATAGTCCTTAAAAGAGCTGGTTAAAGCAAATCGACCCAAACAATTTCATCTTTGTAGAACTTGTTATTAAGTAGGGCCAACCTGACCCAAGACAACCATAATAACAGTCATGGACCCACAGTGGAAGAAGGTCCCAAAAAAAAATTAATTTACATATAAATATATTAATAACCTTGTATCAAAAATAGAACTATGACACATATTCCATGAGTCTCCCTTAATATAAAATAATTGTAGTATAGTGATTATTATGTTAAATTTTTACCTTAGAGGTTCTTAGTTCAATTCTTGGTGGAATTATTTTTTAATTTACTTTTTTTTTTTTTTATATTATGTATCGGGACTCTATTTTAGAAGTTCATTTCGGGTTCCCATAAGCTCATGTTCGACCCTGTTTCTAGGTTAATCTTGTAATTTGTAAATGCTTCCTTTACGAAGTATTTTGCCAGTTTCATTCAATGGCGGAGCTTAATTGACTCCAATTTTTTGAGAAACAAGATAAATTTTTAGGAGGCAAAATTAATTATGATTTGGAGGTACCCGATTGTATTTTTGGAGCTAGTAAAATATCTATTTTTTTTTTTTTATTAATAGAAAAAAATGGGTGGGTGGGTGGGTTTGGAGGATGGATTTTATGGCCACCCTTAGTCCTCACTAAGGTGCTCCACTGCTCTCGTTTATGTGTAATTGTCAAGAATTCATATTTCTCGATCATACTTATCTACAAGATGTCACAAATCCTGCATTTCTATACTAAACTAATAGTACCTTACTTTATTTAAAAAGAAAAAGAGAAAAGCGCATGTAATGATATAAGAACCAAAATTTGTGATGTCTATATCAATTTGTTCATGATTGCTTTCTTGCCTTTTCTAGAAGAACAAAGGTCTAATTGATCATGCAACATCTCTCTCTCTCTCTCTGAACAAGCGGCTTTGCTTTCTTAAAATGTTGGGCAGCACCCCGATCGTGATATTATTAAAGCTACAAACCATTTTTAGGGTTTTCTGAATTTATTTTGGCATGAAAATTGCGACTCAAGTTACATATGTTAACAAGGGTTTACATGCGCACACAAAAAATCATTATTATATTTCCATCTTCACTCTCATTGCAAAGCTGACTCTTCTAAAGTCCACTTGGGGTTGTAAGAAGGTAGTAGGCATTTGATTGTAAACTTAGCATTTTTCTATTATTAAAGATACAAATCATTTTTAGGGCTTTCTGAATAGAGTATGTTCCATCCACTACAAATTATTATGGACGTTCATCATTTCATTCAAGTATTATCAAATGTCATTTTTATCCAACCTAAAATTACTTTAGAAATAATTTGGTGAACAACCACATAAATTTTGATCATTAATTTGACATGTGATAACACTTTAGAAGATGGTGAATATCCACACTAGTTTTCGTAGGTGAAAGAACCAGTGTTGTCAGAATCAGACCAGATCGAAGATTGGACCGGATCTGACCGAATTTTGGCAAAAAAATTTGTCCGGTCTGACTTGAACCATTCTTTTTTTTAAGAATTGACGTTTTTTTTTTGAAACTATGATTTAACCGATGAATCGTCTTAACCAGTGCACAATTGAACTGGCTGGTTATGTTTTTTTCCTAAACTCAAAAAAAATTTATCACATGAGATTTGAACCATTCGGTTCTTGATTTGTTAACATACCAAATCAAACCAAACATACTCAGAACCTAACCAAAAAGTAAATGTGGATATCTTATTGGTCTTAAATCATTTGGTTCTCATAAAGGGCATATTTAAACCCTAGTTGAATCCAGGGCCGACCTTGGCCCAAGGCAGCTAGGGCCACCGCCTAAGGCCCACGAAACAGGAGGGCCCAAAAATTAGTTTCAACATATATATATGTATTAATAATTTTGTATCAAAAATAGAACTAGTATATACCATGGATCTCTTTTAACAAAAAAATAATTGTGGTGTAGTGATTATTATGTTAGACTTGCATACTAGAGGTGGCAACATTTTTTAATGTACTTTTATTTCAGTTTTTTAATTTTTTTTCTACATTATATATGGAGGCCCCATTTGAAAGTTTGTCTAATGCCCCCATGAACTCAGGGATGGCCCGAGAGCAGGCCCTAGGGTCGTGGCAAAAGTGCGACCGCACATGACCTCCATTTTTGGGGGCCTCAATATATATATATATATATATATATATATATATATATATATATATATATATATATATATATATATATATATATATATATATATAGTCAGTTTTATAATTTTGTAATTTAAGTCATTACATTTTTTCCTCAATTCCTAGACTCTACAATCGCACAAGACCTCCAATTCTTCAGTCCATATTCCCTACCGGCTCAAAAGCACATATTTATCATACAAAATTTCTAGGATTTATCAAAGATCTTGCTCTGACCGGTGTGTTGCCTATCATCTCTAAGCGGTTCAATTGCTATTTTGCTTCTAAAGATCCCTCAATTGTTAGATGAATTTATTTTCTGCAATAAAGATCCGACGTATGTTTTATTTTCTACAATAATGATCAGATTTTTTTTTTATATATAATTTAGAAATTTGGATGCGCAGGCCTAGTTTTTATTTAGGAAACATTGATGTGTAGGCCTAGTTTTTATTTATACAATTTAACGGTTAGTACCTACTATATCTAAAATATCTTTATTATACTATATAACGTGCTTGAATATAGATAATTTGAGCTTTGGTTATTTTGTTTAGTAACTATCTATAGATTCAGTTATAATATACAATCAAGAACATCCCTATAGATTTTGATAAAGACATAAAATAATATCTTTAAAAATATGAATAAATAAATCTAGGGTCTCATTTTGAGATTCACACAGGACCTTCAATTATTCAGTACCGGCCCTGACCGACCCTGGTTGAATCCGATTGAATTCATGTTGAACCCGTACCAAAGATTTTTGGTTCAATCATCGGTCCGGATTTTAAAATATTGAAATTAACTCTTTAATTTATTTAAGCATGAAAATTGTGAGTCAAGTTACATATGTTAACAAGGGTTCACATTAAAAAATGGCCTTTGATAAAGGCACTACAAAAAAACTTGAGGATAATCCAGTATTGGTGCTAGCCTAGTTAGAAATTTTTTTTACTCAGGCTAGCCCAAATTTTACTAGGGTTGACCAACCTCTTCACCTCCCTCCTCATGCTCCTCCCCCACCCCCACCCCCATCCGGCCTCTCCTCCTCCCTCCTTTCGCGATTCTCCGTCTCTCCGCATCATCGACCTCACCATCTACCGCATTGCCACCACCGAGCTGTACCTCGAGCACCTCTCCTAGTCGTCATCGTCAGAGAAAGCAACGTCGAAAGGCCGAGGAGAAGGGAAAAAGAGGGAGGAGAATAGAGCAGGATGGAGGAGAAATCCCGACAAAGGAGGCCATCCCTCCGTCTGGTCGCCCCGTGCGCCTCCTGGTCGTTAGCATCAGGCCGGTCGGCCTCTGCCACTACCAAAATAATATATATTAGCAACGCCAACAAACGTTGCTATAGGTAAAAAAATATCGCTAAAAATAATTAGCGACGTAATTTGTGACACTTTGGTGTTGTCGCATAAACCATGGCCGATGACAATAAATTTGTCGCTATTCATCGCTATATCAGCGTATTTTTGCGATGCGACAATGTCGTAAATTATTTTGTTATTAGCGACGTCCAGCGACTCAACGTTGGTACATCAGCGATGATGCATATTGTCGTATAACGTCGCTAAATCAATGACATTACCAATAACGTTTTGCTACATCAATGCTGACATGGCAAAAATTGCAATGTCAGCTATTTGGTGACGTGTAGAGACGTTTTAACACAGGTTAGCGACATCGCTGATACCAGTCAGCGATATTTTGACATAGTTTAGCGATGCACTGTTATGTCAGTAGACGTCGGCAAACGTCGCATGACGTCGCTAAATTTAAAAAAAATGCAGAAAAAAGCATACAGTTTTAAAAAATACTTTCCAAGAAAATTTTGTCCACAGTTATAAAATCACAGTTTATATAAATAGACCCGGAGTAACCATCCGTTGAATTTTCTGGATTCGTCGACCCCTTCGGTGAAACATCAACACCGGTACATACACAAATACGTCAAGAATATCGAAATACGAAGTAATGTCCCAACAAATAAATATATGAATCTAAAATAATGTCGCATCCGTCTCATCCAAATAACGTAGTAAAAAGTATAAAATAAGTACATCAAAGACCCAAGAATAAGCCAATACACACAAAACATAACTAAAAATTTCCAATAAGAACTACTGCGATCAGGAGGAGGAGGAGCACTACAGCACATCTGGGATAAGAGAAAGTCATACTACTTCTGTGAAAACATCATCCGTCCCGATAAAAGAGACAGTGGAATCGATGGAGTCGGTGTCGATGCCGGCGGACCAGGAGGACGTATATGCTCCAATGCTAGTGGTCAAGCATTGTATGAATCCATGGCAGATACCACCCTCAAAGTGTTCTCCGTCACCGACCGACTCAACAAATCCTGGGCCGCATGTATCCTCGTAAATGAGTCGCTCATGGCCTTATAAGACCCCTCCAGCTCCGTCTGTCTGTGATCCGTAGACAAGGCCAGAGTTGCCAAGCTACGCTCTTTCGTCTGGCTCATAGTCCTAAGCTCTATTAGGTTTTGCTCTATCGTTTGGCTCAGAGTCATGAGCTCCATAAGGCTATGCTCGAGCGAATCGAATCGTGCGGTGATCGTCGCATCGTTCGTCTACGGCACAAAACTATGGCCACTCTGTAATCCTCCATAGCAACTAGTCATGCAGGTCAGCAATCTAACGGTCAACACTCTCATAGGCTTGTGCCAATGCCTACAAAGGCTGCGAGGAATACAGATTGACAGTGGGGGCCCTAGAGGACTGCGTAGCAACAAAGGTGCCGTAGGATCCCGTACCGTAGTATGTACCCCTCTGAAGACCACCAATGACGGTCATCCAGAGCTCGTCCGTCGACGGAGCCATAGAGGGCTGTGAGGAAGTACCAGCCCATCCATCTGCAAGTGTAGTAGTAGTCGCTCGCTCACGTAGTTTAAGATATTCGCCCTAGAAAAGTGGTTGCTAACGTCTAAGTTAATTATTACTAACTATATAGATATCTATTTGCATATTTTTTAAGTTATATTAAAATTAACACAGGGTAGTAAAACGTACATAGGTCTGCGTGGCCTTCTCATCGATAAACTTTTTGCCCTTCCGATGGGTGGCCAGGAAGACGGTCACCACGTTGCCGTCCTCACTCCTCTGTACCTGTTAAAAATTATTTGTTATTAAAATTAAACACCTTATCCTACTTTTATTAAAATAATATATATTTAATAAAATATATACCAGACAATAAAAATGTTCTGTCATGGAAATCGAGCCACCACACCACTTTCCTACCTTTGGCCTAGTTACCTTTGCCTTTTTTGACCTTTTCTTGTACCTGGGTTCGTCGTATCTCGCCTTCATCGTAGTTTACTGCTCAGGCGTGATCCAACCATGGATCGGTTGTCCAGAACGATCATGAGCCTTCTGGTCGTTGATCGCATCACGGATCAGTTTGGCGGCGACGGCAGGAAAATGCTCCTCGATCTTCCCAGTCTGATGTGGTGGATAGAAATTTATTTTCTACAAGAAGTAAAATAGAGAGTTGCATAATATGCATAAATGATTATTGATATTAGAAGTAAATATATTTTTACCTTGAAGTGGCAAACCAGAATGCCTTCCTATCTTCAGGAGCATCTGAGTATTTGATCCATGGCCCACCATAATTCTGCCTCAGAAAATATCCAGTGCTCTCTGTACCGTCGATGGACGATATCTATACAACGATAATTAAATTCATGAATATATAGATATAATTATTTAGAAAGTAATAACTATTTAACTTACTTACTAGGCCCGTCCCTCCAAATCTCCATCATCGTCTCGTCCGAAGACACGCATGGAGGATTGCTCTGATCATGCGCAGACAGAGTTGGCTCAACCTCCTCCATCTGCTCCTCTATTTCCATGGTGCCGTTAGCTGGAGGAGGCTGGATGGGGGAGTAGTCTCAGGCCTAGATGTTACTACAACATTTCTAGATAAGCATATTTTGGTCATTTAGCATATTTATTATTTAGTAATTAAATATTTATATTATGTGCTACTAATTAATTAGATTAACTTTTAATTATTTGTTAGTGGGCTAGCCTATGCTTATTTAGACTTATCATTAGTGGACCCATTAGATTGTCATGACATATTGAGCCCAATATTAGACTAGGCCCAATTAGACATTTTCTTAATTAATTAAGGAGATTAGCTTAATTCTCATTAGTTTAGAGACTTTACAATATAGCCCTTTCTAATTATTCCTCATAATTAACTAGTGGGGGTACATTGAAAAATTATTGTTACTTGAGGAAGGGAAGCGAGGGGGTCGACCACCTATAGGGGGTTCTCACTCTCTCTCCACTTTATTTTATTTCATTCTAGATCCCCAATTTAGTTCATCCCCAATTCACTTTATCCCTCCACCAAATTCAACCCAATTCATACCCATTTTCTCTTAATTTCATCATCTAAGAAGCATTAGAGGTTGGATTGCAAGGAGCACTTGAAGAAAGAGGAATTGACAAGGAGAATTGTGTCCAAATTGTGTCTATTGAGCACTTTATTGGAAATCCATCTCCCAAAAGGTAAATTCTAAATTCATCCCTTAATTTAGACTATAATTAATGTATTTAACCATTAGGAATCATCCCTTGACTTAGGGCTACCCATAGGATCAAGAACTAGGTTCATATGACTTGTATTGTGGATTCTACATGGTAATTTATGTCCAATTAGTTAGAATTCCGAGATTGACAAATCAAGAGTGTATCATGAGACCAATTAGATCTAATTAAACTTAGATCAGGATTATGGGACTAGATACGTGTCCACAATTGCACACGAGTATAGCGTATCATAGTATTTTGTGATACGGTATGATATATGACTCATTTTTGAGTGATTTGTGTAAATGCTCTTCAATTTCTATTGTAACAAGTTACATTAGTTATAAAATAGTGTATTTGATATGTAGGAATGTTTGTTGTGGTGTATTATGAGTTTTGACTCTCATTTGGGTACGTATCATAGAGTATATTGCAAATGCATGTCAAGTGTTTGGTTTTATGTCTCTATTGTGTGTGTTGTATATATATATATATATATATATATATATATATATATATATATATATAGGGGTTGTCCATGGTGTGCTTTACTTGACAGTGAAGTGGGGGGAACTCGGGTACTTGCTGTCAGTTACAACAGTTATTGTGTGCAGGTGTGTGTGTGGATCTTGAATGACAGTAATAGGTACTGTGGGTATACGAGTGTGGTGGTGACATTGAGCTACTAATTAGTGAGATGTTGTGTGCACTTGTGGCATGAGTGTTTCATTAGAATGTTAGTGTAGTATAGCTGATGTATGGATATTATGGTGGCAAGTGTGCATTGTTAAGTGTATGTGTAAGTGTGGTGTGTATGGCAATTTGGGTACTACAGTGAGGAGCCTGCAGGCAAGTCTGGGAAAGGGGATCTGTATACGGTACATAGCAGTGGCTCGGGTAAGGTACAGTTCCAGGAAAACTACAGTAAGTTGAAGGGGGTAGTGTGGGAGGCAGTGCACCAATGTGCACTGCAGGCAGCATGGTAGAGTAAGTATGAAGTAGTTGGTTGCTGGAGGTAAGGCCAGGTACAACAACAGTAGGATTAGGGGATAAGTTTAGGTTGTAGCCTTGATGTTTCAGTTGGGATTCACTGTTATATGCATTGGGATATAGTAGCAAGATGCAGTATCAGCAACATATAAGATACAGTAGCAGCAGCATACTAGATGCAGCATCAGTAGCAGCAAGATGTAGTAGCAGCAAGTTGGGGTTCCATTCAGAGATCAGTTGGTTGATGCCTACTGTAGTGGCAGTTGGGATTCTCCTGGATTACAATATTAGCAAAGTGAGAAGTATGGATATTTGGGAAATGTACTGCACCTTGCAACAATAATTTAAGGGAAGTAACATGAGGGAGCAACTGAACAGCAAGTTGGGGGTTCAACTTATGATACAGTAGCAGTATATAGAGCAAGGGTGTTATTTAAAATTATGACCTTAAGGTATCAGTGCCTAGTAGCTAGGGTATCTCAGCTTTGGTATATGTATCACATGGGTGAGTACCCTAGGTAGTATGCTGATGTCTAAGTATTGGATTACTAGATATGGTATGGGTTAAGTAACCAGATATCTAAATATAGTTGTTGGGTATTTGTACTAAAGTTAGATATTAAGTTAAACTAAGTTATTACTAGATAATAGAGTATATGCATATGTATTTATGTATATATATATATATATATATATATATATATATATATATATATATATATATATATATATATATATATATATATATATATATATAGTATGGATTCCTAGTTAAGGTAATGGGGTAGTAGTAGGATATGAGTCAAGGTATGAGTTATATAGTTATATGATATCTAGTACCTTTAGACTTACTAGTATGATTTAGAAACCCTAGAATTAGTATGGTGTTAGTTAATATGACCATATAAACCAACTTTATAGGTATTTTAGAACTCTAATCAAGGTACTGACATAGAATGACCTAGATATTAACCTAGTTTGACTAGAGTGACCTAGTATGGACCTAGAAAATTATATTAGTGCATTTTGACTCATTTCTCACTTTATTACACTAAGTAACATGATATTCCTATTTAGGTGTGTGACACCAGCTCGGATACCGAGATATATCATTTGCTCAGGACCACAGACGAGTACATTTTCTGATAATTTTTTTATTTGGTAGCATGTAACCATCACTTTTTGGGCTAGGAGTATTTATGTTATTAGTTTTATATTATTTATTTTAATAATATATGGTATGGTTATTTTTATATAATTAATATAGAAGATAGTGCATGACTAGCCCCTTAGTTAGACTAGTTGCTAATGAACCCAACTAGACTTGTCATGACAAATAGAGTAACCCAATAAATTAGTTTGGGTTAAAATAAGGGAATGAATAGAATCCCATTTATTTAATATTAAACTCTAATTAGTTAAACCCCCCTGCATGACAATAATGAAGGACAAATGGGACATTTTGTATTAGACCTAACCGTAGCAAGGGGTGGCCAGCCACTATATGAAGAGGGGAGAGCCTCTTCGTCTTCTTCTTCTTCTTCATTCAATTGGAACCCTCCCAAATTAGTTCATCCCCCCTTTCCTCCCAATTTTTCTTAAATCCCAAATCATTTCCTACAAAATACATTGCCATTCCACCATTCTAAACCATTCCTAGAAGCTTGGAGGAGCAAAAAAAGCTTAGGAAAGGAGCTTGGCTTGGAGGAGGTATCCATCTACTTTATTGTGTCCCCTTGGTACACTACATTGGGAATTCATCTCCTAAAAGGTAAGAACTCTATTTCCCTTGTCATTTTAGATTTTAATTGTTTATTAAATCCTTAAAAATCCTTCTTGGTTTAAGACTACCCATAGGAAGAAGAACTAGGCCCATAGGAGGCCCATGCAAAAAGTTATATTAGGTTTTGTGTCCATTTAAAGAAAACTTTGAGTTGGCACACTAAGTGTTTGATATAATGCCTAGTGTATCATTCTCTATTTTTTTTGCATTATTGTAAACCCCCTGAATTTTCTGGAATTTTTATAATCAATTTTCACAATTTTTCTGGAATTTTTAACTAATTAAAACTAAGGTATTTCGAGATTGAATAATTTTAAATGATGTTAAATAATATTAAAATATTATGAAAATAATATTTTTGGGTGTAAAATAAAATATTAGACATAGGATAATTTTCCTGGATTTTATTGGACCCCAAAAATATTTTTAAAACCTAAAAACTAAGTTTTAATTAAACCCTAAAATAAATCCGGTTTATTACTGAACCAACCGGTTTAGTGAACCAAACCAACCCATCCTAAACCAACCCAGATCGGACCCAATCCCTAGCGGGTCGGGTCGGACCCGAAACCCGACCCCACCTCCTAGCGGATCGGGTCGGATTCAGATTGAACCCGACCCAGCAACCCAAAATCTGACCCGTTTTCACAGTTACTGCTACAGTAACCGTCCCCCCCGACCTCGTCGGTCGTTACGAATCTGGCCTCCTCCGCGGCAATTTTGCCCCGCCTTCCCGCGACGGTTACTACGCCCTCGCCCTATAAAACCCTGCCCAAACTCGCCGTCTCTACCACCATCACCCTCCAGCCGTCTCTGCCACCCTCTCTCACCCACCGCCCGAGTCTCCAACCGTCAGTGCCTCCGCCCTTAGCCCCGCAGCACCCCAGCCGCTTCCCCCTGGCCTCCTTCTCCTGCTCTCCTCCGCCACCGGAGCCGACGAACCCCCAGCGTCGTAGCCACCGCTTTAATCTCCCCTCTCCGCCTCCCTCCTCTGCCCTAGCCACCCCAGCCGCCTCCGTCGTCCCCGACGACCAAGGCCTCCCCATCTCCTCGTCTCAGCCCCGAGCCCAGCCCCGCTGTGCCACCGCCCTCTCCCCTCGACGAACCCCTGTGCCGCCCCGCCTCCCCAGAGCTCCGCCACGTCTCCCCGCAGCCTCCGCCTTCCTCCTCTGCCCAGCCCAACAACAACAACAGCGGCCAGCTCCGCCTGAGCCGCCACCAGCGCAGCCCGGCCGCCTCCGCCGAAGTCGCCTCCACAGAGCAGTCTTCTCCTCCGGCCGCAGCAGCTCTGGCGAGACGACAAAACCCTAAACTTAGCCACCGCATCGCGCCGCCTCGCGAAGACGGAATCCCGGTTTCTGTGGAGCCAAGTTCAGGTAGCCTTTTCTCTTTCCTCGCTGCCCCATTTTCTGTTTCGTCTATTATGGCGCGAACCCTGCGTTACCCTCTCGATGCCCGTGCAACCCGCTCGGTGTGTCGCGTCCTGTGGCGATCGCGAACTGCGATCCAAAAACAGAAAAAATAACGCCCCATTTCCTCCGGAACTATTTACACTCCGCCAAACGGGACGACTTGGTCACGTGCAGTCTTCACCGAAAGGTGCGCACCGTTGATACGGACGTGTAGGATTTCGCAGAAGTTATTTTGGATGTGCGTGCACACCGAAATTAACCCGTATTCGCCGACAACGCCCCGTATTGGCCCTGCTCCAGAACATATTGTAACTTTGTGTACACAAGTCGGATCGAAACAAAACTTGTGCCATCAAACTCGTAGCAATATGCTGGTATTGTGACTCAAGTTTGGTTCGATTCTGAGAACGTTGACAAAATCGCGTATCATGGGCCCCACGACTCTACTTGACGGGCGATTTTGTGATCGGCTCATCGGAATCCAATTCTGAAAGTTCCGTTGGGTTCGTATCATCGTTCTGGACTTGTTGACACTAAGTTGAACAAATTTGGAGACCATTATTCCTGACACATTTTTTGGTGCGAAGCGGCCCACATGTGGACCCCGTTTTGACCAGAAACTGTCATTTTTGACCATGTGTCCAAATTGGACTCATGGACAGGCGTTTCTAGATATTTGATGTCTTCTGAGCATGATGGTAATGTCTATTTCAGTAACCGGAGAAGTACCTGCAGAACCCGCTGATACCAGAGCCGTAGTTGGTAACCAAAACCCAGGCTAGTGTACCTTGCCAAACTTGCAGTTTTGTTACTTATTTTCTTGACTTAATTAATTATTGTACCTGCTTAACCTAGGACCGTGTGACTTTACTTGGCGTCCGATTAATATTCGGGTGCCAACACCGTACGCGGAGGTGTGTAATGTCACCTAGAGATGGATATCGACACCCTTTACATTCTCGTGCTTGCAATATCAAGTACGTCATACCCAGGACACTTGATACTATTCATGAGACAAAATCTTCCTGAAATATTCAAGGTGATTTTGTGTAGGTTGCAGAACTGGGACATAGACATTATATTCATAGAGATTATATGACTTATTGCATTAGTTATGATCTTACGTGACATGGACATGAGACATCGTGAACCTGTGACGCATGATTACATTGGGTGGAGAGAGTTTTACCATACAAAAGGCTGATTATATATATATATATTACTTTACTGGAAGTGCCTTAGACTTTGACACAGATCTTTGGTACCGTACTGGCCCTTCGAGAGAATACTGCTATGGGTTTTCCCGACACAGATCTTATAGTAATCTCAGCCTGAGTATGAATAATGCTCTCACTTGCATATCACATAGCTGGTTACATAGTTTACCCTATTGCTTCATTTATTGCTGTACTGCAATTTATTTTGACATGAGTTATTTTGTACCTTGCTATGTCCCCTGAGGACCTGGATCTGGATTATGTCCCCAGGTATAGCGGAGGAGATCTATCCCGAGGTGTACGGGATAGGAGAAGTCTTTAGAGCAGTACCAGAATCCGAGTACGAGGTGATAGCTGAGGATTTCTGTCACCAACCCATTTCCAGAGCCGGGTATTTTTTTTTTAATTTGGGTTAATTGTGTATTATTTATAATTAATTGTATTTATATTTAATTAATGATTGTATTATTTTTATTTGTTTGTTTTAGGATTTTGGCTAGCCTGGACCCATTTCAGACCCTAGTGGACCCATGTCCGACCCAGCCCACACCCTTGTGAGACCTATTTTTGGGTTTAGAATATTTATTATATTTTTAGTGGGTTAGTTGGAGAGATTTGGAGTTAGTTTGAGTGCTTTTGGAACCCCGAAACCAACCAAAGTTAGAAGGGCATTTTGGACTTTTGGACTTTATGTAACCCTTTATTAGGTGTTTGGCCAGCCCTCCCCACACTCCCAGACCCACACCCGACCAGCAGCTCCCCCTCCCCCCCATTCTTCTTCTTCACTTCTTCTTCTTCTCCACTCTTTCCTCCTTCTTCTTTTCTTCTTCCACTTCCAAACAAGTAAGTTTCTCCTTTTTCTTCCTTCCTCCTTCCATCTCTTCTACTTATATGAACCCTAATCCTACATTCTTTCCCAACCTAGGTGGGTAGAGCTAAGATTTGGTGTTGGAGCTTGGATTGGGAGCTTGGAAGCTAGTTATGGTGGATTTGGAGCTTTTTGGAGATTTTGGCTTGGGATTCCAACTCCCAAGAGGTAAACCCTAATTTCCCCCTTGTAATTACTCTTATATAGTGTAATTAATAGTTTTGAACCTTTCTAGGCCCTTAGGCTACCCGTGGGAGGAAGTTGGAACTAGTTGGGTTGTGTTTGGAGACTTTAACATTAGGTTTTGTGTCAATTTCGGATGGAATCCAAAATTGACCCAATTTTGGGTGATGTCCTAGGTTAGACGGACCTAGGTAGACGTGCTCGGGTGTCTTGAGGGTGAGTGCGTGTCTCCGTTCGGACACGGGAAGTGGTATCGCGGAGAAATGGGCATTTCGGGCGAATTTGGGATTTTCGTCGTCACCGATTCTAAGTGCGTGCGTATTTTTGCCACGGGCCTAGAATCGACGGGATAGCATTTTTTCTAGGATCTAGACATCGTTTAGAACCCATGGGTAAATTTTGGGCCCATTCCGAGTTGGTTTGGTGTGTGTTTCAGGAGGTTTTCTGAACCGCACACCGCGTGTTCGTCGAAATGACCGAACGGCCATTTCGGTGTGGTTTTCTAGTTTCGGGCTTGTGCGTGCGTTAGGTTAGCATCAGGGAGTGTGTGCTAGAATTCTCGGGTTATATTTTATATATTTATAGGTGTTTGTGCGTGTCGGGGCCGTTGGGCGTGCGTTGGTGAGAGTTGTGAGCGTTGTGCGTTGTGTTGTGTGTGTGTTGTGTATATATATATATATGTATATATATATATATTTGTGTGTGTGTTTCTCTATATATATATATATATATTTATATATGTATGTATTTTTTTGTATATGTGAGTGCTTGTGTGAGTGTGTTAGTGAGTGTGTGTTGGTGTTAGTGTATGTGTAGGTGAGTGTGTGTGTAAGTGTGTTAGTGAGTGTGAGTGAGTGTTTATATATATATATATATATATATATATATGAGTTTGTGTATGTGTGTATATGTATATATATATTTATGTGTGTATGTGTATATATGTATGAGTATTTGTGTGTGTGGTTGTGTGTTTGTGAGAGTGTGTGTTAGTGTGTGTGTGCTTGTGTTTGTGTGTGTGTTAGTAGATATGTTAGTGTGTGTGTATATATATATATATATATATATAGAGTTGTGTGTATATATATATATATATATATAGAGTTGTGTGTATATATATATATAGATATATATATATGTGTGGTCGTGTGTGTGTGTGTGATTGTGTGTGCTTTTGTGTGTGTGTGGCCGCGGCAGCGAAGCGCACAGCCGCTGCAGCAGCCAGCAGAGCGAGGCAGCGCCGCGGCAGCAGCTCGCTCGAGCGACAGCACGCCGCGGCAGCAGTTCGCTCTAGCGCAGCAGCAGAACAGCAGGCAGCAGCAGCCGCAGCTCCGCGGCAGCAGTTCGCTCGAGCGCAGCGCTGCAGCAGCAGCAGCGACGCGGTAGCAGTTCGCTCGAGCGCAGCACTGCAGCAGCAGCAGCAGCAGTTTTATGCAGCAGCAGCAGCAGCAGCAGTTCAAGCAGGCAGTAGCAGCAGCATTCGCAGGCGCAACGCGTAGCTTAGCAAGGGAGAGGCAGCTAAATAAGTGAATAGATAGATAGGTATCTATGGTTTAATAGATAAATAGTTAGATTGATGGATAGATGGATTAAGAAATAGATAGATATCTAGAGAAATAGATAGATTGATAGTTAGATGGATAACTAAATAGATAGATAGGTATTAGATAGTTAGATAGATAGATTGATAGATAGCTAGATATTAGATAGATAGATAGGTACATACATAGATAGATAGTTAGATTGATAGATAGATATATAAATAGATAAGTAAATAGTTAGATAGATAGATAGATAGATATCTAGGAAAATAGATATCTAATAGATTAGATAGATAATTAGATAGATAGATACTAGTTAGATAGATAGATAGATAGATAGATAGATAGATAGATAGATAGATAGATAGATAGATAGATAGATAGATAGATAGATAGATAGATAGATAGGTAGTTAGATATTAGTTAGATATATAGATCTATGTGTATAGATATATAAATACATATAGCTAGATATATATTATAGCTAGATATATATATATGTATAGGTAAGGTAAGGTATAAGGTATGTGTATATGTGTGTATGTGATATATATATATATGTAGATACCTAGGAATATGCATATATGTATTAGATATATATATATTTTAGCCTAGATTATAGCTAGATATATATGTTTATGCATAGTTAGTTAGCTAGAGTGGTAGTAGGGTTGAGTTTAGAGAGGTATCTCAATACCTTGAGATACCAAGGTATCTCAATACCTTGAGATATCCAAGGTATTGAGTTTCGAGCGGGGTTTTTGAGTAATTGCCTAGGTTTGAGTTTAGAGATGGGTTTTTATGAATATGTGTATATATTTACGCGTGCTAGCATAGGTTTTAGCGGGTATAGGCGGGGTGCGTGGCCTAGGGCGAGGTATCGGATACCGAGGGTATCCCGGTATCTCAAGGAGGCAAGTTTGAGAGTTTTCTAGCTTAATGACCTAGTTTTAGCCTAGAATTTCAGGAGCAACCTAGTTTGACCTAGACTTGACCGTAGTTGACTCGGTTGACAGCCAAAGTCAACTTTTGACCTAGATTTGACCCAGAGTTGACTCTTTGGACCCATAGTTGACTTTTTAACCCAGATTTCACTGGTTTGACCCGTTTGACCTAGAACGACCCTAGAAGCCTATTTTTAGTTATTTTATATCTGTTTAACTCATTAGAAATCCTGTTTAACCTTACTTTTTGCAATAGGTCCTTGCGACACCAGTTCAGATCGCTAGTTGCTCAGGATGTCAGGCGAGTACATTCTCTGATAGTTTTTATTATCTGATGATTATTATGATTCAGCTTCTAGTATAGTATCATCTGATTATTCTGGCACAACACGGGACACTGACTGGTATTTCTGGATTCATTTACTTGCGATACGTATATTTCATGTTTCTGGCCTCTATTCTGGAGTCACTACTGGCATCACCTACAGGCATCACTACATGCATCACTCATGTTTCAGGCTGGACTCATCTTGATTTACGTGTCGGGTCTTAGATTCACTTGTATTTGTCGGGGTGGAGAAATACTCGAGTAGATATGTAAACATTCCCATCTGGAATCATCAGGAATTACTCCCTCTGGTCTAATCTGGAATGATAGCAGCCGCGCACCCAGTGCGCGGTGAGCCGTACTTACCCCTAGCCGTTTACATGTCGAAACAAGTATTTCAAAGACACTGAGTTCATTCTTTATAGTCTGGACTAACTTGCATTCTTGTTGGTCTCACTTACATGTTTTTGGACTTGACTTACTACATATATTTTCATGCTGGACTCACTACACGTTCTTGTGCACAGACTTACTCTTAGTTTAGATTTCTTGCACCTTACAGTTATTACTATCTTGTTTCTGATATTCCTGCATCTTTACCTTTATGCACCAGTGATTTATATATTTCTTGTTTTATACTTGCTTCATTCTTCTTGCTACTTGCTATAACTGTTTTATAGTTTTTATCATTTAAATGGAACTGCTGTTAGAGATGTACTTGCTCCAGTCCTGACTGGAGATATTTTTTAGAGTATCCGAAGGATTGGTGTCCGACGTTTTATGGACCTGAGCCTGTCGATGGTGCAGACAGGGACCCTCTAGTTTAGGGGTAATTTCCGGGTTGGTAGTCGGGATCACTAGGACCTTGTTATTGTTTTAATTAGCTTTTAGCACCGGATTTGTCTCCGGTTTTGGATTGAGACCATGTATTGTATATTATTTTGGATGATGTATTATTATTATTGATGTTGTGGTTGTTGTAGTAGTTGTTGTTGGTTAGACTTTGGAGTTGTTAGTCTTCTTTGTTATCTTATCGTGCTTAGATTCGTGATTGAGTACTTGAGATTATCATTATGATATTGCTCCTCCGTTTGGAGTTGAGATCTTTACAGGTTTATATATTGATTGCGTGAGATTGTTATCTAGATAGTTGACCTAGACAGCGTTCTACCGCCGATGCTGCGGCATAGGCTGGACGTACCCACGACTCATGCCCGATTTTTTGGGTGCGGGTCATGACACATTTTTGGTGGCGGGCCCATGCAGGTCTCGATTCGCAACTAGTGCGATGTCGTGGTGGTACAATAATTTAGTTGTACTGCTACGAGCCTGCTATAGGATCTAGGATCTAGGATGAGAGTGTACTCAATCACGACTAAGAATAATTCCAATCTAATTATTCTGAAATTGCTTCGTTTGAAATATTACTGTCCTTCTTTGATGATATCGTATCTTGCACCGTATTGACTTCTTTTGATCTGTGTTCAGGATGCCTCCGAAGATACGATCTCATCGTACCGCCCCAGCAGTTGCCACTGAGAGGTCTGCTACCTCTCGTCCAGCTCATATTCAGGCAGCTGCTATCGCTCCACTCGCCACTCCTGCGGTTGAGGGAGCATCTGCTTCTCTCAGGGATCCTCCTTCATCTATCGATCCGAGGACTACCCCAGTCATTCCGGTAGTTCCTCCACCACTTCCTGCTCCAGTAGATGCCGCACAGTCGTTTGCGTTCTTCAGGGAGATGATGGACGCGCAGCACCGTTAGGTGGATGTGATGAGGCTGGGCATTGAGAACGCCCACCAAGTGGCCATGACGGCAGTGGATAGGGTGGCACAGTTTCAGCCACAGGCAGATGAGATTCAGCGCCCAAGGCCGGAAAGTATCATTGACTTCCAGAGGATGCGGCCCAAGGAGTTCCGTGGTACAGAAGGAATCATGTACGCGGATGACTAGATAGAGCAGATCGAGGGCATCTTCAGGCTGGTGCAGATTCCAGACAGCATGCAGGTAGAGGCAGCAGGCAGTCAGATGTTCGACCTCGCTTTGACGTGGTATCGTACAGATACGAGGATCGCAGCACCAGGGCTTACTTGGGAGGCTTTCAAGAGGCTTTTTAAGGAGAAGTTTTTCCCAGATGTGGCGCTCAGTGCTTTGGAGAGCCAGTTTGAGGCACTCGTCCAGGGGAGCATGACGATGGACGAGTACGCAATGGAGTTCTGCCGTCTGGGCAGATTTGTAGATGGCTTGAGTGAGGCAGCAAAGGCGAGGAAGTTTCGCAAGAGCTTGGTCATGGCGGTCAAGTCTTTGACCAGGAGCGACCGCGAGGCGACTTTCGAGCAGATAGTAGGAGATGCTCAGAGAGCAGAGGATGACTTAGAGCTTAAGTCCAAGAGAGGCAGGAATGATTCAGGCAGTACGAGTGGTAGTGCGGGACCGGCTAAGCGTCCCTATGTGCAGAAGGCAGCACAGCAGGGTCAGGATCAGAGGGTGCCCACTTGTGCCTACTGCAGGAAGGCAGGACACACTTAGGATGTTTGTAGGAGGAGGCTGAAGGTGTGTTTGTTCTGTGGATCCGCTGCTCACCAGATGAGAGATTGCCCCACTGCACCTCCATTGTGCGGAGCACAGGATCAGAGAGTTGGAGCTAGGCCACCTGTGGCACAACATCATGCCCCGTACCAGCAGAGGGATACACCCCAGCAGGGCAGGGCTTATGCGTTGACGGTCGAGGAGGCCGATGCTATGGGTGTCGGGTTAGCAGGTCTTTCTCTTTGTTCTTCTTCATGTCCTTTCCATTCCTTGTGGTGTGCTTCATTAGTACCTGTTAGACTTTTCTTGTGCTGTGGTAGATAGTGTAGTGACCCTGATTGAGACTGTGATAACACGACCAGTAGGATCATGATCTTGCATGTTGTTTAGGTAGAATTTCTTGACTGTGATTGTTGGGGGTTTGACCTAGAGAGAGTGCAATTGACTTTAAATTTCGAGGACGGAATTTTCTAAGGAGGATAGGCTTGTCACCACCCCATTTCTAGAGCCGGGTATTTTTTTTAATTTGGGTTAATTGTGTATTATTTATAATTAATTGTATTTATATTTAATTAATGATTGTATTATTTTTATTTGTTTGTTTTAGGATTTTGGCTAGCCTGGACCCATGTCAGACCCTAGTGGACCCATGTCCGACCCAGCCCACACCCTTGTGAGACCTATTTTTGGGTTTAGAATATTTATTATATTTTTAGTGGGTTAGTTGGAGAGATTTGGAGTTAGTTTGAGTGCTTTTGGAACCCCGAAACCCAAAACCCAAGTTAGGAGGGCATTTTGGACTTTTGGACTTTATGTAACCCTTTATTAGGTGTTTGGACGGCCCTGCCCACACTTCCAGACCCACACCCGACCAGCAGCTCCCCCTCCCCCCCATTCTTCTTCTTCACTTCTTCTTCTTCTCCACTCTTTCCTCCTTCTTCTTTTCTTCTTCCCACTTCCAAACAAGTAAGTTTCTCCTTTTTCTTCCTTCCTCCTTCCATCTCTTCTACTTATGTGAACCCTAACCCTACATTCTTCCCTAACCTAGGTGGATAGAGCTTAGATTTGGTGTTGGAGCTTGGATTGGGAGCTTGGAAGCTAGTTGTGGTGGATTTGGAGCTTTTTGGAGATTTTGGCTTGGGATTCTAACTCCCAAGAGGTAAACCCTAATTTTTTCCCCTTGTAATTACTCTTATATAGTGTATTTAATAGTTTAAAACCTTCCTAGACCCTTAGGCTACCCGTGGGAGGAAGTTGGAACTAGTTGGGTTGTGTTTGGAGACTTTAACATTAGGTTTTGTGTCAATTTTGGGTGGAATCCGAAATTGACCCAATTTTGGGTGATGCCCTAGGTTAGACGGACCTAGGTAGACGTACTCGGATGTCTTGAGGGTGAGTGCGTGTCTCCGTTCGGATACGGAAAGTCATGTCGCGAAGAAATGGGTGTTTCGGGCGAATTTGGGGTTTTCGTCGTCGCCGATTCTAAGTGCATGCGCGTTTTCGCCACGGGCCTAGAATCGATGGGGTAGCATTTTTTTAGGATCTAGACATTGTTTAGAACCCGTGGATAAATTTTGGGCCGATTCCGAGTTGGTTTGGTATACGTTTCAGGAGGTTTTCCGAACCGCACACCGCGTGTTCGTCGAAATGACCGAACGGCCATTTCGGCGTGGTTTTCTAGTTTCGGGCTTGTGCGCACATTGGGTTAGCATCGGGGAGTGTGTGCTAGAATTCTCGGGTTATATTTTATATATTTATAGGTATTTGTTCGTGTCGGGACCATTGGGCGTGCGTTGGTGAGCGTTGTGAGCGTTGTGTTATATATATATATATATTTGTGTGTTTCTATATATATATATTTATATATGTATGTGTTTTTATGTATATGTGAGTGTGTTAGTGAGTGCTTGTGTGAGTGTGTATTGGTGTTAGTGTATGTGTAGGTGAGTGTGTGTGTGAGTGTGAGTGAGTGTTTATATATAAATATGTATATGAGTTTGTGTATGTGTGTATATGTATATATATATATATATATATGTATATATATATATATATATGTATATATATATATATATATATATGTATATATATATATATATATATATATATATATATATATATATATGTGTATGTGTATATATGTATGAGTATTTGTGTGTGTGGTTGTGTGTTTGTGAGAGAGTGTGTTAGTGTGTGTGTGCTTGTGTTTGTGTGTGTGTTAGTAGATATGTTAGTGTGTGTGTATATATATATATAGAGTTGTGTGTATATATATATATATATATGTGTATGTTTATATATATATATAGATATATATATGTGTGGTCGTGTGTGTGTGATTGTGTGTGCGTTTGTGTGTGTGTTGCCATGGCAGCGAAGCGCACAGCCGCTGCAGCAGCCAGCAGAGCGAGGCAGCACCGCGGTAGCAGCTCGCTCGAGCGGCAGCACGCTGTGGCAGCAGTTCGCTCGAGCGCAGCAGCAGAACAGCAGGCAGCAGCAGCCGCAGCACCACGGCAGTAGTTCGCTCGAGCGCAGTGCTGCAGCAGCAGCAGTTCTATGCAGCAGCAGCAGCAGTTCAAGCAGGCAGTAGCAACAGCATTCGCAGGCGCAACGCGTAGCTTAGCAAGGGAGAGGGAGCTAAATAAGTGAATAGATAGATAGGTATCTATGGTTTAATAGATAAATAGTTAGATTGATGGATAGATGGATTAAGAAATAGATAGATATCTAGAGAAATAGATAGATTGATAGTTAGATGGATAACTAAATAGATAGATAGGTATTAGATAGTTAGATAGATAAATTGATAGATAGCTAGATATTAGATAGATAGATAGGTACATACATAGATAGATAGTTAGATTGATAGATAGATATATAAATAGATAGATAGATAAGTAAATAGTTAGATAGATAGATAGATATCTAGGTAAATAGATATCTAATAGATTAGATAGATAGATAGATAGATAGATAGATAGATATTAGTTAGATATATAGATCTATGTGTATAGATATATAAATACATATAGCTAGATATATATTATAGCTATATATATATATATATATATATATATATATATATATATATATATATATATATATATATATATATATATATATATATATATATGTATAGGTAAGGTAAGGTAAGGTAAGGTATAAGGTATGTGTATATGTGTGTATGTGATATATATATATATATATATGTAGATACCTAGGTATATGCATATATGTATTAGATATATATATTTTAGCCTAGATTATAGCTAGATATATATGTTTATGCATAGTTAGTTAGCTAGAGGGGTAGTAGGGTTGAGTTTAGAGAGGTATCTCAATACCTTGAGATATCCAAGGTATTGAGTTTCGAGCGGGGTTTTTGAGCAATTGCCTAGGTTTGAGTTTAGAGATAGGTTTTTATGAATATGTGTATATATTTACGCATGCTAGCATAGGTTTTAGCGGGTATAGGCGGGGTGCGTGGCCTAGGACGAGGTATCG
Source organism: Iris macrosiphon (assembly GCA_036927795.1). Lineage (NCBI taxonomy): Eukaryota > Viridiplantae > Streptophyta > Magnoliopsida > Asparagales > Iridaceae > Iris > Iris macrosiphon. The sequence goes on from JAYESA010000005.1 coordinate 248,679,772, forward strand.
GATACCGAGGGTATCCCGGTATCTCAAGGAGGCGAGTTTGAGAGTTTTCTAGCTTAATGACCTAGTTTTGGCCTAGAATTTCAGGAGCACCCTACTTTGACCTAGACTTGACCGTAGTTGACTCGATTGACAACCAAAGTCAACTTTTGACCTATATTTGACATATAGTTGACTTTTTGGACCCAAAGTTGACTTTTTGACCCAGATTTCACTGATTTGACCTATTTGACCTAGAACGACCCTAGAAGCCTATTTTTAGTTATTTTATATCTGTTTAACTCATTAGAAACCCTGTTTAACCTTGCTTTTCGCAATAGGTCCTTGCGACACCAGTTCGGATCGCTAGTTGCTCAGAACGTCAGGCGAGTACATTCTCTGATAGTTTTTATTATCTGATAATTATTATGATTCAGCTTCTAGTATAGTATTATTTGATTATTCTGGCATAACACGGGATACTGACTGGTATTTCTGGATTCATTTACTTTCGACACGTATATTTCATGTTTCTGGCCTCTATTCTGGAATCACTACTGGCATCACCTACAGGCATCACTACAGGCATCACTCATGTTTCAGGCTGGACTCATCTTGATTTACGTGTCGGGTCTTGGATTCACTTGTATTAGTCGGGGCGGGGAAATACTCGAGTAGACATGTAAACATTCTCATCTGGAATCATCAGGAATCATTTCCTCTGGTCTAATCTGGAATGATAGCAGTCGTGCACCCAGTGCGCGGTGAGCCGTACTTACCCCTAGCCGTTTATATGTCGAAACAAGTATTTCAAAGACATCGAGTTCATTCTTTATAGTCTGGACTCACTTGCATTCTTGTTGGTCTCACTTACATGTTTTTGGACTTTACTTACTACATATATTTTTATGCTGGACTCACTACACGTTCTTGTGCACAGACTTACTCTTAGTTTAGATTTCTTGCACCTTACAGTTATTACTATCTTGTTTTTGATATTCCTGCATCTTTACCTTTATGCACCAGTGATTTATATATTTCTTGTTTCATACTTGCTTCATTCTTCTTGCTATAACTATTTTATAGTTTTTATCATTTAAATGGAACTGGTGTTAGAGATGTACTTGCTCCAGTCCTGACTGGACATATTTTTTAGAGTATCCGAAGGATTGGTGTCCGACGTTTTATGGACCTGAGCCTGTCGATGGTGCAGACAGGGACCCTCTAGTTTAGGGATAATTTTCGGGTTGGTAGCCGGGATCACTAGGACCTTGTTATTATTTTTATTAGCTTTTAGCACCGGATTTGTCTCCGGTTTTGGATTGAGACCATGTATTGTATATTATTTTGGATGATATATTATTATTATTGACGTTGTGATTGTTGTAGTAGTTGTTGTTGGTTAGACTTTGGAGTTGTTAGACTTCTTTGTTATCTTATCGTGCTTAGATTCATGATTGGGTACATGAGATTATCATTATGATATTGCTCCTCCGTTTGGAGTAGAGATCTTTACAGGTTTATATATTGATTGCGTGAGATTGTTATCTAGATAGTTGACCTAGACAACGTTCTACCGCCGATGCTGCGGCGTTGGCTGGACGTACCCACGACTCATGCCCAATTTTTCGGGTGCGGGTCGTGACAAATTCTTCTGAGTACATGCATATTCTATACTCTGTTATTTCTATTATTAGACTCTTTATTTCCAGTCTTTTGGAGTTGAGGTATCAAACTCATTATCGGGTTGTTCCCCGACTTATGTTTTATTGTGACTTGATATTGCTTTATATTTCTGATATTGTGTATTCTTTCTGTGGATGAGATTAGTAGACCCTTATTGTTGTACTACAGCTTAAGTACATTCTGATGGGTCCATTAAATTGGGTTTGTCCATTGGTGTGTGCTGCTGGCCATTGCCACGTGGCTAGTCCCTCGATATTTTGGGACTGGAACGTGACATAGTTTTTGTGGTGGCCCATGCAGGTCAACGACTAAATTACTTCGGTTTTAACTTAGGGACCGAGCAAGCCTGCAATAGGAATAGGATAAGTTTTTAGGATCTCATCCACTTGCTTGAAACGTTCTTGATATCTATATTAGATTTAAATTAATTTCTTGACTTACATCCTGCCTTGATTCCTGTGTGCCTCTCATAGTTTATTTTTGATGCAGAGTAATAGATTCACGAGCCAACGACGAAACTCCAGCAAGAACACCAATAGGTGCTGTAGCCACCTACAGAGAAGATGAAGTGACACCATTGAGTGGAGATCCCTCTACTCACAGAAGCAGCCAAGCAAATCAGCATGCTTCTAGATTTCGATGTGATAACATCCCACCGCCGCCGTAGTTTGTTCCACCAATGCCCGTATTCCCACAGGGGCAGCCTATGGAAGGACAACAGATATTCTAAATGATCTACACAATGATGCAAGCCCAATAGCAGATTCATCAAGAAGCCCAGCGTCATGAGGCAGAGTACTTGAGAAACAGCCTAGTAACTACACTGGAGCAGGCCAACCTACCAGCTCGACGGCCATCGACGGGCTCTATCACCTATTTCCGCTAGCTGAAGCCCCGTACCTTCTCAGGCAAGGAGGAGCCCACAAAATTTCATGAGTGGCTCACCAACACTCAACATCAATTAGAAGCAGCTGAGCTTCCACGGGAACGTTGGATGACTGCCGTCAGAATGCAATTAATGGGCAACACACATCACTGGTGGCTATCTGAGGAGAGACGGCTCGGACCAGACCGAGTTACTTGGGAGGAGTTCTACAGACTCTTTCAGTAGATGTACATTTCAGCTATCGCTCGATCAGAACTTCGAAACAAGTTCAATCGCCTCACTCAGGAGAGTATGACAGTGGAAGAGTACAACGCGAAATTCATTCGTCTGAGTCGCTTCGCCCCTACCTTGATCCTGACAGAAGAAGAGAAGGCTGAGAAGTTCTTCGACGGACTAAACTTTGAGCTACAAAGAATGATCGGATCCGTTGTACCTACTTCGTACACGGACGTCCTTGCTGTAGCTTGACGTATGGAACGTGTCATCAGGCGAGAGTCCAACCTGAAGAGGCCTCTCACATCAGCACCAGCTAAAGCACCGCATGGAGAAGCTACAAAGAAACCTCACCTGCATCAAGCACCACAGGGAGCTGTATCTAAATCCCTAACTCTTCCTACTTGTCACTACTGTGGCAAGATAGGCCATATTGAGAAGGAGTGTAGACGTAAATTCAGATTATGCTTAGCTTGCGGATGCAGACAGCATGTAGTGAAGGAATGCCCTGAGCGTAGAGAAGGAGCACCAATGGTAAACCAACAAGCTCTACCAGCACCAGGAGGATATCAACCAAGGCCACCCTTGGCACCTCGAGCAGCACTCTTCCAGCAGGCCCAGCAACAGCAGAAGGCACCACCTCAAGAACGCGGACAAGCTTTTGCTATGACTTTGGAGGACGCACAGACTCTTGGAGTAGCTAATGCGCGTAAGTTTTCGTAGCTATCTCGTCTAGTATTGCTTTAGTTCGTGCATGTTGGTTCATGACCTTAGCCTTGACCTGGTAGTTTTAAACTTGCTAATAATTAATAACCTAGTTTTTCTAAACTGTAGTTTTCTTACTAGATTTCCTTTATTCTGGAAAATGTATAACTTTCATTGATTAGGGAAGTGATTCCCTATGTATTTTGCTTAAAACCTCATCCTTGATTCTCCTTAATCTTGATATGCTTCGAACAATGTTTACAACCGCGTCATCTCTGTTGACCGGTTATTCTTTGATTGTGAGGACGCAATCCTCTTAAGGGGGATAGATTATAAATCCCCTAATTTTTCTGAAATTTTTAAAATTAATTTTTATAATTTTTCTGGAATTTTTCTGGGATTTTTAACTAATTAAAACTAAGGTATTTCGAGATTGAATAATTTTAAATGATGTTAAATAATATTAAAATATTATAAAAATAATGTTTTTGGGTATAAAATGAAATATTAGACATAGGGTAATTTTTCTGGATTTTATTGGACCCCAAAAATATTTTTAAAGACCAAAAAACAAAGTTTTAATTCAACCCTAAAATAAACCCGGTTTATTACTGAACCAACCGGTTTAGTGAACCAAACCAACCCATCCTAAACCAACCCAGACCAGACCAATCCCTAGTGGGTCGAGTCGGACCCGAAACCCGGATCTGAAACCCGAACCCGAAACCCGACCCCACCTCCTAGCGGATCGGGTCGGATTCAGATTGAACCCGACCCAGCAACCCAAAACCCGACCCATTTTCACAGTTACTGCTACAGTAACCGTCCCCCCCGACCTCGTCGGCCTTTACGAATCCGACCGCCTCCTCCACGACGGTTTTGCCCCGCCTCCCCGCGGCGGTTACTCCGCCCTCGCCCTATAAAACCCTGTCCAGACCCGCCGTCTCTACCACCATCACCCTCCAGCCGTCTCCGCTACCCTCTCTCACCCGTCGCCCGAGTCTCCAGCCGTCAGTGCCTCCGCCCTCAGCCCCGCAGCACCCTAGCCGCTTCCTCCTGGCCTCCTCCTCCTGCTCTCCTCCGCCACCGGAGCCGACAAACCCCCAGCGCCATAGCCACCGCTTCAATCTCCCCTCTCCGCTTCCCTTCTCTGCCCTAGCCACCCCAGCCGCCTCCGTCGTCCCCGACGACCAAGGCCTACCCATCTCCTCGTCCCAGACCCGAGCCAGCCCCGCTCCGCCATTGCCCTCTCCCCTCGACGAACCCCTGTGACGCCCGGCCTCCCTAGAGCTCCGCCATGTATCCCCGCAGCCTCCGTCTTCCTCCTCTGCCCAGCCCGACAGCAGCAGCGGCCAGCTCCGCATGAGGGGCCACCATCGCAGCCCGGCTGCCTCCGCCGAAGTCGCCTCCACCGAGCAGTCTTCTCCTCCGGCCGTAACAGCTCCGGCGAGCCGACAAAACCCTAACCCTAGATACCGCGTCGCGTCGCCTCGCGAGGACGGAATCCCGGTTTCTGCGGAGCCCTATTCAGGTAGCCTTTTCTCTCTCCTTGCTGCCCCATTTTCTATTTCGTCTGTTGTGGTGCGAACCCTGCGTGACCCTCTCGATGCCCGTACAACCCGCTCGGTGTGTCGCGTCCTGTGGCGATCATGAACTGCGATCCAAAAACAGGAAAAACAATACCCTATTTCTCCCGGAACTGTGTACGTCCCGCCAAACGGGACAACTTGATCGCGTGTAGTCTTCACTGAAAGGTGCGCGCCGTTGATACAGATGTGTAGAATTTTGTAGAAGTTGATTTGGATGTGCGTGCTCCAAAACATGTTATAACTTTGTGTACACACGTCGGATCGAAACGAAACTTGTGACATTGGACTCGTAGCAATACGTTGGTCTTGTGACCCATATTTGGTTCGATTCTGACAACGTTGACAAAATCGCGTAGTATGGGCCCCAAGGCTCCACTTGACGGGCGATTTTGTGATCGGCTCATCGAAATTCAATTTTGAAAGTTCCGTTGGGTTCGTATCATCGTTCTGGACTTGTTGACACTAAGTTGGACAAATTTGTAGACCATTGTTCCTGACACATTTTTCGGTACGAAGCGGCCCACATGTGGACCCCGTTTTGACCAAAAACTGTCATTTTTGTCCCTGTATCTAAATTGGACTCAAGGACAGGCATTTCTAGCTATTTGATGTCTTTGAGCATGATGGTAATGTTTATTTCAGTAACCAGAGAAGTACTTGCAGAACCCGCTGATACTAGAGCCGTAGTTGGTAACCAAAATCCAGGCAAGTGTACCTTGCCAAACTTACAGTTTTGTTACTTATTTTTTTGACTTAATTAATTGTTGTACCTGCTTAACCTAGGACCGTGTGACTTTACTTAGCGTTCAATTAATATTCATGTGCCAACACCGTACGCGGAGTTGTGTAATATCACCTAGAGATGGATATCGACACCCTTTATATTCTCGTGCTTGCAATATCAAGTACGTCATACCTAGGACACCAGACACTATTCATGAGACAAAATCTTTCTGAAATATTCAAGGTGATTCTGTGTAGGTTACAGAACTGGGACATAGACATTATATTCATAGAGATTATATGACTTATTGCATTAGTTATGATCTTGCGTGACATGGACATAAGACATCGTGAACCTGTGACGCGTGATTACATTGGGTGGGGAGAGTTTTATCATACAAAAGGCTGATTATATATATATATATATATATATATATATATATATATTACTTTACTAGAAGTGCCTTAGACTCTGACACAGAGCTTTGGTACCGTACTGGCCCTTCGAGAGAATACTGCTATGGATTTCTCCGACACAGATCCTGTAGTAGTCTCAGCCTGCGTATGAATAATACTCTCACTTGCATATCACATAGCTGGTTACATAGTTTACCCTATTGCTTCATTTATTGCTGCACTACAATTTATTTTGGCATGAGTTATTTTGTACCTTGCTATGTCCCCTGAGAACCTAGATCTGGATTATGTCTCCAGGTATAGCGGAGGAGATCTATCCCGAGGTGTACGGGATAGGAGCAGTCTTTGGAGCAGTACCAGAATCCAAGGACGAGGTGATAGTTGAGGATTTCTCCTGAGTATATGCATATTCTATACTCAGTTATTTCTATTGTTAGACTCTTTATTTTCCAGTCTTTTGGAGTTGACGTATCAAACTCATTATCGGGTTGTTCCCCGACTTATGTTTTATTGTGACTTGATATTGCTTTATATTTCTGATATTGTGTATTCTTTCTGTGGATGAGATTAGTAGACCCTTATTGTTGTACTACAGCTTAAGTATATCCTAATAGATCCATTAAATTGGGTTTGTCCATCGGTGTATGCTGCTGGCCATTGCCACGTGGCTAGTCCCTCTATATTTTGGGACTGGGGTGTGACAATTATAATTGGTTATATTATATATTTAATATTGGGGGCTATGTGAATATTGGTTTTGGTATCAAAATAGGGCAATGCGATGGTATATCATAAGGTATTAAGATAACTTGGTATGTTGCCTACTATGTATTTGATACATTGTCATCATTAGTAGTGGTGTTGGTAGTGTGTGTCATTGGTGTAATAATAGTGTGCTCCTACAGTGTGTTATATATGTGTATATCTATATAGATAATAGATATAAGTATATAGTATTATGGTATCAGGATCAGTGTAGAGGGGACTATTTCCCAGTGCACAGTGCACTGTATGAATTGAGATGGGATAGCCGGTGGTGCCAATGCTGGTGTGCAGACTTGCACCAAGCAGTGGTAGTTCCAGTTGAGTACTTGACTGAGTAGTGAGGAAGTGCCACTAGTTAAGGGGATGAAAAGCTTGATCCAACTATGTGGTGTATTGGCTTGTGAGAGGGTGTGTTTAGTGCATAAACTGGCAGAGTTCATGGATATTTTTCCAAAGGAGTTGCCAGGTTTGCTGCCAGTCCGAGATGTTGAGTTATCTATAGATTTGATACCAGGCACAGAGCCGATATCTCAGCACGTCTATAGAGTTAACAACAACGAACTGGTAGAGTTGAAGAAGTCGGTGGATGAGTTACAGGATAAGGGCTTTATTCGATCCAGTTTATCACCATAGGGTGATCCAGTATTTTTTGTACCAAAGAAGGATGGGTCGGTATGCATTTGTTTCGACCATAGAGCTCTGAATAACCTCACTATCAAGAACAAATACCCGTTGCTATGAATTGATGATATTTCTGATCAGTTGAGCAGAGTGAAGGTATTTTCAAAGATTGACTTGAGGTCAGGTTACCACCAGGTGAAAGTGAAGAAGGAGGATATTCTAAAGATATCTTTTCGGACTATGTATGGCTAGTTTGAGTTCATGGTGATGCTGTTTGGGTTGACCAATTTCTCGACAGTATTTATAAATCTGATGAATAAGGTATTCCAACAATATCTTAATAAGTTTGTGGTAGTATTTATTGATGATATTCTGGTGTATTCGAAGACCTCGAAGGAGCATGCAAAGCATCTGAGGATAGTTCTGGAGACTCTCAGGAAGGAGAAGCTTTATGGCAAGCTTTCGAAGTGTGAGTTCTTCCTTGACAAGGTTGAATTCCTTGGTCATATGATTACAGGAGACAGGATCTCAGTGGACCCAAAGATAATTTCAACAGTGGAGTCGTGGCTACTCCAAGTTCAGTGGCAGAGATCAGGGGTTTTCTGGGGCTAGAAGGTTATTATGGGAGGTTTGTACATAATTTCTCTAGGATTGCACAGCCGATGACTAGGCTGACTAGGAAGGATGTAAATTGTTTTGGACAGAGGAGAGTTAGGTCACTTTTGAGGAGCTGAAGAAGAGGTTGACGACAGCTCCAGTATTGACGTTACCATCAGGATTAGGTAGATTCACTATTTATAGTGATGCTTCAGGAAAGGGTTTGGGTTGTGTCTTGCAACAGAATAGGAAGGTTATTGCCTATGCTTTCACGCAATTGCATCCTCGTGAGAAGAATTATCCTACCCACGATTTAGAGTTGACAGCAACAACTTTTGCTCTAAATCTATGGAAACACTATCTGTATAGAGAGCGTATGGAGATTTTCACAGAACATAAGAACTTAAAGTACGTGTTTACATAGAAAGAGCTAAATATGAGACATCGATGGTTGTTGGAGTTGATAAAGGACTTCGATATATTATTGCAGTACCATCTAGGGAAGGCCAATATAGTCATTGACGCATTGAGCAGATATCCAGTGGTTATGTGCTTGACTACAGACAAATATTTATTTGCCGATCTTGAGAGCTTGGGTATTGAGGTACTGGTACCAGGTATCGAGATACAGATATGGGGATTACAGATACAGTTAGAGCTGATGGACTAGATTCGGGCTACGCAGTATGACGATAAGTCTCTGAGGAGCATCAGAACACAAGTTCGGATAGGATTATCCGAGGACTTTACTATTGCTGAGGATGGATAACTATGATATGGTACTAGATTGTGTATGCCAAGTGGGATATTGCGCAAGAAGGTTCTTCAGGAGGTGCATCGATCGCAGTACTCTATACATCATGGTGCCAACAGGATGTATAGAGATCTGAGGAAGCATATATGGTAGTATGGTATGAAGGAAGATGTGGCGCACTTTATATCTAGATGTTTAGTGTGCCCGCAGGTAAAGGCAGAGAGGCAGAGGCTTGGTGGTTTACTTCAACCTTTACCCATTCTAGAGTGAAAATGAGAGCATGTTACTATGAATTTTGTTTCAGGACTTCCGCTTTCTCTAGGATAGAAAGATACAATTTGGGTTATCGTAGATAGGTTAACCAAATTGGCCCACTTTTTGCCATTTAAAATGGGTACGTCTACGGAGAAGCTAGCGGACATGTATGCGCGACAGATTATCAAATTGCATGGAGTTCCTATGAGCATCATCTTAGATCGGGATAAGCACTTCACATCCTATTTATGGAGGAGTTTACAGGCTAGCATGGGCATCCAGCTCAAGTTCAATAGCAAATATCACCCCCATACAGATGGACAGTCGGAGAGGACTATTCAGACTCTCGAGGATGTACTTTACACTTGTGTTTTGGATTTCAGAGGCTCTTGGGAGGATTATCTTCACCTATTAGAGTTTGCTTACAACAACAGTTACTAGGCCAGTATTAAGATATCACCATTAGAGGCTTTATATGGACGAAATTATCGTACTCCTTTATCTTGGGATGATATTGGTGAGAGAGTATTGTTGGGACCGGAGATGATTATGGATACAGCTGAAAAAGTGAAGCTCATCAGGGATAGACTTCGGGTGGCATAGGACAGACAACGGCATTAGGTCGATAGCCATCGGATATCTTTGGAGTTTGAGGTATAGATTTTGTTTGCTTGCTTGTGATTATTTTGTTTTAGGTTGACTGTTAAGGATGTATTTTGTTCTAGGTTGGCGATCTGGTGTTCTTAAGGATTTCTCCGGTATGAGGCATAATTCTCTTTGGTGGAGGCAAAAAGCTTAGTCCCTGGTACATCGGACCATTCGTTGTTCTTACAAGGGTTGGTGCATTGGCCTATAGACTAGACTTGCCTCCTGTACTAGAGGGAGTGCATGATGTATTCCACGTGTCGCAGCTGAGACGGTACGCGGCAGATCCTAGTCACGTATTGGATCACTCGGAGATCGAGGTAGGTCCGACTCTCAGCTATCCCGAGCAGCCAGTAGAGATTCTGGGTCATATTTAGAAGGTATTGTGGAACCAGACAATTCCCTTGGTGCGCGTCGCGTGGAGGCACCACTCTCCGGGAGAGTCTAACTGGAAGAGAGAAGCCGAGATGCGCAAGCGATACCCTTATCTCTTTGAGCCATGAGGTATTATTCTTTCTTTCTTTCCGTGATTACTTGTTGTAATATTAGTTCTTCCTTAAATTTCGAGAACAAAATTTTTCTAAGGAGGGTAGACTTGTCACTACCATATTTCTAAATGAGGGTATTTTGGTTATTTAGCATATATATATTATTTAGTGATTAAATATTTATATTTTGTGCTACTAATTAATTAGATTGATTTGTACTATTTAGTTATTTGTCTAGCATATGCTTTTTTAGACTTGTTATTAGTGGACCCAATGGATTGTCATGACATATTGAGCCCAATATTAGACTAGACCCAATTAGATATTTTCTTAATTAATTAAGGAGATTAGCTTAATTATTATTAGTTTAGAGACTTTCTAATATATCTCTTCCTAATTATTCCTCATAATTAACTAGTGGGGGTATATTGGGAAATTATTGTTGCTTGAGGAAGGGTAAAGAGGGGGCCAGACACCTATAGGGGGAGTTCTCACACTCTCTCATCTTTATTTCATTTTATTCTAGAACCCTAATTTAGTTCAACCCTAATTCACTTCATCCCTTAACCAAATTCAATCCAATTCATACATATTCTCTCTCAATTTCATCATCTAAGAAGTATTAGAGCTTGTATTGCAAGGAGCACTTGAAGGAAGAGGAATTGACAAGGGGAATTATGTCATAATTGTGTCCTTTGAGCATTTTATTGGGATTCCATCACCCAATAGATAAATTTTGAATTCATTCCTTAATGTAGAATATAATTTATGCATTTAACTATTAGAAATCATCCATTGGCTTAGGACTACCCATAGGATCAAGAACTAGGTTCATATGACTTGTATTGTGGATTCTACATGGTAATTTGTGTCTAATTAAGAGAAATTTCAAGAATGACACATTAAGAGTGTGTTATAAGACCAATTTGATCTACCTAGACTTAGATTGGGGTTATGGAACAAGATATGTGTTCATAATTGGATACGAGTAGAGCGTATCATAGTATTTTGTGATACGGTATGATACGAGGCTCATTTTGGGTGATTTGTGTAAATGCTCTTCAATTTCTATTGTAACAAGTTGTATTAGTTATGAAATAGTGTATTTGATATATATAAATGTTTATTATGGTGTGTTGTGAGTTTTGACTCTCATTTGGGTACATATCATAGAGTATCATGCAAATGCATGTTAAGTGTTTGGTTTTATGTCTCTATTGTAAACACCCTAAATTTCAGGAATAAAATTTATATAATTTTTCGTATTTTCGGTATTTTTCTGGAATTTATAGCTAAGGTGATTTGGGGTTAAATAATTTTAAGTGTGACTAAATGGAGTTAAAATATTCTGAAAATAGAAATTTATTGTGTATAAAGGAGAACCGGACGCATGGCATTTTTCGGTGAATTTATTGGACACCGGAGCAACGTATCGAGGACCTTTAGCCATTTGGATTGTGAACCAGACCCAGTTGGACCGAACCGAACCAAGCAAACCCTACCCGCATATGTACTGTAGCATTATTTAAGCTGTGCCTTGGAGTCCGTGCCCTAGGCAGCCGCCACCGTGAATATCCCCTCCCAGCCACCTTGCTTTCCTCATACCACCGCCGACAGCAGCCGACCCAACCCCGTCCACGAACCGCCGCCTGGCCAAGTCTACCGCCTCCCAGCCACCCGACTCGTCGACACCGCTGTCGGCTCCTTCATCCGCTGCAGACCGCCTCCAGACCCTCGACGAGAACCCCTCACCGCCAGCGATCCCGCCGGCCGCCGCTAGTCCCAACCTCGGCCCTCGACCCGCGACAGGCCGTCGCCCGAGAACCCGCCGCCGCTCGAGACTTGCGGCGCCGAGAGCCGCCGAACCCCCAGCGTGCGAGACTCACCGACCCGGCCGCGCGAAGCCGCTGCCCTAACCCGACCTCGAGGCCGACCCCTCCAGCGAAGCCCTCGACTGTCCCGACCAGAGCCCTCACTCGGACTCACAGCGGACACGACCAGGACTCAGCTCGAGTCAACTTGGCTTTCGGACACGCAGAATTCAGCGTTCACGGAGCCCTGTTCAGGTACCGTTTTCTCCCAACTCGCGACTCCGTTTTTAATTCCGTCGATTGCTATGCGTAGACTGTATAACCCTCTCGGTGCCCGTGCAAATCGCTCGGTGCATCGCGTCCTGTAGTGATCGTACACCGCGATCCAAAACAGGAAGAAACAACGCCCTGTTTCACCTCGGAACTGAGTCCGCCCCGCCAATCGGGACGACTTGGTCGCACGTGGTCTTTACCAAACTATGCGCGACGTTGATACGGTCGTGTAGGATTTCGCAGAAGTCGATTCGGAGGTGCGTGCACCTCGGAATCAACGCGTATCCGCCGACGACACCCCGTATCCGTCGATTCTGGAACACGCTGTAACTTCGTGTACACACGTCGGATCGAGACGAAACTTGCGCCATCGGATCCGTAGTAATACGCTGGTCCTGTGAGCCAAGTTTGGTTCGATTCTGAGAACGTTGACCAAATCACGTATCGTGGGCCCCACAGGCTCCACTTGACGGGTGATTTTGTGATCGGCTCATCGGAATCCAATTCTGGAAGTTCCGTTGGGTTCGTATCGTCGTTCCTGACTTGTAGACACTGAGTTTGCGGAATTTGGAGACCTTTGACCCAGACGCGCTTTTCGGTGCAAAGTGGGCCCACATGTGGAACCCGCTTTGGCCCAAAAATGACCTTTTTGCCCCTGTGTCCAAATTGGACGTAAGGACAGGCATTTCCAGCTATTTGACATCTTCTGAGACTGTTGGTGATGTTTATTACAGCTTTTGGAGTAGTACCTACCGGATCCACAGATACCAGGACGGCAGTTGATATTCAAACATCAGGCAAGTGTACCTTGCCAAACTCTGCAGTTTAGTTATCCATTTTCCTTGCTTTATATACATTGCTGTGCTTGCTCAACCTAGGACCGTGTGACGTACTTAGCGTCCGATTATCAGTCGGGTGCCGACACTGTACGCAGCGTTGGGTACGGTCATTTAGAGATGGATATCCGTGACATTTTATATTCTCGTACTTGTCTTATCAAGTACCATATGACCCAGGACACTTGACACTATTCATGAGACAGGATTTTCCCGAGATATTCGTGGTGATTCTGTATAGGATACAGGACATGGACATTATACTATTAGATACTTTATGACTGGTTGCATTTAGCTATGATCGCGCTTGACATGGGCATGAGACGTTGTGGTCATGATATGCGTGGTTACATTGGGTGGGGAGAGACACACAGGCTACAGGCTGTATTTATGTATATCTTCTATTATTGAGAGGTCGTAGACTCTCGTAGCAGAGCTAGACCCACTACCGGTTATTACCGCTACCGGCTCCCCGACACAGAGCTTGTAGTGGCTCAGCCTGAGACTAGTGATGCTCTCACTTGCATTTACACTTAGATGGTTACATATTTACCCCTTTGTTTCATTTAGTTATATATTGCTGCACTGCTTATCTGTATTTATTGGCATGAGCTTTCTTGTACCTTGCTATGTCCCCTGAGGACCTGGATCCGGATTTTGTCCCCAGATTTTGCAGACGAGGTTTATCCCGAGGTTTACGGGACCGGAGCAGGAGCTGATCCAGGAGTTGTACCACCATCCGAGGACGAGGTCTTAGCTGAAGACTTCTCTTGAGCACCCTTGTTTATGCTCAGCTTTTATTATTTTATTTCAGTCTTTCATATTCTGGTCAGATGAACCATTGTACTAGATATTTATCGGGTTGTTCCCCGAAGTGCTATGTGAGACTTGCTGATGATTTACATTCCTTATTTATTCTGTGGATCATGTTTATGTCTTGTGTGGATGAGATTAGTTGTACCATGATTGTCGTAGACTTGTTTTACAGCTTAAGTATGCCCTGATGGATCCTTTATAGTGAGTTGGTCCATCGGTGCGTACTGCTGGCCGTTGACACGCGTCTGGTCCCACGGTATTTTGGGACTGGGGCGTGACATCTATTGTGTGTTGTATATATATTATATATATGTATATAATTATATGAATATATATAGGTTGCTAGTTATATATATATATATATATATATATATATATATATATATATATATATATATATATATATATATATATAGGGGTTGTCCATGGTGTGCTTCACTTTACAGTAAAGTGGGCGAAACTCGAGTACTTGCTATCAGTTACAACAGTTATTGTGTGCAGGTGTGTGTGTGTGTATGGGTCTTGATTGACAGTAATAGGTAATGTGGGTATAAGAGTGTGGTGGTGATGTTGACCTACTGATCAGTGAGATATGGTGTGCACTTGTGGCACGAGTATTTCGTTAGATTAATGTTAGTGTAGTATAGCTGATGTGTGGATATTATAGTGGTGAGTGCGCATTGTTAAGTGTATGTGTAATAAGATTGTAGTGTGTATGGAAATTTGGGTAATACAGTGAGGATCCTGCAGGCAATTCTGGGAAGGAGGATCAATATATGGTACAGAGAAGTGCCTCGGGTAAGGTACAGTTCCAAGGAGGCTGCAGTGAGTTGAAGGGGGCAATGTGGGAGGCAATGCACCAATGTGCACTGCAGGAAGCATGGTAGAATAAGGATGCAGCAGTTGGTTACTGGAGGTAAGGCCAGGTGTCACGCCCCGATCTACTGCAGGCTAAATCGGCCGTTCCCGCTAGGCGAGAATCACCGCGCCAGCGCTCCTGCGGAGCGATCGCTTTGACCCATCCGGACGTGATGCCGCACGAGCATGAGCCACGCCCGTGCAAGGCCGTGGTCCATTGGCTGGCGGTAAGAGTTCTAAGCCATAGAGTCGCACAGATTGTCCGAGTGCAGCAGAGTCATAAATGCATAGGCGATTTGGTAACAAGTTCACTGACTCGACAATATAGCGGAAGCATTGAATAACACAAGTAGAAGTAAATTAACTCTTTATTGATATAAACAAGTGTTACAGGTGGCGTATAGTCGAGATTATAAGTCGCTCAAGCCTCTCTCTCTGAAATAATAAAGGCGTGCCAAGTGGCTACAATTATGGAATAATTTGTACATGCGATGTTCCAACATTATATCTTGTATCAGTTCCGGATGCAGTGCTGCATTGGAGTGATCTCCACGTCTTAGCACGCACGAAGGAGGCATCCGCATCGAACAAGGTTCTCCCGCACCCTATAAACGATCTGGTGGATTATCAGTACATTGAATGCACTGGTGGGGAGGCTACTCGTCCGCTCGATAAATCCAAATACGTAATATAGGTTCCGTGCACCAACTATTAAGTTGCCTTTCTAGTTGCCTTAGGATCAATTTCATGCAAATATTGAATAGCCTAACTCGTGTGGCAGTGTGCTGTGTGACATAAAAGGAAACACGGTGAGACTTACCAACTTACCATTTGTCCTTCCCTGTCCAAGGCAAACATTGTTAATTCAAGCACGAGCATTCATAATGAAAACCAAGGCAATAACATATGCAAGCACGAGAGTCATTGAACGGGACAATATTCCGAGTGCGTATTTGTTCTTCGATGCGATGCAATAACTCGCACACGGATAGCCGCTAAGCGAGGATGACTTATCTATATGACAATTATCGCTGGCATATCCATAAAGGACGAGTTATAGTCACGAGATAGAAAATAATATACGACGCAGGTGGCGAGCCCCACCATATGCTAATTTTTTCCTCTATTCATACTGATTATTCTATATGTTTCGTCCGGATCAGATCGGTCCCAGTGCCCCAGCGACAGTCCGTGAAACCTCCAAAACCTTGTGCACCAAGTTGTCCGCGACATGCAGGTCTTTAGGGTTATCCAAATTTATATCTTTCATAATACAATCAATAACACGAGTACAATCTTAAATTTTCGCTATGAACGAGCATGGACATGATTCTCGTTCAAAGGTAAATTTGATGTAATTTTTATTCCAGTATTCACTTACCTTGATGCATGCCCCTGGTTCGGGGATTTACCTTGGCGATCCAACGGTCCCGGATACTTGTAGGTTCAATTGCACAGAAGAGCTATTTGATAGTCTCCTGGCTAACTATAATGCATGCACAATACAATAACGTTATACATTTGTAAGCAGGCAAGCATGCGTTTCTAAGGAACATAGGTAAACACGTTGGCTTGGACCCGAAGGTAAGCCGAGTAATGAAACCGTAAGGGAACTTAGCATGCGAGGGTCTGAATATAAGCAATATTTTATTTCCATGTTCTAGCATAAGCAATACAAGTTAGGATTATTCCCTTAGCTAGGTGCGTTGGATTCTTATTAGCATGCATGGGGTGATTTACCTAGCGACTAGCATATATTATTCCAGATTTTAGGTGTGCTGGCTAAGCAAAGACAAGTTCACCGTAGCCACCCACCTTAGCAATGATTCACCTCGGTTGAGCGATACGTCAAGCGAGACTCTGAAAGCCTAAGCCGGATTCCTGTAGGGACAAGTCTGGATATCCATTGCCTCAAACGAGTATTCTCGCCTGAGCAAAGTAGGTCGAGACATTGCACTTTTGCTGTTTGAATCGGCAGTTCGCTTGAGCGAATCCAGGTGTTACATCCTACCCAACTCAGAAAAATTCTCATCCTCGAGACTTACTGAGGACAAGCAATACGTTTTAATCAATTTGATTTAACGATACAAGGCTGAGGCAAACCTATACAAGTCGTTGTACTTGTTTATTTGGATATTCACTTACACAAGCATTCGAGATCAGCATATCCCGAGTATGGATCGTACAAGTACTCGAAGTGCCCCTCTAATATATGCATTTCACTAATTCGGCGATAGCGAAGTCTTAGAACTTGAGTTTTATATCTTCTTGAGTCTTGGATCGTGCACAAGTTCCAGTCGTCCCTCAAACATATGCATTCAACCAAACTTAGAGATAGTAAAATCGGACAAGCTACTTGCGTAAATTATAAGGGTCTGCACAGGTCGGCACAAAGGCCCTAGCATCACAATTTCATACAAGTAATCATATTATTCTAATGCACTTTTCGAAAGTATTAGATCATTGTTGGAATATTCCGTTTGGGACATTGAAAGAGAGCATGCACATAACCCACGAACGAACTTTCGAAACTGTTAAAATCGAATCGAAGTCCAAAGGCGTATAAGCCAGGCTCTGATACCAATATGTCATGCCCTGATCTCCCGCAAGCTAACTCGGCCGTTCCCGCTAGGCGAGAATCACCGCGCCAGCGCACCCGCGGAATGATAGCTTTGACCCATCAGGGCATGATACCGCACGAGCGTGAGCCACACTCATGCAAGGCCGTGGCCATTGGCTGGCGGTAAGAGTTCGAAGCCACAGAGTTGCACAGATTGTCCGAGTGCATTGGAGTTATAAACGCATAAGCAATTTGGTAACAAGTTCACTGAGTCGACAATATATCGGAAGCATTGAATAACACAAGTAGAAGTAAAACGACTCTTTATTGATATAAACAAGTATTACAGGCGACGTATAGCCGAGATTACAAGTCGCTCAAGCCTCTCTCTCTCTGAAACAATAAAGGCGTGCCAAGTGGCTACAATTGTGGAATAATTTGTACAAGCGATGTTCCAATATTATGTCTTGTATATGTGCTTCAGTTCTGGACGCAGCGCTGCATCGGAGTGATCTCCACGCCTTAGCACGCACGAAGGAGGCATCCGCATCGAACGAGGTTCTCTCGCACCCTGCAAACGATCTGGTGGATTATCAGTACATTGAATGCACTGGTGGGGAGGCTACTTGCCCGTTCGACAAATCCAAATACGTAATATAGGTTCCGTGCACCAACTATTAAGTTGTCTTTCTAGTTGCCTTAGGATCAGTTTCATGTAAATATTGAATAGCCTAACTCGTGTGGTAGTGTACCATGTGACATGAGAGGAAACACGGCGAGACTTACCAACTTACCATTTGTCCTACCCTGTCCAAGGCAAACATTGTTAATTCAAGCACGAGCATTCATAATAAAAACCAATGCAATAACATATGCAAGCACGAGAGTCATTGAACGAGACAATATTCCGAGTATGCAGTTGTTCTTCGATGCGATGTAATGACTCGCATGCGGATAGCCGCTAAGCGAGGATGATTTATCTATATGACAATTGTCGCTGGCATAGCCATAAAGGACGAGTTATAGTCATGGGATAGAAAACGATATGCGATACAGGTGGCGAGCCCCGCCACATGCCATTTTCTTTCTCTATTCGTACTGACTATTCCATATGTTCCGTCCGGATCGGATCGGTCCCAGTGCCCCGGCGACTGTCCGCGAAGGCCTCCAAACCCTTATGCACCAAGTTGTCCATGACATGCAGGTCTTTAGGGTTATCCATATTCACATCTTTCATAATACAATCAATAACACTAGTACAATCTTGAATTTTTGCTATGAACGAGCATGGACAGGATTCTCGTTCAAAGGTAAATTTGATGTGATTTCCATTCCAGTATTCACTTGCCTTAATGCATGCCCCTGGTTCAGGAATTTGCCTTGGTGATCCAACGATCCCAGATACTTGCAGGTTCAATTATACAGAAGAGCTATTTGATAGTCTCTTAGATAACTATAATGCATGCACAATACAATAATGTTATACATTTGTATGCAGGCAAGCATGCATTTCTAAGGAACATAAGTAAACACGTTGGCTCGGACCCGAAGGTAAGCCGAGTAATGAAACTGTAAGGGAACTTAGCATGCGAGGGTCTGAATATAAGCAATATTTTATTTTTATGTTCTAGCATAAGCAATACAAGTTGGGATTATTCCCTTAGCTAGGTGCTTTGGATTCTTATTAGCATGCAGGGGGTGATTCACCTAGCGACTAGCATGTATCATTCCAGATTTTAAGTGTGCTGGCTAAGCAAAGACAAGTTCACCGTAGTCACCCAACTTAGCGATGATTCACCTCGGTTGAGAGATACGTCAAGCGAGACTCTGAAAGCCTAAGCCAGATTTCTGTAGGGACAAGTCTGGATATCCTTTGCCTCAAACGATTATTCTCGCATGAGCAAAGTATGGTGCCCCGTTCCTCCTATTCGAGGAGCGCGGCTAAGAAACACAAGATGGTATCGTTCGATCGGGATAGATTAAAACAAGAACTCGTCCTCGTTATAGATTTGTTTCTTCGGAATCGATTTCCATATTCAATGGACCGTGCCCCCGAGATCGACTTAGCGGCAGAGTCAGGAGGGACCTCTCCACTATTATCTTTGTTGCCTCAGATTTCGATGTCGCTTGTTGCTTTTGTGCTTTGAGTTGGTTTTCGGATTTGCTTGTTTTCCTTGAACAGTTTTGATGGATTTCATTATTTTCGTTCATTGAACTGCACTTCAATTCCGATATTGGAAAGAGAGGAAGGAGTATTGATCGAGCTATTCGTGATGCAGGTGAACGAGCAGTATGCGGCTTACGAGCGGAGTCTTGAAGCACCTCTTTCTTTCTCCCTTCCAAACAACTAAGTGAGTGGCTACCATCCCGATTAGCTAGCCCTGCTTCCAAGTCTTTAACCTAAAACTCTTGCATTCTTGTTGCCCTGATCAAACGATACCAAATAATAACTAAAAAGATGTCAAGATAAAAAGGTAATAGACTTGGACTATATTGCTTGTCATTCAACTTAGAAACGGTTACTCATTTGCATGCTTGTTCATTTAGAATGTTCATAATATGCTTCACTTTTGTTAGAATGTAGTACTTCTTCAATAAATTGTGATATGCATGTTGATCACCTTTTGCTATGCGATATATTGATCAGAAAGACTATGCAAAACCGTTTATGCTATGGAATTATTATCGTGAATGTTGTTTGATCACGGATAACTTATGCACAAGGTATGTTATGAGTTCCGCGGACGATCGCCGGGGCACTGGGGCCGATCCGATCCGGACGGAACGTATGTATATTCGTATGTTATGGGGCAAGATGTTATGTAGCGGGGCTCGCAACCTGCGTTGCATATCATTTGTGTCTTGAGACTATAACCCGTCCCTTTGTGGCATCATGCCAGTGATCCCTATGTATATTTGAACCTGTTGCATACTAACTTGTGTCTTCGTGGTAGGGAAGTCATGGTAAGTATTGTGCAGGTCGTTCAGACGGACAGGTAAAAGTCACCAAACGGTGATAAGTTCATTTCAGTAAATTCTATATGCTGCTTACTTATAAATAAACTAAGGTAAGATAAAAACCTACAGTAATATGCATGCTTCATTAAAACAAAGTGTTAATTGGTATAGTTGGGTTAGCTCGTCTTCACTAGTATGTTTCAACATACCGACCCTCGTTGAAACAGGTTCCCCGCACTAAGGCGAACCGAGCGAGGAGCCGAAGTTGTCTTCCCGATCCAGTCCAACTGTAGGCGTATTCAGATCGTGCCATCCTTGAAGCATTTTAAAGTAGGAGCTTGCAACTCTATACACAATGCAGCTTCGTGGCAAAGCCGTCCTCCAGCCCGGAGGTCTTTATCATTTTGAAGTTTAGTAAAGGGATGTAATGTACAGGACTGCTATCTCATTTTGTGTCAACACTTTTGTAAACCCGTGCGACAAATTAGCTGACTCGTTCAAGAGTTTGTAAAAGATGTTCATTATCAATAAAGAGAACTTTTTCATATTTCAGATATGTGTTTCAATTTATCTGCGTACTCTGAATATGTGCTTGTTATGCAAAATACTATAGCCTTGTGCGGGCGCAACCCCAGGCCAACACGACGGTCGCGATTCGGGGGACGTCCCAACGATTCCACAAAATTTGGTCGTGACACAAAGCGGGTCGGAACATTACACTTTTGCCGTTTGAATCGGCAGTCCGCTTGAGCGAAATGGGATATTACACCAGGTACATCAACAGTAGGATTAGGGGATGAGTTTAGGTTGTAGACTTGATGTTTCAGTTGGGATTTACTATTGTATGCATTTGGATGTAGCAGCAAGATGCAGTAGCAGCAACAACAAGTTGCAGTAGTTGCAACATACAAGATGCAGTAGCCGCAGCAACAAGATGTAGTAGCAGCAGCATACAAGATGCAGCAACAGTTGGAGCAAGATGTAGTAGCAGCAAGTTAGGGTACAGTTCAGAGATCAGTTGGTTGATGTCTACTGCAGTAGCAGTTGGGGTTCTTCTGGACTGCAACATTAGTAAGGTGAGAAGGGTGAATATTTAGAAAATGCACTACACCTTACAATAGCAAATTGAGGGAAGTAACATGAGGGAGCAACTAAATAGCAAGTTAGGGGTTCAGTTTATGATACAGTAGCAGTATATAGAGAAAGGGTGCTATTTAAAATTAGGACCTTAAGGTATCAGTGCCTTGTAGCTAGGGTATCTCAGCTTTGGTATATGTATCACATGGCTGAGTACCCTAGGTAGTATGCTAGTGTCTAAGTATTAGATTACTAGATATGGTATGGGTTAAGTAACCATATATCTAAATATAGTTGTTGGGTATTTGTACTAAGTTAGATATTAAGTTAAACTAAGTTATTACTAGATAATAGAGTATATGAATATATATGTATATATATAGTATGGATTTCTAGTTAACGTAATGGGGTACTAGTAGGATATGAGTCAAGGTATAGGTTATATTGTTATATGATATCTAGTACCTTTATACTTACTAGTATGATTTAGAAACCCTAGAATTAGTATGGTGTTAGTTAATATGACCATGTAAACCAGCTTTATTGGTATTTTAGAACTCTAATCAAGGTACTGACATAGAATGACCTAAATATTAACCTAGTTTGACTAGAGTGACCTAGTATGGACTTAAAAAATTATATTAGTGCATTTTGACTCATTTTTTACTTTACTACACCAAGTAACATGATATTCCTATTTAGGTGTATATGACACCAGCTCGAATATATACCATTTTTTTAGGACCACAATCGAGTAAATTATATGATAGTTTTATTATTTGATAGCCTCTATGTTTCATGTGTTTAGTATTGAGATATTTAATTTTTGACACGATGGTTTCATGGATTGGTATACGTGAATCTTGGTCATGAGATATTATTTATCATGGTTACTCAGTGATCGCCGTATCGTGCTTCATAATTACTCAGTGATTACCGTGATATCTTAGTGATTATATAGACTGTGATTATAGTGCATGATATTATAGACCATGCAGTGTGATATACGTGTTATAATGTGTCGTGATTTGGATCCTTGTACTAGTAGGGGGTTGAAGAAGTATTAGTGGATATGTGATCATACCTTATAGCCCATAATTTAGTATAGCTCGTGATAGTTAGAAAATCATGCAACTCACGCGTGATCACGCTAGCTCACCTTTTATATATATTTCGTGTTAGGCCCAAGCCGATCATATTATCTTACTAGTATTTCAAGAAATATTTATATATTATTTCTTTTATTCTAGTTTATTACATTATTGTTCCTCACCATATTGTTCTTCGTTCTTGCCATTATTTACCATGATGCCCTTTCTTGTGATATATGCTAGTTCAGTTACTTCCCTAATTTATTTTCATTGTTATTGTTGTTTTATAGTTTTTGCCAATTATTGTAACTGCTATTTGGGTTGTACTTCGCTCCAATCCTGACTGGATATATTTTTCAGATGATGCATTAGAGGACTGGTGTACTACACACTACGGGCCATAAAATGGCGAACCAATTGAGTTATCACCCATAGTGCCTGTTAAGATAGTACCAGTAGTTGATGACGCATAGTTAGTTTATTCATGATATTGTATATGTCAGTTAACTTTTGGCATTGTATTATTATTTGAGATCTTGTGTTAAGATTAGGCTTGGACTTGTGTTGTATTGTGACTTTATTTTTTCTTTCTATTTTATATCGTGTTATATCATTCTCTAGTTTGTTATTGTAATTGAATATTGTTTACCATTATCATATTGTCCTCCATTTGGGAGTTGAGATATCTTGACAGTAAATATATATATATTGTGTGAGATGTTTAAATAGTATTGTTTGTCACGACCCAATTCCGTAGAATCGTTGGGGTATCCCCCGAACTATGACCGTCGTGCGGGCCTGGGGTTGCGCGCACAAGGCTTTAATGTTTTGCATAACGAGCACATATTCAGAGTACGCAGAAAAATTGAAACATAGATTTGAAACATGGAAAAGTTTTCTTTATTGATAATGAACATCTATTACAAACTCTTGAACGAGTCAGCTAATTTGTCGCATGGGCTTACAAAAGTGTTGACACAAAATAAGATAGCAGTCTTGTACATTACATCCCTTTACTAAACTTCAAAATGATATAAACCTCCGGGCTGGAGGATGGCTTTGCCACGGAGCTATATTGTGTATATAGAGTTGCAAGCTCCTGCTTCAAGTACTTCAAAATACGGCACGATCAGGATGCGCCTACAGCTGGACTGGATCGGGAAAGACGACTTCGGCTCCTCGCTCGGTTCACCTTAGTGCGGGGAACCTTTTTCAACGAGGGTCAGTATGTCGAAACATACTGGTGAAGGCGAGCGAACCTAACTATACCAATCAACACATTGTTTTAATGAAGTATGCATATTTTTGTGGTTTTCTATCTTGCCTTAGTTCATTTACAAGTAAACAGCATATAGAATTTACTGAAATAAACCTGCCACCGTTCGGTGGCTTTTACCTGTCCGTCTGAACCACCTGCACAATACTTACCATGTCTTCCCTGCCATGAAGACACAAGTTAGTTTGCAACAGGTTTAAATATACATGGGATCACTAGCGTATGCCACAATGGACGATTTAGTCTTGAACAAGGATGGAATGGAGAAAAGATTCAGTAGTGGATACAAACGTTCAGATGCAGTAGACTACAGTGAAGTTCCGTCCGGATCGAATCGGTGCCAGTACCCCAATGCCTCAGCGACCGTCCGCAGGAACCGGTGACCTTGTGCACAAGTTGTCCGTGATTGAACGATATGTTTATTAAGTTAACAGTTCATGCAGTTGAGGCAACACGAGTACAAGACAAGCAGTATTTCATGATTCAGTTGCATAGCCTCCCGGTTCAGTGTATTACATTCAGGATAAGCTCTATTCATAGAACAATTTAAAGAAGAGTATACATTCTAACTTGTATTTATGCATATGATGAACATTCCAAATGAACAAGCATGCAAGTAAGTAATCGTTCACAAGTTTGCTGACAAGCAATATAATCCAAGTCTATTCCCTTATTATCTTGCATCTTTTAGTTATTACTTGGTATCGTTTGATCGGGGCAACAAGAATGCAAGAGTTTTATGTATGAAGACTTGGAAGTACGGCTACCTAATCGATATGGTAGCCACTCACTTAGATGGTTGGAAGGGAGAAGGAAAGAGGTGCTTCAAGACTCCGCTCGTAAGTCGCCTACTACTCGTTCACCTGCATCACGAACAGCTCGATCAATACCTCTTCCACTCTTTTCATTCTCAAAATTGAAATGCATTTCAATGAATGAAAATAATAAAATCCATCAAAACCGTTCAAGGAAAACAAGCAAATTCGAAAACCAACTCAAAGCACAAAAGCAACAAGCGACATCGAAATCCGAGGCAACAAAGATAACAGCGGAGAGGTTCCTCCTGACTCTGCCGCTAAGTCGATCCTGGGGGCACGATCCACTGAATATGGGAATCGATTCCGAAGGAACAAATCCATAATGAGGACGAGTTCTTGTTTCAATCTATCCCGATCGAACGATACCATCTTGTGTTTCTTAGCCGCGCTCCTCGAATAGGAGGAACAAGGCGTTACATCCTACCCAACTAATTAGAAGTTTTATCCTAAAACTTAAGAATATGACCTACCGTTAGGGAGCATTATGTTGAGGCTGACTATTGAGATGGCTCAATGGACAGTTAGGAACGGTATTATCTGGATCCCCACAAATGAGGCATTGCCTAAGTTTCTTGCGACACTTTTCAGCTGTGTGTCCTGGTTTCTTACAATAAGAACATGGTTGCCCTGGGTTTCCTCTCCGTGGACCGCCGTGGTTAGGGCACTTTGCAGCAGTGTTTTCTCTATCGTTGCTTTGGCGTTTGTGATTGTAGGTATGCACAGCGCTGGTAGAAACGTGAGGATACTGCGGTTCAAGAGATAGTACATGATTCATGACTTTCTGTATTGTCCTGTACTGATGAACGACTACGTGTGCATGGATGGTAGGGCGCAAAACACCTTTAAACCTTCTAGCTCGACTCGCTACATCAGGTAAATAGGCACTAGCGAATTTGGAGAGTCGGTTGAATTCGGCAGAATACTATTTAACCGTCATACTGCCCTGCCACAGCTGTACGAACTCGTCCTCCATCTGATGTTGTACAGGAGGGGGTATAAACTCCTCTTCAATCGCGGAACAAAAAATCGTCCACGAGATCGCCTCATCTCCATGGTCAAATTGAAGATATCGTCGATGCACGTCCCACCAATCGTACACGTTGAGGCTGAGATGTAGTTGTGCGCAGGCGACGCGCTTCTCTTCGGGGACCACTAGCAGAGCAAAGTGGTCTTCAAGTTTGGCCAACTAATCTAAAGCCATAATTAATTCCTCAATCCCATTGAATGGAGTATTGCAGACTTTCTTAAAGTGGCCAAAGTCGAAGGCAGTCACTTCTCTCAGCCTTGGAATTTGTGGCGTCTCTACTTCAAGCATGGACTGTTCCACCGGAGTCGTTGCTGTTGCAGCGGAATGGTTGGAATCCAAAGTCTGCACGATCTGTTGCAGGGCATCTACCTGCTTCTGTTGGACGGAGAATCGGGTCTCTAGATTGCTTTCAAACTTGGCTTGGCGAGCATAATCTCTTTGTCGTTGTGCTTCTAACATTTGCATCACCCGCTCAAACGGATCGACTTGAGATATGCCCCGTTGGCTCTGAGAGCTTTCCGAAGTGCCCAAACTACTTTTTTGGCCTTATGTTTTGTCCGGTGCTAGCGCTGCAGATTGTGCTGGTGCCATTCCTTCAAAAGAAGGTAAATTATATTAGGATCATAATATATTATGGACTTATTGCATGAACGTATCTCATTTTGGCCTAGCGAGTTCTAGAGTTTGCACAAGAATTTGATCGTTAAAGAAACTTTTCCAGTATGAGAGTCTAAGGAACTTGAATCTGTGCTCTGATACCATTATGTCACGACCCGATTCCGTAGAATCGTTAGGGCGTCCCCCGAACCGTGACCGTCGTGCGGGCCTAGGGTTGCGCCCGCACAAGGCTTTAATGTTTTGCATAACGAACACATATTCAGAGTACGTAGATAAATTGAAACACAGATTTGAAACATGGAAAAGTTCTCTTTATTGATAATGAACATCTATTATAAACTCTTAAACGAGTCAGCTAATTTGTCACACGGGCTTACAAAATTATTGACACAAAATGAGATAGCAGTCCTGTACATTACATCCCTTTACTAAACTTCAAAATGATATAGACCTTCGGGCTGGAGGAGGGCTTTGCCACGGAGCTGCATTGTGTATATAAAGTTGCAAGCTCCTTCTTCAAGTACTTCAAAATGTGGCGCAATTAGGATGCGCCTACAGCTGGACTGGATCGGGAAATACGACTTCGGCTCCCCGTTCGGTTTACCTTAGTGCGGGGAACATGTTTCAACGAGGGTCAGTATGTCGAAATATACTGGTGAAGGCGAGCTAACCCAACTATACCAATCAACACGTTATTTTAATGAAGTATGCATATTTTTGTGGTTTTCTATCTTGCCTTAGTTCATTTACAAGTAAGCAGCATATAGAATTTACTGAAATGAACCTGCCATCATTCGGTGGCTTTTACCTGTCCGTCTGAACCACCTGCACAATACTTACCATGCCTTCCCTGCCATGAAGGCACAAGTTAGTTTGCAACAGGTTTAAATATATAGGGGATCACTGGCGTATGCCACAATGGACAATTTAGTCTTGAACAAGGATGGAATGCAACAAAGATTCAGTAGTGGCCACAAACCATCCCGTCCAGATGCAGTAGACTATAGTGAAGTTTCGTCCAGATCGGATCGGTGTCAGTGCCCCAGCGACCGTCCGCAAGAACCAGTGACCTTGTGCACAAGTTGTCCGTGATCGAACGGTATGTTTATTAAGTTAACAGTTCATGCAGTTGAGGCAACACGAGTATAAGACAAGCAGTATTTCATGATTCAGTTGAATAGCCTCCCGGTTCAGTGTATTGCATTCAGGATAAGCTCTATTCATAGCACAATTTAAAGAAGAGTACGCATTCTAACTTGTATTTATGCATATAATGAAAATTCCAAACGAACAAGCATGCAAGTAAGTAACCGTTCACAAGTTTGCTAACAAGCAATATAATCCAAGTCTATTCCCTTATTTTCTTGGCATCTTTTAGTTATTACTTGGTATCGTTTGATCGGGGCAACAAATGCAAGAGTTTTAGGTGTGAAGACTTGGAAGCAGGGCTAGCTAATCGGGATGGTAGCCACTCACTTAGATGGTTGGAAGGGAGAAGGAAAGAGACGCTTCAAGACTCCGCTCGTAAGCCGCCTACTGCTCGTTCACCTGCATCACGAACAGCTCGATCAATACATCTTCCACTCTTTCCAATCTCGAAATTGAAATACAGTTCAATGAACGAAAACAATGAAATCCATCAAAATCGTTCAAGGAAAATAAGCAAATTCGAAAACCAACTCAAAGCACAAAAGTAACAAGCGACATCGAAATCTGAGGCAACAAAGATAACAGCGGAGAGGTCCCTCCTGACTCTGCCGCTAAGTCGATCCCGGGGGCACGGTCCACTGAATATGGAAATCGATTCTGAAGAAATAAATCCATAATGAGGACGAGTTATTATTTTAATCTATCCCGATCGAACGATACCATCTTGTATTTCTTAGCCGCGCTCCTCGAATAGAAGGAACGGGGCGTTACATTATTGGCCTAGCCATCGTTCTACCGTCGATGCTGCAGCATAGGCTGGACGTACCCACGTACTCGTGTCCCTATATCGGGTGTTGGTCATGACACTAGAACTGCTCGTCCCAGGAGTACTACCATGTCCCGTCGATAGAGTCAAAGATGTGACTGGTCGGTACACTAGATTAGTCTGCAACGAGAATCCGGAACCAGTAGTCAGTACTGGAGGAGCATTCCGTCTAGAGGATCTACCTCCAAATGATCCGCATCGTCCTGTCATACCTAATAGTAACAAATACTGATAAAATAAATACATAAAGAGTAACATGGGGTTTGAAATACATCGAGCAAAAGTTTGTAATCTTCTCGAGAACATAAGCTGATAACAACATATGATGATAGAACATATAAAGTCTGTGTGTGTGTGTGTGTGTGTGTGTGTGTGTGTGTGTGTGTGTGTGTGTGTGTGTGTGTGTGTGTGTGTGTGTCATGTCATATCTGATAACAACCCCCAATCTAATTCCACACACAACACCATCTCAGAGTGTGTGTGTGTGTGTGTGTGTGTGTGTGTGTGTGTGTGTGTATGTGTGTGTGTGTGTGTGTGTGTGTTCTATCATACCTGATAACAACATATGATGATAGAGCAAATAAACATATATATAGTACATTCTACAGTCAAAATATTATACATATCTCATAGTATTAATAGAATTATATAGTAAATAACTAGTAGTGTCACAAGTCTAAATGGATAGTACATTCTACTGTCAAAATATAATACATGTCACAAGTCCAAATGGATTTATTTTATTTTCAATCATCTTCAAAAAATTTATCTTCTTCGTCTTCCTCGTCCTCCTCTTCCTCTTCCTCCTTATCTTCACTTTCATCTACTTCGTCTTCATCTTTATCTTCATCTTCTGATAATTCTACCTTTTCAACATTATTAGTCGTATAATGAGTAACTTTTGTTGAGTCCACATCTATAATATTTATTACAAGTGGTAGCTCGTCCTCCTGATAAGCTATTTCGTCAACGTCAAAGGTATTTCTAACTTTAGTCTTGCATACTGCCCACCAGTTCGACCTTCCTGTTCCCCATCTAGGATAAGTTGTGAAGTAGATAAGCTAAGCCTAACTTGATAGGATAAATGGTTTGTAGCCTTGATATATACGCTTGTAGTTTATATCCACAAGAGCATGCTTGTCAATTTTTTAACCTTAATCTTAAATCGGATTGAGCCATTCATACTTGAATAATATGATCTTAACAGGTTTTGTGCCATAATTATATGGTAACTCTATAATCTCTCGTAAGATGCCAAAGAAATTATTGTCTGGATCGATATCTTTGTAGTTCGAAGATTTGATACACAACTACTATTTTTCGTGGAATCAAGATCCAGGAAGCTGTCTCTGATCGGAGTATTTGTTGACTTGAACCTAAACCCATTCACACAGTAACTTGGCTATATTTTGACAGCAGTAATTGGTCTCTTGGCTAGTGTTCTAATAGATTCAGTCTCAGGTTTTATTAGACGATCAAACTAAATACCAAAGAAGCTATAATAAGTTATTTATTGTGCAAGTACATACATAAAAAGTAATTATCGAGCTCCTTACATATGCGCTCAACTAAGAAGGAAAATGATGTCTCATTTCTTATTCTACTTCTTCGTCTGTTATGTAGGGTCTAACCTACCTCAACTCATCATTATATATGCTAAAAAACAACGAAGCAACCACCGATTAGTAGGATAATATTAGCTTATACTATTATATTGAGATGATGTAAACATGGACGTATTAATTACTTATCCCACTAACTTCTCCGATTCATCCTCGTCATAATTGAGTAATATATACAACTGAGCAGCCCTTAGCTCATCGTCATTCAAATATCTCTTCTTCATTTTCCCCGAGGGCTTTCCGGACGCATTGAATACTTCCAGCATTGCATCATTAGATTCCTAAATCTGTTATCGCTTCTCAGAGCTCTCTTTCTATTAGTAGCAATATGAGATTTGAAATACATCGAACAAAAGTTTATAATCTCCTCGAGAACATAAAATTCATAAATAGAACCCTCAATCCGTGCTTTATTTTTTACCTTTCACTTTAGGTGATTCATATGTCGCTCGAACGGGTACATCCATCAATAACTGACAGGTCCACCAACATGTGCTCATAGGAAAGATGAATTAGCAAATGCTCCATGGAGTCAAAGAATTCAGGAGAAAACACCTTCTGGAGATTGCACAATATTATCGCAATGTCCTTCTCTTGATTTTCTAGACGATCGGCGAGCAATTTAGTAGAACAAAGACCTCTGAAGAATATACTAAGATCAGTCAGTGGATCCCAGACGACATGCTGTAAGAATTCTCGAAATACAATCGAAATTAACATCTCCATGAATACGTGACAATCGGGGCTCTTCATACCCGTCAGTTTATTCTCCTTGATGTTGTCGCATCTTTTCAGGTTTGACATGTACCCGTCTGAAATTTTTTGGCCCTGAATCCACCTACAAAGTCTTCATGTATCCTCCTTCTCCAGTGAAAAAATTTCTTTAGACTGCTTTAACTTTCCATTCTCCTCCTCTATCAAATGTAACACATGACGTCTACATATTTCTTCCAAGTCCAACATGGCCTTCGAATTATCTTTCAGCTTTCCCTTTATGTCTATTATAATATTAATTATGTTGTCAAACACATTATTTTTTATATGCATGACATCAAGGTTATGTCTGATCAGATTGGTTCTCCAATATGGCATATCGCAGAATATACTCCTCTTCGTCCAGTTATAAGTGCGACCAAATCCGTCAAACTTTTGTACCCCTTAGCATGCTCTTCGATAGCACTTGGTAAATCTTTATCTTTTTCCATATCATGTATCTGGGCCACCCTGGCAGTGGATTGGCCTTATCCACAACGTCGGCACAAAAAATATTATTATTCCTCTGGTACGGATGATCCTTCGACAAGAATTGTCGATGACAATAGAAGAAAAACAGTTTGTCTCCGTATTTCAAACGAAAATCCTTAGTGCGGTCCATGCAATACGGACTTGAGAGATGACCATGAGTGCTCCATCCCGATAAAATTTTATAGGCCAACAAGTCGTTCATCGTCCACATAAGTGCTGCCCTCATTTAAAAATCCCTCTTTCTGGAAATATCGTACGTGTTGGCACCTACTTCTCAAAGCTGATTCAACTCATCTATCAACGGTTGTAAATACACATCGATGTTCCTCTTCGGATTATTCGAAACTGGGATAATAACGGTTAGGAACATATACGGAGTCTTCATGCACATCCAAAGTGGCAGATTATACGGAGTGATGATCACAAGCCAATACGAATACTGGGAGACCGAAAGTCCGAATAGGATAAAACTGTCGGGGGAGAACCCCAATATGATATTATGCGGATCCGAAGCAAAATCTAGATACTCTCGATAAAAGTGCTTACATGCTTCTTCATCGGATGGATGATCCAACACTCCTTCGATCTGTTTTTGCCTGTGCCAACTCATATTTTCTGCAGTCTCCTTCACTATAAACAATCTCTGCAACCGCGGCGTCAAAGGTAAATAGTGTATAGAATCGGTAGGCTTCTTTGCACCGACAGACCTTCCTCTACCAGTGGCCTTGTAGCGATCAGCACCATAGAATCTGCACGCGTCTTCATCCTCGTCGTCTTTGTAGTACAATATGCACCTATTGCGACATGCATCGATTTTTTCGTATCCCATCCAGAGCGATCTCACCATCCTCTTAGATCGATAGAAGTCTTTAGGAATGCTATCACCCTCTGGCAAGATCTCTATAATCAACTCCATCAGTCGGTTGTAGCATTCTTGCGATATGTTAAAATCGTACTTGGTGCTCAACAATCTTGTAACCACCTCCAATGGTGAATGATCCTCACAACCAAGATATAATAAAGTTCTTGCATTCTCCAATAACTCTATGAACTTTGCAGCATCGGCATTTGGTGCCTCCTCAGCTGCATCATGATTATCCAAATTGAAAGTAGGTCCGACAACATCAAAAACTATGTTCATACATCCGCCATCATAATCAGCATGGTCGTCGACATCCATATACGGCTCCACATAAGGCTCTGACTCCGATGCTAAATAAACAAGTTCTCCGTGTGAGGTCCACTGATAGTGATTTGACATAAAATCCATCGAGTATAAATGATATGTCACATCCACTTCTGAGTGATATTTTAAGTTACGACATCTCACAAACAGACACTTAATTTTGGTATCGTCTATGTACTAAGGGAACGCCTTGGCGAACTGCAGGAACTATTCCACCCCCTGTATGAATTTATTTCGTAGACTGTGTCACGTCCCGATCTTCCGCCGGAATCGGCCGTCCCCGCTAGGCGCGAATCACCGCGCCAGTGCTTCCGCGGGACGTACGTTTCCATCGGGATGCGATTTCGTACGAGCCTGGGGTTGCGCCCGCGCAAGGCAAATACCGAAACGACCGTTAATAACTAGTTCACAGAGTCGTCATAGCGGAAACATAGAACGAACACAAGTATTGAATCCAAATCAAGCTCTTTATTGATATGAAGTAAAGGTTACAAGCGGCGCTAGGCCGAGATTACAAACCGCTCATGCTCTCTCTCTCTCTTACAAAGAACATGCCCTTAGGGTCAGAACCAATACAAACGATCTGGATGATGATGTTCTCATACATAATGTCTCATATATGCGAGCTCCGGGTCCGTGCGCCACGCTCCAAGACACCAAGTGCGGTCTGGCGCCTCATTGCGTTAGCGATCTCTGAATCCGTACGAGTTCCCCCTGCACCCTGCATGCAGACTGGTTGGGTATCAGTACATTGAATGCACTGGTGGGGAGGCCTCTCGCCCACGCCACAAAACAAGCACGTTCATTAGTTATGTGCACCAACTGGTTTTATTGTCTTTCTATTATTTGCCTTAGGATCAGTTATATAGCAATATAAAGAAAGTAATCTCCATGTCATCTCAAGAGTGTTATAATAATGAACAATTGAGTTCACCTTACCATTTCTTACCATTCGGCCTTCCTTGTTATATACAGCAATATAAACAATGATCAATGGAATAACAAAGAGCATCTATGAAACCCAAGTGTTATATCGTGCCTCTGCCTCACAAGACCCATTTTTCCTAGAACTATATGTGATACCGTGCATCCATTCTACTTATGCAAAATATCGTGCAAACGTACTACTTCCCGTTTCTCCTTTATTCAATGCGGATAGTCGCTATGCAAACATGACTTATCTATATGAAGGTCACTGGCTCTGCTAGCCATATTGGACATAATCTGCGATGGACGGCCGTCTTCCCAGCTCGGTTGCTAGCCTTGCTGGGCCTCCCAACCGTCTAACGAGTCGACGCCCATCCAGATCGGTAGCAAGCCTTGATGGATGTCTCGTTCTCGCCCGCTAGTCATCAGCTAGCGTATTGCCAGGACTACACTGGCACTGTCCTCCCGGGCTGACACGATTCGGATGCCTCAGCAATCATGTCGAGGACTCTCTCTACCTGGTGCACAACCAGTTGTCCGTGACCATGCAACTACTCCTCCACTTCCAATCCTAGCCGAGGATAACTCTCGGATCAAATCCTAGCCGAGGACTACACTCGGATCTTTTTTTCTTTACGCAGCTCCCTTTATTAGAGACTGCCTCGGTGATCTACATATCCCGAGTACCTTCCTTTCCTTCCATCTCCTGACTCGGAATGACTACTTGATAGCCTTCCTCGTCTTTGCATGCAACATGATTTTACTCCAACCCGTGTCATGTTCCGTACGGTGCAACGCCTTAGTATGAACTCACACTACTTTATGGCATATATGAAGGAACTGACTATATTCCAACTTAACAATCCCAACTACGCAAATAGCAAGTAAAATCTCTATGTTCTATACAATGATAAGGCGGGGTTATCCCCTTAGCTATGTGCGTTCATCTCTTTTATTAGCATGCAAAGGTTATCGCCTGTAAACTAGCATGTAATATTCATTTTTATTAGTATGCAGCTAAGTAGAGACAGGTTCACCGGGGCCATCCACCTTAGCGATGTATCGTATCGGTCGAGCGAGACTCCGGACGCACCTCTGATAGCCTAAGTCTGACTCCATTGAAGATCCCAGCATAAATGCCTTTGCATCGAACGAGCCATCTCGTTGAGCAAGGCGGATTGAATAGCTACACTTGTTGTCACGACCCGCACCCGGAAAATTCGGGCACGAGTACGTGGGTACGTCCAGCCTACGCCGCAGAGTCGGCGGTAGTACGCTGTCTAGGTCATAACCACAGTTGAACATCTAGCTCATTCACAATTAATGAAATAGGCAAAGATAATAACAGAAAAAGAATGCTAAGATTTCAATGAAATAAATGTGACAACAGCTCAAATGTTTAATACAGAATCTAGAATGAAATCGGGGACAAACCCGATTACTAAGATAAAAGAGCAAATAAAAGTAGCTACTGCCAACTACTCTGCAGAAGTAGTCTCCTGGGTGGGAACTGGCTCCTCATAAATGTCATCTGTTCCCTCATAGGGGCCATAATAGGTAGGGGCAAGGTCCTCATCATCGCCTAAATCAACGGATCCAGTCAGGAAAGGAGCAAAGTACACAATGCACAACAAGATTAAACTAAATATTGATGACAACTAAGAAAGAATTGGCTAAGTATCATGTTGAGAATATGTACCAATATGAAGTAACAATAACTAAGAGTTAATTGCTATAAAATAGAGTAAAACAGGAATAAAATGAGACAGGAAAAGGAAACTACAACAAGATAACAGGAACTGTAACAAGGCAAGAACTATGTGTGTGAATCTGTGTATTTAGAATACATAGTTGGCATGTAGGGATTTATAAGGCTAATAAGGCCGTCATAGACGACTAGTACACAATGACTACGGGAATAATCAAGTATAAGGCTGATGGTACAGTCGCGTACCAACAGCTAGCACACAATGACTACAGGGGGAAGGGTAAACCACATGCCTCCTAGTATTCTCCCGCCCGACACAAAAAGTAAGACATGAAATCCAATATTCAAGACATGAAATCCAGATTCTAACACTACGTGTAAACATCCAATGGTACTAGTATGGCAAAGAATTTATTTATCACAATATAAAGATTAAACTTGAAGTGCAGGTACTTGCCTGATGTTTGGATCCAAATACAGTTTTGTGTCTCGGAGAAATTTCCAGAAATGTGTCAGGATGCTGAAATAAATATTACCATCATGCTCAGAAGATATCAAATAGCTAGAAACGCCTGTCCTTGGGTCCAATTTAGAGACAAGGGCAAAAATGGCAGTTTCGGGTCAAAACGGGGTCCGCATGTGGGCCCGCTTTGCACCAAAAAACGTGTCAGGGTCAAAGGTCTCTAAATTCACCAAACTTAGTGTTAACAGGTCAGGAACGATGATACGAACCCAACGAAACTTCCAGAATTGAATTCCGATGAGCCGATCACGAAATCGCCCGTCGAGCGGAGCCTGTGGGGCCCACGACACGCGATTTCGTCAACGTTCTCAGAATCGAACCAAACTTGACCCACAGGACCAGCGTATTGCTACGAGTCCGATGGCACAAGTTTCGTCTCGATCTGACGAGTGTGCACGAAGTTAGGATGAATTGCAGAAAAGTTGGATACGGGGCGATGTCCGCGGATACGCGTTGATTCCGGTGTGCACGCACACCCGAATCAGCTTCCGCGAATTCTCACACGTCCGTATCGACGGCGCGCACGTATCTGTGAAGACCGCACGCGACCAAGTCGTCCCGTTTGGCGGGGCGTACTCAGTTCCGGGGTGAAACAGGGTCTGGTTTTTCCTATTTTTGGATCGCGGTGTGCGATCACCACAGGGCGCGATGCCCCGAGCGGTTTATCCGGGCACCGAGAGGGTCATACAGGCTTCGCAACGCAATTTACGGAATTAAAAACTGAGCTACGAGCAAGAAACTACGCGCACCTGAACTGGGTTGAAAAACCAGAAGAATCCCGTGTCCGTGTCGTGTCCGACAGAGAATTTGGGAACTAGGGTTAGGGTTAGGGTTTCTGGAGCTGCGGTGGGCCGGCCGGAGGCTGAGGCGGCGCTGGCTGGCCGGAGGCGGTCGGGGGTGTTCGCCGGGGCGAGGCAGAGGTGAACGGAGTCGAGGGCGGCGCCGGAAGCTGCTGCCGGCGAGGGGCTCGGCTCGAAGGGAAGGGGCAGCTGCTGCTGCTGCCGGTGGTCGAGGGGGGTGGCGCCGGAGGAGGCGACTGCAGCGCCGGAGGAGGGCGGGCACAGCGGTGACGGAGGTGGCGCAGGGAGGAGCGGCGGGTGGTCGGGGTGGCCGGAGAGGAGGGTGGTGACCGGAGAGGGCTGGGGGAGAGGGGTTTAAATAGGGCGGAGCGGCTGGGAGTCGGGCCGAGCAAGGCGGGGTCGTGGCGGGGAAGGCGGAGGCGAGCCGGGTGGAGAGGGGACGTGGCGCGGCGGGCACGGGTGGCGGCGCCGGACGCGGGGCAGCGTGGGGAGAGGGGAGACCGGGTCTCCGGGTCGGGTAGGCGGCGGGTCGGGTTTGACCGACCCGACCCGACCCGCTAGCGGGTTGGCGGGCTGGGCTAGCCAGGTGGGCCGCGGTCCAGTGGGCCGGGCTGCTGAGGAATGGGCCGGGCTGATTAAATAAATAAATAAATAATAATCAATTAATTAAGTAATAAAATAAATAAATGTTTTTAGGTAATTTAAAAATAAGTCCGGGGTCTAATAAATTCCAGAAAAATTACCCTAAGTCCAGTTTTCCATTTTACACCCAAAAATATTATTTTCATAATATTTTAATATTATTTATTAACAATTAAAAAATCATTTAATAATTAAAACCCTAAATTTTTATTACAGAAAATTCCCAGAAAATTACAGAAAATTGTGAAAATCCAAATTTAAAATTCTTGCAAAATCTGGGGGTTTACAACCTACCCAACTTATAAAAATTTCGTCCTCGAAATTTAAAATATGGCAGGGTTCTCTCTGTCCAATCTCACTTGATTACAGTCTAACGGGTTCCTCTCAGGTGAACATTGCGGTCGCTACCCAACTTAGAATTTACCCATCTATCATTTAAGGCTATACAACTAGTAAAGCTAGGTCCCAACTTAATTAATCATGGTATTGAATCTTTAAGTCTTTAACACAAATACACCACCTATGGTATTCCCTTAGTCATAGAGGTTATCATCAATTCGACCGGTCTGAGGGGTACATCTAGCACTACAAATCAAACTTATACCAAGCACAGGATTTTGTCTTTCCGAAATAAGGGAAGACGAGGATCAATAATAAAGAGTTCAAGGGCGAGGGGGTAGAACAGAGGTATAGGGATCAAGGCGTTTAAAGAATTCTAATGGAAATTGTCAAGCAGTTATGGATTGAAATTCTATTCTAGTAATCATTTGTTCGCATGCTCATATTAGTACGGTTATGTAACTGATACGATATGCTCGGATATATTTAAGGGGGCAAGTATACTAGTCAACTATATATCTCAATCCACGTAAAGTAGTCGTGCGAAGTGCGAATCAAAATGCATTAAGGTTGATCAGACCGTAATACACTGATTCTGAATAGACACTTGTATTAATGGGGTTGATCAGGCCTCAATAACACATGTGTCATGAACAAGCCTGATAAAGAGTAAGCTTGCAAAACTAGGCTATAAAATAGCAGCATATGTCAAGTTCAGCAAAATTAAGTGTGCTAGATGATGATGAAAAGGAGGTATAAATTATTGAAGTTCACAAAACAACACACAATAAGCACAATAGCAAAAGACTCTAAAATCTCTATAGTTATCAAATATAAAAGCATACCAGGTTATTTAGCAAGTTCAAAATTACTAGGTTGGGGCTGAGGTCACGAACCAATAGGCACGAGCTAAACAATACTAGAAAAGGTATCTACGAATCACTTACGCGCATTAGCTGTTCCCAGAGTCTGCGCGTTCTCCACGGTCATGCTGGTAGAGCATCTCGTGGTGATCTTGTAGGAACCTCGTCGCTTGCTGGTAGATCCTTTACTCTGCATCCAAAATAAACGATAAAGGCGCACAGGAGTCAAGGCAGGATGCAAGTCAATAAAATGATTCGAAGGCGATATGAATATCAAGAACGATTCAATCAGGTGGATGAGCTTTTCCTAAAATCCTCAATCTTATTGCAGGCCTGTTAGGTCCCTAAGTTGAAACCGGACAATTTAGTCGTTGACCTGCATGGGCCACCACAAAAACTTGTCACGACCCGCACCCGAAAAATTCGGGCACGAGTACGTGGGTACGTCCAGCCTACGCCGCAGAGTCGGCGGTAGTACGCTGTCTAGGTCATAACCACAGTTGAACATCTAGCTCATTCACAATTAATGAAATAGGCAAAGATAATAACAGAAAAAGAATGCTGAGATTTCAATGAAATAAATGTGACAACAGCTCAAATGTTTAATACAGAATCTAGAATGAAATCGGGGACAAACCCGATTACTAAGATAAAAGAGCAAATAAAAGTAGCTACTGCCAACTACTCTGCAGAAGTAGTCTCCTGGGTGGGAACTGGCTCCTCATAAATGTCATATGTTCCCTCATAGGGGCCATAATAGGTAGGGGCAAGGTCCTCATCATCGCCTAAATCAACGGATCCAGTCAGGAAAGGAGCAAAGTACACAATGCACAACAAGATTAAACTAAATATTGATGACAACTAAGAAAGAATTGGCTAAGTATCATGTTGAGAATATGTACCAATATGAAGTAACAATAACTAAGAGTTAATTGCTGTAAAACAAAGTAAAACAGGAATAAAATGAGACAGGAAAAGGAAACTACAACAAGATAACAGGAACTGTAACAAGGCAAGAACTATGTGTGTGAATCTGTGTATTTAGAATACATAGTTGGCATGTAGGGATTTATAAGGCTAATAAAGCCGTCATAGACGACTAGTACACAATGACTACGGGAATAATTAAGTATAAGGCTGATGGTACAGTCGCGTACCAACAGCTAGCACACAATGACTACAGGGGGAAGGGTAAACCACATGCCTCCTAGTATTCTCCCGCCCGACACGAAAAGCAAGACATGAAATCCAATATTCAAGACATGAAATCCAGATTCTAACACTACGTGTAAACATCCAATGGTACTAGTATGGCAAAGAATTTATTTATCACAATATAAAGATTAAACTTGAAGTGCAGGTACTTGCCTGATGTTTGGATCCAAATACAGTTTTGTGTCTCGGAGAAATTTCCAGAAATGTGTCCGAATGCTGAAATAAATATTACCATCATGCTCAGAAGATATCAAACAGCTAGAAACGCCTGTCCTTGGGTCCAATTTGAAGACAAGGGCAAAAATGGCAGTTTCGGGTCAAAACGGGGTCCGCATGTGGGCCCGCTTTGCACCGAAAAATGTGTCAGGGTCAAAGGTCTCAAAATTCACCAAACTTAGTGTTAACAGGTCAGAAACGATGATACGAACCGAACGGAACTTCCAGAATTGAATTCCGATGAGCCGATCACGAAATCGCCCATCGAGCGGAGCTTGTGGGGCCCACGACACGCGATTTCGTCAACGTTCTCAGAATCGAACCAAACTTGACCCACAGGACCAGCGTATTGCTACGAGTCCGATGGCACAAGTTTCGTCTTGATCTGACGAGTGTGCACGAAGTTAGGGTGAATTGCAGAAAAGTTGGATACGGGGCGATGTCCGCGGATACGCGTTGATTCCGGTGTGCACGCACACCCGAATCAGCTTCCGCGAATTCTCACACGTCCGTATCGACGGCGCGCACGTATCTGTGAAGACCGCACGCGACCAAGTCGTCCCGTTTGGCGGGGCGTACTCAGTTTCGGGGTAAAACAGGGTCTGGTTTTTCCTATTTTTGGATCGCGGTGTGCGATCACCACAGGGCGCGATGTCCCGAGCGGTTTATCCGGGCACCGAGAGGGTCATACAGGCTTCGTAACGCAATTTACGGAATTGAAAACTGAGCTACGAGCAAGAAACTACGCGCACCTGAACTGGGTTGAAAAACCCAAAGAATCCCGTGTCCGTGTCGTGTCCGACACGGAATTTGGGAACTAGGGTTAGGGTTAGGGTTTCTGGAGCTGCGGCGGGCCGGCCGGAGGCTGAGACGGCGCTGGCTGGCCGGAGGCGGTCGGGGGTGTTCGCCGGGGTGAGGCGGAGGTGAACGGAGTCGAGGGCGGCGCCGGAAGCTGCTGCCGGCGAGGGGCTCGGCTCGAGGGGAAGGGGCAGCTGCTGCTGCTGCCGGTGGTCGAGGGGGGTGGCGTCGGAGGAGGCGACTGCAGCGCCGGAGGAGGGAGGGCACGGCGGTGACGGAGGTGGCGCAGGGAGGAGCGGCGGGTGGTCGGGGTGGCCGGAGAGGAGGGTGGTGACCGGAGAGGGCTGGGGGAGAGGGGTTTAAATAGGGCGGAGCGGCTGGGAGTCGGGCCGAGCAAGGCGGGGTCGTGGCGGGGAAGGCGGAGGCGAGCCGGATGGAGCGGGGACGTGGCGCGGCGGGCGCGGGTGGCGGCGCCGGACGCGGGGCAGCGTGGGGAGAGGGGAGACCGGGTCTCCGGGTCGGGTAGGCGGCGGGTCGGGTTTGACCGACCCGACCTGACCCGCTAGCGGGTTGGCGGGCTGGGCTAGCCAGGTGGGCCGCGGTCCAGTGGGCCGGGCTGCTGAGGAATGGGCCGGGCTGATTAAATAAATAAATAAATAATAATCAATTAATTAAGTAATAAAATAAATAAATGTTTTTAGGTAATTTAAAAATAGGTCCGGGGTCTAATAAATTCCAGAAAAATTGTCCTAAGTCCAGTTTTCCATTTTACACCCAAAAATATTATTTTCATAATATTTTAATATTATTTATTAACAATTAAAAAATCATTTAATAATTAAAACCCTAAATTTTTATTACAGAAAATTCCCAGAAAATTCCAGAAAATTGTGAAAAATCCAAATTTAAAATTCTTGCAAAATCTGGGGGTTTACACTTGTGCCGTTTGAAACAGCCCTCCGGGTTGAGCGGAGCGGGTCGTTACATTATACACCACTCAGAACAAGTCTCGTCCTCGAGACTTCCTGAGCGCAACTCGTACTATCGCACAACTTTCTAAACCAACTCTATACATCTTGTCTAACCTTCAAGGAATGTATCAATAATTCTTTAATTTATTTCTCACCATAAGTTACGTGCATGCTTAGCCAATCCCCATCGAACGACTCTATCGATAAATGCTATCGAGCTATACTCAACTCAATCGTTGCACTCCCGACTCAAATCTACTGCACCTGGCGCAGGGCCGTAATACCCAAGCACATGGTATTCTATAACTCAATGGGCACTTATAACTCATAATTGGGTGGACTTGCCCAATTTGTTATATTATCTATGATAGGAACCAACTGCATCCGAACACATTTGACAGTTTACTTGACCTCGCTTATCGAAACCCATCGTTACGCCTAAACCCAAAAGTTTGAATCTCAACTAATTTTCCAATCTCGTTTGCATCAAATCTCCCTGAGTCACCGCCCAATCTCACTAAGTAAATCGTATCCAATCACCTACATTTTCTGACACAGTCTATATTGCGCCTTAGCACAGAGCTAAATTGCCCACCTGGGGTATGCTCTAATCCTTCAAGTCTTTGGTTCAATCGAACTTAACTTCCTATTCATTTTACTCGTTCCGTTCGCACGAGTGCTTAATTATTTTATCCGAATGATCCCTTTGTACAACTATTGCATTCCCAAACTCAGTCTCGCACTGTGCCTTAGCGCAGAACTATCTCGGTAGCACGAGGAACGATACAATCTTTTCTTTATGATAGTTTAGGTTGAGACTAACCTATTTCAGTTGCCATGCTCATCCATGAGAATCTGAATATTTTCCTTTGCAGCTGCATCCGAGTTATGCATATCGCTAAGTCTGGATCGTACCCATATTCAAGGCGTCCTCCAAATATGTGTATTTCAACCAAGCTTAGTGACAGCTAAGTCTGATAAGCTACTCGTGAAAATCTTTCGAAACGTGGATCGTTCTGCTATATGAATGACCAAACTCTGGTTTGATTCAGTTATCGTCTACCCCAATCTCACCCAATTTCAAGTTTAGCATTACTAGTAGCAACGCACATCTACCAAGCAACGATCAAACTCATTAAGCCAACTTATCTTCAACATCACCAATTCAAATCGTGAGAGTCTCGTCCAACAATTCTCCAATACCGTTTTATTCCTCATCGTCGCATAACCGATCCAACCAAATCAATCATTACCCGAGTCCTATCTCGTATTGTGTTTGTTTCAACGCGAACGTTGTTAGTGTATATTCCTAATTCCAAATCCTAACTCTAAGTCTCGTTGCCTCAGTTCCATCATTCTTCCTGAACGATACTCTGAAGTCAGCCACTCCAGTTTAACTCAAGGCACAGGGTCGTCTGCCTAGCCACTAGGTCAGCTCACAAAGTCATAGGTACAGTTCAAATTTGTGACTCATCGTGCAACTGCGTTGCACAACGCTCGCCCCAAATACCCTAAGGTCAAACCATTATTCCTTTACACGGGTATTCTATCCAAGCTCGTCTCACTCAAATTTCTAACATCGAGCACAGATCATCCTATCACACCAACACGCTCGTTTAACCGAACCCATGATACACCCACGTTGCAGGTCTAACCCATCGATTCGCACATACTATCTCTATCATCACGTTTGATAGAATTCACCAACCCATCCATTTTTACGCTTGTATCACTAAGCCACAATTCTATTATAAATCAATGATGTATATCATAAACTCTAAGTCTCCAGCACAATCTACGTATCCGTTCATAAAATTATCCAACATCTCTTACTTCACGTTTCTAGACTAACTCCTCACCAAAAATCCTTAGATTCATCTGTATCCTAAAACTTGTCTTTTCATACCGAACCACAAGTCAAAGTAATCCATCAATTTGTCACGTTCCGGTCTCCCGCAAGTTTAATCATCCCCGTCGGACGTGATATCACCACGCCAACGCTCCCGCAGAATGATCGTCCTAATCCGGACGTGACGTAAGTGCGAGTAAGAAGTTGTACCCGCACAAGACAAGAAGGTTAA
The DNA here is from genome assembly GCA_036927795.1 of Iris macrosiphon. Lineage (NCBI taxonomy): Eukaryota > Viridiplantae > Streptophyta > Magnoliopsida > Asparagales > Iridaceae > Iris > Iris macrosiphon. The sequence continues at coordinate 248,723,222 of JAYESA010000005.1, forward strand.
TCGTTATGGTATCCTCGAACAAACAAACACCTTATCGTCGCCTTTCGTTTTATCCCAAGTTGTACATTGATCCACCAAGCCATGTTCTTCTAACAATCGTTCTTACCGCAGTCCAAGTTCGCCTAACCAAACCGTCCAACTTAATGTTCTAGCACTCCTCAAACAACTAAGTTCAAATCCCAAACTCAAAGTCTATCCTATTTTGATATGTTCCTTTCATCGAGTTCGTTTGGAATAATCACCGAACATGTTCCCTTTGAGTTCGATTATCCCCGCCGTACGTGAAATCACCACGCCGGCGCTCCCGCGGGATAATCATTCTCGCTGGGACAGATTTCGAATGTTATCTTTCCGAACTTGATTTCAAGATCGTTCTTCCAAACTCCAAGCCAAATCTGTTACTGCTTAACTCGATGCATCAAAATCATAATTTTACTAACTTGCATTAATCCATACTATCTTCCAACCATTGTTATGGTCTAAAATCTCCCAAAAATTTGAAATCATCGCATTCGTACTCAAACCAAACTCTATCGAGCGATATCCTACTCAAATCCAAATTTTTCCATGCACGCTATCATTCGTTCGCGCCATTATTTTCAATCGCACTAACTCCGATCGCATACCTGATTATTCTATCTCAACTCAAGTTTTTAATTCGCTTGTTTTAACTCAAAATCGCTCGTACGATCCTTTAAGTTTTCCCGACCATGCAATCAATTTCAATTGCCCTGAATTCCTATTCGATGTAAGCCTTATCCCTTATTCGACTCATTGTAACTCGTTCGAACCAAATATTGCGTGCTTCCTCCGAGTTCGCTTACTTGTTAGGCATTGTTTATTTATACTAAGGCTTTACCCAATCTCATCGCTTGCCGCTAGACCCGTTTAACTTTCTGAATCCACGACTTTGTTCGAGCATTTCTAAGCCGACCAATACACCACTCAGGGTTCGAGTCACACTCCATAAATCTATATAACTCATTATATCCACAATCCACATAATCGAACAGGGGACTTATCGCATACACCACCCAAGAATCGAGTCATCCTAATAACTCCTGAATCGCGTTCGCATCGTTCACTCGTATTCCCAATTAGTTCCTTAGAACTCCAACACGATCCCTATTTGTCGCCTAACGATTCCAGTCTCATATGTACCCCTATCGATAGTCCACTATACAAATATGTTATAAATCATAACTTATCGCTATGAATAACCGTCCAAACTATATCTGAAAATTCTATACAAGATTTCCATTACTCGCCTTAGCGGCACTCCGATAACGTCTTCATAAATTTCTCTTCTAAGTCAAACTTTATTCTTATCCGAACAATACCGAAATCTCGTTGCAACTCACTAGCACCAAGGGTCTTGGTGCACGATACTCAACACAACTTGGCCAAAAGGCCATGTGCATAGACCACTGTCTAAACGATATTCTCATCTCGCACTCTACTCGCTTGGTGTTTTCGTATAGACATATAACTTGCCGATTATAATACGAGCCTACTATCACAATGTCTTTCACAGGTTGGGACAAAAGCCCACGCATCATAATCCCGTTCAAGCAATCGTATATTTCACACGCACTTTACGAAAATATTTAGACTTATTGTATGGAACATCCATCGAAGCATCGAGAGAGAGCATCTACCACTTCTTCCAATACACAAGTTCAAAACTGAGAGAATCGAAACGAATTCCAAGGACGTAAAGCCGTACTCTGATACCAATATGTCACGCCCCGATCCCTCGCCGGAATCGGCCGTCCCCGCTAGGCGCGAATCACCGCGTCAGCGCTCCCGCGGGACGTATGTTTCCATCGGGACACGATGCCGCACGAGCCTGGGGTTGCGCCCGTGCAAGGCAAATACCGAAACGGCCGTTGATAACTAGTTCACAGAGTCGTCATAGCGGAAACATAGAATGAACACAAGTATTGAATCCAAATCAAGCTCTTTATTGATATGAAGTAAAGGTTACAAGCGGCGCTAAGCCGAGATTACAAACCGCTCATGCTCTCTCTCTCTTACAAAGAACATGCCCTTAGGCTCAGAACCAATACAAACGATCTGGATGATGATGTTCTCATACATTATGTCTCATATATGCGAGCTCCGGGTCCGTGCGCCACGCTCCAAGACACCAAGTGCGGTCCGGCGCCTCATTGCGTTAGCGATCTCCAAATTCGTACGAGTTCCCCCTGCACCCTGCATGCAGACTGGTTGGGTATCAGTACATTGAATGCACTGGTGGGGAGGCCTCTCGCGCCCACGCCATAAAACAAGCACGTTCATTAGTTATGTGCACCGACTGGTTTCGTTGTCTTTCTATTCTTTGCCTTAGGATCGGTTACATAGCAATATAAAGAAAGTAATCTCCGTGTCAGCTCAAGAGTGTCATAATAATGAACAATTGAGTTCACCTTACCATTTCTTACCATTCGGCCTTCCCTGTTATATACAGCAATATAAACAAGGATCTATGGAATAACAAAGAGCATCTATGAAACCAAGTGTTATGTCGTGCCTCTGCCTCACAAGACCCATTTTTCCTAGAACTATATGTGATACCGTGCATCCATTCTACTTATGCAAAAAATTGTGCAAACGCACTCCTTCCCATTTCTCCTTTATTCAATGCGGATAGCTGCTATGCAAACATGACTTATCTATATGAAGGTCACTGGCTCTGCTAGCCATATTGGACATAATCTGCGATGGACGACCGTCTTCCCAGCTCGGTTGCTAGCCTTGCTGGGCCTCCCAATCGTCTAACGAGTCGACGCCCATCCAGGTCGGTAGCAAGCCTTGGTGGATGTCTCGCTCTCGCCCGCTAGTCATCAGCTAGCGTATCTCCAAGACTACACTGGCACTGTCCTCCCGGGCCGACACGATTCGGATGCCTCAGCAATCGTGTCGAGGACTCTCTCTACCTGGTGTGCAACCAGTTGTCCGTGACCATGCAACTACTCCCCCACTTCCAATCCTAGCCGAGGACAACTCTCGGATCAAATCCTAGCCGAGGACTACACTCGAATCTTTTCTTCTTTACGCAGCTCCCTTTATTAGAGACTGCCTCGGTGATCTACACATCCCGAGTACCTTCCTTTCCTTCTATCTCCTGACTCGGAATGACTACTTGATAGCCTTCCTCGTCTATGCATGCAACATGATTTTACTCCAACCCGTGTCATGTTCCGTACGGTACAACGCCTCAGTATGAACTCACACTACTTTATGGCATATATGAAGGAACTGACTATATTCTAACTTAACAATCCTAACTACGCAAATAGCAAGTAAAATCTCCATGTTATATACAATGATAAGGCGGGGTTATCCCCTTAGCTATGTGCGTTCATCTCTTTTATTAGCATGCAAAGGTTATCGCCTGTAAACTAGCATGTAACATTCATTTTTATTAGTGTGCAGCTAAGTAGAGACAGGTTCACCGGGGTCACCCACCTTAGCGATGTATCGCATCGGTCGAGCGAGACTCCGGACGCGCCTCTGATAGCCTAAGTCTGACTCCATTGAAGATCCCAACATAAATACCTTTGCATCGAACGAGCCATCTCGCTGAGCAAGGCGGGTTGAATAGCTACACTTGTGCCGTTTAAATCGGCCCTCCGGGTTGAGCGGAGCGGGTCGTTACACACCGCATATTTTATCAGGATGATGGTTGTACATCCACGAACAATGACGCAAGTAGTAATTCAATCCATTTCTAGATAATTCTGCAAAGATGAATATACATCATTCAAGTATATTATCCATGTATCTTGGTATATTGACACATATTCAAGTATCTTGGGACACTAAACCAAAACTCAAATATCCTTAGATACTCAATCCTAATATACATATCCTCACTCAACACTTAACCTATACTAAGTCAATAACTCTCACTCACTAAACACACTCAAACACACACATGTATACAATGTGCACTCACTCCAAATATATGTTACCTGCCCCTATGAATGAGGAGGGAGGTCGTCGGGGTTGAGGAGAGCCGGGGGGGCATCGGGGCTCGGGGGGGAGGGTGGGCATCTGGGCCGAGGAAGATGTTGTGTCCTTGGTTACGTGATACATATACCAATGTTGTACCACAACTACCCCAACACGGACTCTTGTGTCAAGGATAGATTTGACACTGCCCTAACCCAAGTCGGATACGAGTTCTAGAAGAAGCCAATACTGTATCATGTTTCGGCTTTGAAGAGTCATTCCGGTGTTCGTGTATACGACTCTCCTTGAGTCAAGATCTGCATCGTATTGTATACGATGTCGATAGGCAAGGTTGCATCTAAACTCAAACAGCTAACTAGAAGAGAGATATGGTTAGGGTTAGGGTATGTGTCATATTCTGTGTCATGTCAGTGTATATGTCATTGTCGTATCCCATGTCGTGTCTATGTCGGTGTCATATTCATGTCCGTGTGTTTGTGTCATGTCTTGTCTATGTCTCTGTGTGTCCGTATGTCCGTGTCAGTATTAGGGTTAGTGTCCAAAAGTGTTAGTGTGTCTACGCGCGTGTGTGTATGTCCGAGTTAGGGTTAGGATTAGTGTGTGTCATGTCATGTCGTGTTGTGTCAGAGAGAGAGAGACAGAGAGAGGAGCTCACTGAGTGAGGAGGAGGGGAGATGGAGGGAGGAGGATGCCGGAGGGAGGAGGAGCCGATGGAGGGAGGAGCACGCCGGAGGGGGAATGACGCGGTCGGAGGGAGGTCGTCGCGGTGGGGCGCCAGGATGGGGGCCTAGGGTTTAAAATTTTGTTTATATCGAAGAAAATAGGAAAAAAAAAGAAATTCGTCAAATCCTACATGAAATAAATTAGCAATGTCTGTCCAGACGTCACTAACCGTCGCGGAAATAATAATATATTGTAACTTAAATACAAAACGTCGGTAAACGTCGCTAAAATTAAAAAGTTAGCGACGTTTAGCGACTACCTAGCGACATATTATTATTATTATTATTGTAATTATAGTTGCTAAACGTTGCTCTACGTCGCTATTACCGACGTATTGCGACGTTTTATATGGACGTCGCTAAATACCTATAATTCAGCGACGTTTTATTTGGACGTCGCTAAAACTGCCGCTATTTGGACATTATTTGGTAGTGCGCCCCCTCATCTCTCCGTCGTCTGAGCGTCCGCAAGTCATCGAGCATCCGCTCTTGTTCGTCCGCCTCGCCATCATCTCTCCGATCTCCGGCGAGCTTTCTGACTGTGACCCCATCACTACCGCGGTCCCCTTCTTACCCGCACCGGAGGGCTCGGACTAGGATTTCGTGAGGGCCACAACCTGGTGCTTGAACTCCATTCTTCTCCTCCTCCTCCTCCTCCACCTCCTCCTCCTCCCGCTCCTCCACCTCGCGTAGCCAACCCCCCCCCCCCCCCCTCCCAACCAACTCCGTCGGACTATCAAAATTTTGACAGTCCTACCAACTGGAAGGACTGTCAAAATGACTATCAAAATTTTGTCAGTCCTTTCAATTGTTAGGACTGTCAAAATTTTGAGAGTCCTTCCAATTGGAAGTACTGTCAAAAAATAGTTCTCGTTATACAAAAAAATCAATTAAAGTAGACAGTCCGGTGAGTAATTTTTAGAAACGACAAACTTGTAATTATCAAAGTTAAAATTTGGACAGTTCTGAGGTTTTTTTTTTTTTTTGTGCCTTGGTCAAAGGCCAAAAACATGCTTCATTACTGTTATATTTTCATCCTCACTCTCATTTGCCGAGATGACTAGTTGTAAAGTCCACAGCTATGCTAGCTTAGCTCGTCTATAGATTTCGTAAGCAACTCCTCTTCTTCAAAGTATCACAGTAGCAAAGTACTACTATTTATAGACTATGGCATTCTTCTCCTAATTAAACAAACATTAAGTGCATATATAATCATGAGCTCCATGAACACCGCATGGAGTAGTCTTCTCCTCTTCTTCCTCCTCCTCCTCCTCCTTCTCCTCTTCGGTACTAGTGCTTCAGCACTCGACCAGGATGGAGCCCTCCTCCTCTCCTTCAAGTACTCCATCCTCGACGACCCCCTCTCCACCCTCTCCAACTGGAACTACCACGACGACACCCCCTGCTCCTGGAACGGGGTCACGTGCATGGGCTTCCCCGACCACCCTAATCTCACCTCCACAACTTCCCGAGTCATCGGCCTCGTCCTCCCGAGCTCCCGCCTCCTCGGCTCGCTCCCTTCCGACCTCGGCCTCATCGAACACCTCCGCCACCTCGACCTCTCCGACAACCTCCTCAACGGCACTCTCCCCGCCTCCCTCTTCAACGCCTCCGACCTCAAGATCATCTCCTTGGCCCACAACGACATATCGGGCTATATACCGGACCTCGCCAACCTCGCCAGCCTCGAGCTCGTCAATATCTCGTACAACGGACTCACCGGACCGGTCCCGGCCTCGCTCTCGCTCTTGCCGAGCCTATCGGTGGTCAGTTTGAGCAACAATTACCTCTCCTGCAGCCTCCCCGGCGTCGGTGGCTTCGGTCGGGTCCGGGTTCTTGATCTCAGCTCTAATCTTTTTAACAGTTCCGTGCCGGCCGACCTCGTCGGCAGCAGTAGTACTAGTCTCCGGTACTTGAACCTCTCGTCCAACCGGCTCTCCGGGGCGATTCCGAGAGAGCTGGGGAAGAGATTGCCTATTGGCGCGACCTTAGATTTTTCCTTCAACAACCTCACCGGCGCCATTCCGGACTCGGCAGCGTTCCTGTCGCAGAGCGCAGCGGCTTTTGCCGGCAACGCGGACCTCTGCGGCAAGCCGCTCGAGAGCGACTGCCCAATCCCTTCGGCCCTTTCGAACCCTCTGACGCCCCCGGAGTCGCCTCCAGCCTTCGCGGCGATACCGAAGACTACTGCGGATGGAGGAGGAGGAGGAGGAGGTTCCTTGGCGGCAGAGAGCGGCCGAGGGGCCGGTGGCGGGTTTCAGCCCGTTACGATCGCCGCGATAGTGGTTGGTGATCTGGTGGGGATTGGGCTGCTCGTCGCCTTGTTCTTGTTTGCGTATCAGGTCAAGAAGAGGAGGAGGAGCCAGCAGAAGGAAGTGGGAGTGAAAGCTACTTTGTGGGGTTCGGCTTCCGAATCCAAAGGCATCGGTGGCTTGTCATGTTGCTTGAGAAAGAAAGGCATTGCAACTAGTAGCTCTTCCGAAGGGGAGGAGGAGGAAGAAGATGAAGAGGGGGGAGAAGGAAAAGGAGCGAATACTCGAGGCCGGCAAGGAGCGACACTCGTTACTGTCGACGGCGATACCGGGCTGGAAATGGAGACCCTGCTCAAGGCCTCGGCCTACATACTGGGCGCCACGGGCACGACTATCGTGTACAAGGCGGTGCTTTCGGATGGCACCGCGCTGGCGGTCCGCAGGATCGGAGAGTGCGCGGCCGTCGAGAAGATGAAGGACTTCGAGGCACGGGTTCGGAGCATCGCCAAGCTGCGGAATCCGAACCTGCTCCGCCTGTGGGGATTCTACTGGGGGCCGGACGAGAAGCTGCTCATCCATGACTATGCTCCCAATGGCAGCCTTGCCAACATACCTTTCAGCAGTAAGAACCGATTCTCTTGCTATTCTTACAACACGGATACAACATGGAACAACAAGGACACGGTGACACGATGACACTGATACAAGATTACGTACACTTGTGCAGAAAAGTTGGGTTCGTCGTCCCCGTTCAACCTGAACTTGGAATCAAGGCTGAGGGTTGCTCGGGGCGTCGCGAGGGGCCTCGCGTACATCCACGAGAGGAAATGCGTGCACGGCAACATCAAGCCGAGCAACATCCTTCTCGGCTCCGATATGGAGGCGAAGATCGGAGATTTCGGACTAGACCGCCTCTTGTCCGGGGGCAGACCGGGCACTTCCTCCAGGGTTTTCGGAAGCAAGAGGTCGATGCAATCCCAAGGAAGCATTGCCGAGTCCTCCCCCGTTCCTGCTGCAGCCAGCCCCATCGTCGCCAGTTCCGTTGTTGCGGGGGTGTCTCTGGTCCGGTATCAGGCACCGGAGTCGCTCCAGAATCTGAAGCCGAATGCCAAGTGGGACGTATTTTCTTTTGGTAGGTCAAGTGTAGAATTGACATACATTTCCATATTTAGATCTCAGGGTAGGACTAGGTCTTCGTTTCAATCCAATCTTGTATATGTTTCAGGTAAAAAAAAAAAAATTGATCATGAACTTGTTTTTGTCCGCTATTTTCCTTCAGGTATGGTACTGCTGGAGTTGATATCAGGGCGAGTTTTCTCGGAGGAGGAGCTAGGCCAGTGGAACACCGGGGGGTTCGGAGACGAAGAGAGGAACCGGGTGCTTCGGATGGCCGATCCGGCATTGAGGGGGGAAGTCGTCGGGAAGGAGGAGGCGGTCCTGAGCTGCTTCCGGCTGGGGTTTGCCTGTGCTGCCGTGGCGCCACAGAAGAGGCCTACCATGAAGGATGCAGTCACGACACTGGACAGGATACCTTCCACTTCCACCACATATTTACTGCACTGATCATGTACAGTGATCAGAAAATCTTCTTCTTCTTCTTGCTTGTATTGTATGATGTGTAGAATAGACTGACTAATTTGTGTGATGCCGCCATTGTTAACATGTCACTAGTACAAAGCACTTGGAAGTGCTGGTTTGCATTTGTGTTTGCACAGGAGCCTTCTCTACAAAATGTAAATCAGTTGAGAGTTTTCATCTGTACTTTTACTAAGGATTCCTTTAGCCTTATTCAATCATGTTATTTATGTTAGGCTAAATTACAACTTGATGCCCTCATCTATTTATATTTTTTAACTTATATACTGAACTTTTATAAGTACCAACTTAATACATTTTTCCTTTTTTTTTTTTTTAGCGGTGTCAACCAAAAATGGTAAATAACTGAAATACCCTCCTACTTCTCCCTTCCTTCCTCCCCTCTCTCTCTCTCTCCGGCAATCCCCCTCATTCTTCCGCATGCGGCGACAACACTACAGCGACGGCGGGGCCTAGTGGTGAGGCCGAGAGGGGGGGGGGGGGGGGGGGGGACTGGTGGCGCGAGCGGGGGTGGAGGCACGTGGTGGCCGATCAGCGGGGGTGAGGGTGCGCCCGCAGAGGTGGGAGGGAGGGGAGTAGAGTGAGAAGGGTCTATAAAGGAGGAAGGGATATTTTAGTTCCAAAAAAATAAAAAAGTTAACATTTGAACCGACAGAGGGTATCAGGACGATATTTCTAATAGTTGATGGTATTAAGTTTGTAACAATCAAAGTTCAGAGTATACTTGAATAACTGAGAGTATCAAGTTTTAATTTAGCATTTATGTTAAGAATTAAATATATAACTCAAAAGTTTTCTCAAATATTGATCAACTAATATGATATCCTCCGGTCGCACCAATGTGCATGGTCTAGACTTATCCACTTGGCGGAAAAAAATCCAAGTTCTTGTAATCCTAATTCGAATATCACCAGCATCTTAAATAGGCTAAATTACCATAATGACATTCGAACTTTAGGGTTAGAATATTTTGGCATATCAACTTTCTACCGTTCTATTTTAGCATTTCAACTTCATAAATTTTTCTTTTGAAACACCTTTCATCAATTTTGAAGCACGTCGAGATCATTTCAAAAACATATCTTGTAGTACAAAAGCATAATTTAAATAGTTCTATTATAGATATTATTTGAAGTGGTCTCAATGTAATTCAAAATTGATGAAAGGTACTTCAAAATAGAAATTTATAAAATTATGATGCCAAAAATAAGTAGTGAAAAATTAAGGTGTCAAAAACGTAATAGCACTATAGTCGGGGACCTGGGATGCCATTAGAATAATTTAGCCTCTTAAATATTTATAAGTCCTATAACAAAATGTTTGGATTAGGTCATTCATCTTTATCATCCAGTGCAACATGAAATCAAGTTAGTGTAGTTGGTAATTATCAGTAGGATTATTTATACTGACATCGCCTATATTTGTGTTTACTAAGCGAACATTTTCTAGTTTAAAAATAAATATACTGACATCCATGTCCTTTATATATATATATTTTTTTAAGTATAGGTGGTTAGTGTAAATTTTTTTTACATAAATTATAAACTTAGGAATAGTCTGTATATTTAATCCAAAACATAGACGTGTATTTATTTTTAAACTAAAGAATGTTCGCGTAATAAACACAAAACATACGTTATGTCAGTATAAATATCCCTTATCAGTAACTAGTAACCGACGGATCTAAGGATTTGACAATCTTGTAACACTGAGGGTTGCATTATGGATGTATATTCCCTTCATTTTTAGGGATGCCAAACATAAGCTCCAAAGAAGGCCAGATAATATCAGGAATGCCTTGCTATAATGTTCACTGGATTTTTCAATAATGACCACTTTTGTGTACTGGCATTTTTTTTTCTAACACTTTTTAGTCGATTAAGAATTCCAGCTTAGCTACAACACATGGAATTTGCAATACCCTATACTTGCTGATCACATGTCCGTAAGTGTTCAGTTTATTAATAAAGGTATCCATTATTGAAAAGCTGTTGCTGATTCTCCCTGAGAATAACTTTTGGCAATGCTTTAATGAAAAAGCAGTAGTAGTATTTTCCCAATTTTTTTATTAGTATATAAAACAGCAGTTAGTATTATATAAATTTATGACTTTTTTTATAAATTTAAGATGATTTTGATAACCCACTTTAAATTTGTTATAAAAGATTCTTGACAATTAAGTTTCCTTTCTTTATTGTAAAAGGAAGGCATTAACTTGTTTGGAGGTAGTAAACCTGACCAATATTCTTCTTTAAACCTTGAAGAATATAGCTTTAAAAATGAAAATGAAGAGATTGGTCAAGTATAATAAAGCGAAGAAAAAAGAGAGTAAAATATTGGGAGAAGAAAGAGCAAAAGTATTGTATTTTTTTTTCCCTTCCCCTGCTTTTCCAGGAAAATTTCGTTGTTCCAACAAACCACGGAGTATAACCAAACAAAACTGTACACTAATAACTAACTCCATTTTTAAAGTTTTTCAAAAGCTAATCCAACCTGATCTAGGAAGAAAAGAAGATATGCACGTAGTACTAATTTGTCAACTTCACAAATCAATAACTACCGAACTCGAATGACTCTTATAGTTACTAAGAAGAGGTATAAGATCATGACTGGGTGGCAGAAGATCAGTAGATCGAGCTACGGAGACATATTATCCATTCTATTTATAAATAGTGAAAGTTGGGGGACAGTGAACTCAAATGCATGCAATACAGTGTGCACAAAGTTCCGAACGTTATGTCAAACCGGAACGTTATGCCAAAAATTCAAAAAAATAAAGAAGAAACAAATCAATAACTAAAAGTTTATTCATAGCCTATCTGTTAGAAATCCTACCTTTTTTTTTGTTGTAATCAGAATAACATGATATAAGAAAAGTTACGGTCTACGGAAAAGTCGTGTACGAAGTATCGTCCTAAGAAAATGTTTAGGATGTATGTGCAGATTTTCGAATCCTCTTAAAGGTTATTTTTTTATTTTTTTTTACTACTTTCTCTTCACTGCACAGAACTTTGAAAAAGTGATCAGAATTTAACTTTGTCCATGAGAAGAATGGAAAAAAATTGTTGCTGAAGGAGGAGAGAAGGAGAGAGAGTGGTTCGAAGGAATGTTACGTAGACTGTCCAAATGAACGAAAGGAAATAGGCTGCATACATAGCCAGATCAAACCTGAATATTTTAATAGGATTTTAAAGCAATTAATAGCTAATAAAACTATCATTTTTTTTTTTTTGACTTGTAATAAAACTATCGATTTTTAAGCCATAACGTTGGAAATAAAAAGAGTCAATTACTGTTCAACGTTAAGAATATTCAATGTCAAAAAAAAGGATCATAATACAAACCCAAAAATGAAACTAGTCCGGACGGTGGCAGCAGCAACTTGTACGTGTAAAACACAAGTCTAACCTAAAATAACTCTAACATGAGGCGATGAGGAGAATTATTATATGGACAAAGGGAAATGTGATGACCTATCCGATGTGGGATTAATAAATGGACTTGATTTTTTCAACAATTGATACAACACTATCAGCACTGCATATATATATATACTCTGCATCTATAATCAATATGTTTACAACAAGCATGGGCATTTGAGAAAAAGAGTATTTAAAACTTGTTTGTATGTTTTAAGAACATTCATATTCATGGAAAACAATAAAACAGTGTTTACGATTAGTAAATATAAGTATATGAATATTATCATAAATTATGTAGATATAAGTGTATGAATGTTATCACTTCTTAGTAAATTATTCCATCCGAGAATTTTATCACTTGTTAACAAATCGTTGCTCCTCCGTGGGATAGAAAATACCAAGTCAAGGAACTAATTATGCCGCCTCCTACTTGCCACATTTTTTTGGTACGTAGGGAACTACCCACATTCTTTGATCAATCACAAAGGATAATATCACGAGGGATTGAGTCATAAATACAAATGGGTGGACATGTTCAAAAATTGCAAAAGCAACCAGTGTGTGCTGGCTTGTTGTAAGAACAATTAAAAAGAGTATTATCATTCTTCCTTCCAAAATATTCTTTCAAATTATTTCTCCTTATGTGACAACTGACGTGATATATTAAATAATATGATATGACATCTAACATAGCAGCTGACATTACAAATTTTAGTCTCAAAAATTAATCACCCAATTTTTTTTATGTTAATATTAATATTAATGTCATCTTAAATATTAATATTAATTTTGATGTTAATTTTAATTTTAAAATTTATCATGTCAACTGTCACATTAACTATCAAGTCAACTGTCATATAAGCATATGAATACTTTAGAGGGATGAATGGTATTATTCAATTAGAAAACACAAAATGGAGTTGCAAAAAAAATTATTTTTTTCATCTAAGAGATATCTAGCAACCGATTTCGCATGTGCCAAGATGTATCATCCACATAATGATTGAGTGCAGAAATAGCAGGATGGCAATCACCTTCAAGCATAACCCTATTATAGTTAAGTTATTTAGCCCACTGTTGTCACCTTCCGTTTTCGATATACGTATTTTTCGTGTATTATTTTTGTATCCTATATAAGAGTGTTCTTGTACTCTGTTTTGATATGGTATCTTGAACGTGTTGCTTATACCCGTATCCCTCGATTTATTATTTGACATCTTGATGAGTATTTGGTATTATGTTCTTGAGATAGTTGGAGACCTGACGGGACGATCCTGTAGATCATTTTTTTAATATATTATCATATGACTCCAGTCTGGAGATGTACCCTGTCTCGATGCAGTATTGCACCTCTTGTCCTTGTTTGGTTGGAGAGGTGTATTACTGTCCAGATGATAGAATACAGATTCAGTCTATGGTTCAGGCTTCCATGTATATATAGTAGCCGTTGGAATCTTCGTAGAAAGTTAATTAATTCATGGCTTAAATAACTATATTTTGATTTATTGATTTTTATAATAATATGATAATGTGTGAGACTATCCTAGACCAGTAGAATACCCATTGATATTGCCATCCACCCATACTAGGACACGTCCATAGAATGAAAATCTCAAAAAAAAAAATCGAAAGGGAATTTAGAAGTCAGACCGGATTATCCGCCGGCATTCCGGGGAACACCTCTTGATTTTCTGACTGGTTGCTATTGACTTATCACATTGGTTTTAACCAACTCATCCTTTTATCCATTGGATATTTGGTTTTGTTTGTGTGGTTGATATGGATGGATGGAGACATGGATTGATGAGATGGCTTATCCAATGGCCCTCGTCAATTTTCTCACTCTATATATAACCCTTTCCATTTTCTCTCTCTTCCCATTTTTCCCTCTTTACAATTTCTTTCTTCATTTCTCTTCCTTTTCATCTCCATTCCTCAAGCAAGAGCTTGGACCTTCAATATTAGGAGCTTGTCCTTGAGACTTAGAGTATGGTTTTGGAATCCCTCTTGGTTGTGGAGTAGAAGACTATGCTTGGACAACTAAGTTAGGTAAGAACATCTTGCTCAAAGTGACTGCAAACCTTGATTTTCTTTAAAATTAATTTTTTTTGGAATGATAAATATTTTTAGTCAATAATATAGAGATTTAAAGTGTCTTCATCTTTAGTAATGGCATTTTTAATTTTGACCAATAGTTTTGAGTAAATCTAAGCTTCTAAATAGCATTTTTGAAGTATTTTGTGGCATTCATCTTTTAAAACTCAATATTTATGAACATTAATACTCCCATTTTGTAGGGAATTAAATTTTATTCAATTTTTACATTTGAAAACCCGAAGTTTGAGTTAAAATGAGATTTTAATAACCGAAACAAGTTTTGAAATTTTTTTCGAGTTCGACTACAATACAGTTTCAGATCATCCGACGGTAATCAGAGGATTACCGACGATCGACGGATGATCCAAATTTTGGCCCACAAACCAGTTGTTTCGTGACGGATGATCCTTCGATAATCCGTGGTAATTCGTCGGATGATCCGAACTTGGCTGATTAGGCTAAATTAGGCTATTTTTGTAAAAAAAATTCCCGTTTTGTCCATTTTGCTATTTTTTGATTATTTTGCTCCCTTAAGTTGACTATGGTGATTTGTATACTTTAAGAAACCTCCTTCCATATTGTTTAGGGAACATGTATCATAGTTTAGTGATAGTCATTGATGATTTCTATACCTTTCGTAGAAGGTAAATGATATTGAACCCAAGGACTTGGGTTGTCCCTAATTTTCTAGATAGTGATCATTGCTTGAGGCATTTATGGATATAGTTGTAGGATCAACTAATGTCACGTCCCAGATCCAGAATACTGGAGAGCGGCAGAATGACTCAGCCAACCACACCTTATGGAATACCGAAGCAACCCGCAATGTGTTAAGGTTATCTAGAGACAAGGGGATGCATACTAAAATCAAGTCTTCTAGGGTCAAGAACTTCTATATCTCAATCATTCAAACAAGTAGAAATAACATAGAACATCTCAGAATAAGCAGTAAGGTGTCCCCAACGCCGCATCAGAATATTCTAGAGATCTAGCAATACAAATAATATATCAGATACACCATCAAAAGTATACATGATAATGAGTCAGCTACAGTCTGATATATTACAGTCATGTAGGAAACTAATGTCCAGATTATCCGGCTAATAGATGTCGGTAGGATAAATGCCTAAAAGATTATAGTTTACAAAAGACGAGCAGTGAATGAAGGAACCCACTCGTGACCCTCAGCAGCCATCCTTCTGGTGCGTGCCATCAGTGAGGGTGAGATACGCTTGATCCTCAGGTGATGGATCTAAACCTGGCCATGCAAAACTAGTGGGGTCAGAACCCAAATAGCAAGTACCACAAAGAAAGTACGAAATGAAGAAACAAAACCAGTTCTATAGCATGAGATGCTTAAACCAACAATCAATGACATATGTCCCATCAATGACATGATATAACACCCCTTCATCAAACAAGGACAGGAAGTGCCACATAACATCAAGATAGAATACGTCCCTTGATTATGGTCAAGTTAGAATAACTCTGCATTATAGTTTCAGTCTACAGGCTATCGTAACACAATAACGCAACCCAACAAACAAACAAGGACATAAGTTGAACTATCATGCCACGACAGTCTATGTTACTAATTTCACTCAAAAGAAGGCATAATACACAAGCAGGGATACAATATTAAGTAAAATAACCTATTGATAACAAGTAGCTTCGATCCGTGTCCCGTTGTAACACAACAGTGCAACTCAACAACCAAACAAGGACATGAGTTGAACTTTCATGCTGCAACAGTCCACTTCTCTAACTAAAACAAATTTAACGGCCAAACATGTGTTACGGCTTGATATGTGCTGTTACAAGATCAATTCGGATTGGCTCTTGTTTGTCAGGCAGGAAAAGATCAAGAATCAATAGTCAAGGAACTCATAGAGAAATGCAGTTAACTTAGCCATATTCCGGGTTAACTAATATTAGTAGTTACTGGTTCTCCTAAAGACTGGGTTATCCCAGTAATGCAATATATAAGTATCCTCAGATCGTACCATAATCGAGCAGGGCTGGCTGAACCAATGATATACAAGCAATAATATATGATGTGCCAGTCCCTTGCAAGGGCCCTGAGCTAATTAATGATCAGTAGCAGTTCCAGGATTTCTATTGGAAATATACTGGCTCGACTTATAATTAAGTCAGATACTGTACTCCACTAGTGCGGATGATATACAGTATCCGTGGTGGCCAACCTTTACTCCCAACTAACTTAGGGTGGTTCGACATGCACGATCTCGATATACCGTTCCCTTCCAATGCTCTACAAATTAAGTTGCCTAGTTAACCCGAGGTGATTTAGAATCTCATACCGTGGTCACATGAATATTCTTTCATAAATATTGTACTTTAAGTACGGGCGCTCTTGATACGAATCAACATTGTCACTTAAAAGTTAAATTTGGATTCATCCAAGTGTGATACAACAATCAATACTATCTAGCCACGGCTAAAGTCACTACCCAACTACCAGATCTGTACAAGAAAATAATTATATATATCACGTAACAAGTGTATGTGGCATGACGACTCACTATATATATCAAGTAGCACTCTTTGTGCGATCAAGTGTATCAACACAGATATAATAGTCAGGGCAGAAACAAGTTCTAGTATCAAGGTTGTGATCAAGTTATCAAATATCAATGTATTCAGGATAGGACAGTCAAATAATGGTCACATTAATTTGTCACTTTATTATATCGATAGATAAAATAATAGTGCGATGACCCCCCCCCCCACCCTTGAGATCAGATCCATAATCCTTAAACCAAACAAGGACTGGGATTGCAGACCCTCCCTCGAGTTGAACTACGCCCCTTATTCTGTCCAACGTATAATAAGGTGATCCAGGAAAAGTAGCCAAATTAGCAAGTAAGTACATGTAGGGCCATATCTACAGGGCTCATGCCAGCTGCTTAGTCATTTAGCACAAGATCACATCTGGGTCATACAAGTCATTTCTAAGTTTAACACATAGCATCACAATCGTTCAATCTATATTAACATTAAACCAAGTAAGTGTCCAAAGTGTGCAAGAAACAATAGGTGCATAGGAGCAAAGGCGCATAGCAAGATGCCGCATAACGTCGATGCCGCATAGGATCAAGGACGCATAAGATCAAGGCCATATAAGGCTAAGGCTGCATAAGGTTGAGGCCGCATAGACAGAGCAAAGTCCACTCTTCGGGAAACGTGTGATATAACAAACAATAAATGCAAGTC
This sequence comes from Iris macrosiphon, assembly GCA_036927795.1. Classification (NCBI taxonomy): domain Eukaryota; kingdom Viridiplantae; phylum Streptophyta; class Magnoliopsida; order Asparagales; family Iridaceae; genus Iris; species Iris macrosiphon. The sequence goes on from JAYESA010000005.1 coordinate 248,740,523, forward strand.
AAGTCAGAAAAGTGACTGATGTGACATGCGAGAAAAGTGACTGATGTGACATGCGATAAAAATGTGTGAGAAAAAAAGACAAATTATGAAAAGTCATGCCAAGTCAGTCAGAAGTTATGCGTCCAGAAGGAGAGGGACGCATAGCTCCTGGCCTACAATTCTATCTCTTCCTATATAAGCAATCACATTCTCTTTCCTCCACTTTTCTTTTTCTTTCATTTCTCTTTCCTTCTTTATTTCTTTCCTAGCAGAGCAGCAGCCAAGCATGACCTTGGTTGTGGGTGACCTTGGTAGTGTTGGTATTAGGCTAGAACTTGACCGTAGGCAAGTACATCTTGCCAACCGAAGGAACTATCGTGGATCTTGCTTTGATTCTTAGTATAACTTGTTTTAATCATTTGATTAAATTTATTTTTGGGTAACACTTAGAATTTGTCTCATTAATGATTTTACTTTCCTTGGATTGGATTACTCATGGAGACCGAGAACAGCAAGTCGGAGAATGCAAAGTTGGCCTAAGAATGCATACAAAAAGTACACAGGGAACCCTTATCGCATAAAGTGAAGTTCCAGTGAGTTCACTTATGTGTGTTTCACAAATTCCTTAAAAAGTGCGCCAAGATATGTTGAGTACTCTGGGCGCACTTCTCCACTCCTACGTATATTTTGTACTATGGCAATTCCTTCACAAAAACGACAATCCTACTTGGTGCACTTTTGAATGGTTATGCAAGTCATCAAGAATGCACATCACTGCTTAAATATTCAAGTTGGTGCACTTTGCAGATATTGCAGAGTTAGCGCACTTTGGTAAAACTTTTCTTACCGACGCACTTTGTCACTTCTAGCGCACTTTGCTGTCTTGGCGCACTATGTGACATTCTCCAGAGACGGCGTACTTTGTAGCCCTTCTTAATTACTTAATGACTAAGCAATGACTTCTGACCATTCTCAAAAATTATGTTCTCGACTGCAAGGTTGTCTCGACTGTTGTTCCATATCTTGAAACTTGTATTTTTTAAGTAGACCTTTATACAATTATTTGTACGCCAAACCTCACTATTGGCATACTTGATGAAAGTGTGCCAAGATCATAGCTTGGATACTTTCATTTGTGCGCCAATGATAGATTTATGCACCAAGCTCCTGGCTCGCGTACTTCTATCATTGTGCGCCAAGGTCCTAGAAGTGCGCTTTAGTATGATTTGTGTGCCATCTTTGCTCGGAGCACTTTCGTATCAAAGTGCTCCAGAACTGTCCGGATTAGTGATTTGTGCACCAAGACTATTTTTGGCCATTTGTGTGCCAATACTCTTTTTTGTCATTTGTGCGCCAATAGTGGTTTTGGCCCATTGTGCACGGATATTATTTTCTTTCATAATTTTTTGTGCCAACCCTGAATTGATGATTTATGCACATGTATGCCAGTATTTCCTTTAATATGCTTAACTTTTGATAATTTTCTGGTTCTCTTTAATCCCGTTATTTTAGTTAATCATGTTTATTTCCCGAATACGATATTCTTGATATTGATCTTAATTTCCTGACATGATCTAGTGATTGTACACTATAAATAAACTCTAGAATATTGACATGGAACTGATAACATGATATTGAACTAAATCTTGATATTGTACTGATAATTCTGATACTGTAATGATAATTCTGATATTGTACCGATGATCCTGATATTCCTGATAGTGGCTCGACGTAGCACACTCCGGACCCGAGAATTCCTACAATTATCCTGATCGAGGCTATTAGTAGCACATGTATTGCATAAAATATATTCCCGTAGTTGATATTGATTGTACTCGTCAAGCTATTATCCTGTCTTGCATTATGTCTAAGGCAAATTCCTAAGCACCACGGTCAAAAATCCTTGATAATTGTCTAGGATAATAACTAGAATAATAATCTAGATAGAAAATAGAGAGTTTTTTTGTTACATGCAATCCCGGTATTCCAGCGACACTTGATGGATTTGGAGCTCTCCGTCATGAGGGGCACACTTCCAGTACACCTACGAATGTTGCACTATCAGAAAAGTCAAAAAAATAATTATACCTGATAAACCTATACTATGTACCCGTTCGTCTGGATAACCCAGATAGTCTATAGGGCATATGGCTATAAGGAATCTCAAACTGCATGTGTTAGTAACTAGAACTGTGATAACCCTAGTTAGCTAATGATAGCAAGCCGTAGGGCATGATTGGCCGTGATCGTTTAATTTCCAATCTAGTCTAGTCCCGCCTTGATTTATTTAATAACTGATCAAAAAATTGTAACCGGAGTACTGATTCCAGATGTCCTTGTTTAAATACTCCAAAACTGTTTTACTGTTACTTTACCTGCTACTCTTATTGATTTGTCTGTATGCTGGTTTTAGTTCATAAGTTTGGCTCTACTTGTTGTTTTGGGGTCTGACCTCACTGATTTTGTATGACCAGATTTTGGAGCAGGACCGCAGGATCTCCCGTACTTTCCCGCCTCAAGATGGTGAGCACCAGGAGCACCCGGGGCCATGAGTGGGTTCCTCTTTCATCACTCACTTGATCTTATGTATTATTCTTTTGAGATATTTAGCCACCGAGCACGTGTTTAGTTCGTATTTTGGGACTTGGTATTCTAGCATGAGGTCCTACATGTAAAGCATATTCTAGACTATTGCTAGAGTTGATCATGTAACATTGTACTCTGCTAGTTCTTTATTTTGGTAACTAGATTCATGATTATCTGGATATTTATAGTTTGAGACGTCTTACTATTATATGTTGGTGATCATACATCCTGTAAACTTGTTGCTTGCTTGAGATTGAGACACCTAGGATTCTTGATCCAGGATTGCCTGATGGATTGTAGAGTAAACCCTCACATGTCTAGACAGTTGTGACCGTATCTCGGGGTATAGAGTACTCTGGTATAAGTAGCTAGGCTTGTCTGCCCCCGCTCTCCAGTATTCTGGTTCTGGGGTGTGACACCAAGCACCTATGACCCTGAAATTGTGCCCACAACTTGGGTCAGTACTCCACATGTACTATCGAGAGGGCTGACCCCACTCCCCTAAAATCAATACTAAGTAATCATGTGATAGGAACATTATTAAGTATGATCTTGATTTGTTGCCTTAGGGTCAATTACAGTTCATAGCGACAAAAAAATAAAGCATGCATGCAATAGTTTATAAGAGAATAAAGCAGCATATAGTTATTCATAACTAAGAGAAATCTGAAGCATGCATGTTACTAATATCCCACAAATATGTAAAATATATATTATTATTATCTTTCGGTGATTCTTACCCATGGTCATTTAGTCATCCCTATAAATAAGTAATAACTTACTCTGCCTGCATAAGACATTATTAGCATGCACCATGTCTACATGAAGGTCACTGACTTCGATTCAACTTGGACTAGAGTGGTTAGACGGTTCCCCTCCCCGTTGGGTAGCGAGCCCACTTGGAGGTTTTTGAATCACCGTGCAACTAGCACATGCTCTTATTCCCCCAAGGTCGAACTGGTCCGTTGCTTCCGGATTATCGTTCGAGGAATCTACCTCGTGCACAGTTTGTCCATGACCATGCATACATATGCAACTTAGCTATAAAGAAACATAGAATGCATGATAATATAAACTTAATTGAAATCACACAGTTCTCATTTCTCTAATGTTATCTGACTCGGTCAATCCAGCCGCTAGTCCATACCGCGTTCAGCAACCGTTTCACCGTGCTCAGCAACGGGACCGGGACATTTACCTCTGTGTTACCGAAATCTCTTCGAGTCATAGTCCGACATACTCACCACCCAATGCTTAGGACTTAATATAATTGCCAACACAAAGTTCCGACATTTAATATCACAGTACATATATAATCCACATTCTAAAACTGCAGCAGGTTAATAGACATGTGATTATTATCTTTTATGATTTCTTTCTTGGCATCATTGTTATAATAAATTACGCAGCAACAAGTAATCCTTTTATTAAGCGTGAAGATTGCAGAACCAACACTACTCACATTTATCTGAAGGGACTTTCCAGCACGATCCCAAAGCCTTCTGAATTGATCATTTCGCATAATCCAAGTCCAACTGGCTTCCTTCGAGCCAACTCAGCCATCATAGTGCACCGTGCGGAGCCGGACACTACAATATTGACATGAGTGGTCACTTGCACCGTCTCTGACAGCTCTCCCGGACTTGCAGGACTTTTAATCAGAATATTGATGTGAACATTGTAGCCCTCCGTCGTCTCAGGCGCTCGTCCGTCGGCTCCAACCGACATATATCATACTATATTTACACCTTGGCAACTCCCTCCATGTCAGGGACGGCTCCACAAAATATAAACTGGAATAGACTACAGTGGGTTAGAATAAGCTGGGTGTACGGATCCACAAAATATAAACTGGAATAGACTACAGTGGGTTAGGATAAGCTGGGTGTGGACTAACTCCTGTAAAAAAAAAAAATTAAAAAAAAAAACTTTTTTTGATGGACCGTAGCCCATCCCATGCTATACCTGATTCGCCCCTGCTCCATGTCCATCTCAACGAGGCCGTTCTAGGGGGCTACATTTCTCCGAGCAGTGTCCCCCCAAACTTGGGCACAAATTGCACCTCGGGGGGGCCTATACCCAATCCACCGCCTTAGTGATCATTTTACCAAATTTAGCCGAACCGTGATAGCAAGCGGTAGGGCCTTGCTAGCATCCAAATGGGATACAGAGAAATTTAAGTATCACCGTGAGTTGTCCGGTTTTGCGGAAATACCTCTGTTCCTAATTTGTTTCAAAATTTCTGTACCAGAACTGTAGTTGTCAATTTGTGTTCATTAATGTTGTTATTAATTATATGCAACTTGAGCATTTATTTTGTCTGACCAGTTGGAGGGAGTAGGTAGAGATACCATCATAGATGGGAAGATGAGAGTTAGGTTCTTCGTATTAATCTAAGTTCTGCTCTGTTTGTGAATTGAAATTCCAAATGAGTTCATTTTTGTTGATCCATTAAAACTAGATATATGTTTATTTTCCAATTAAATATTTTCACGTAATATTTTCATGCAATCAAAAATTATTTTAGAAATAATTTTATGAATATTCAAAATAATTTTGATTCTATTTTGACACGCGACAGGAATAGATTAGAATGTGAACATACATCATAATTTTTGTAGATGAACAAAAATGGATTCATATATCCTAGTTTTGATGGCAACAATAGATTGGAGGGTAAACATACAACTTTGCTTCCGTTCTCACCGTAGATAAATTATTTAGTGGTGAGTCTTAATTTTTTTTCCAATAACATATTATCATATCATTCTCTGATTTTTTTTTTTTCCCGAGTTTAATCTTATTAGTGTAGCAATATACTATTAAAGAAAATCAAAGTTTACCACATGAGTACTCACTGAAAAATAATTCTCCTAACCATAACCAGTATTGGAAAAAAGTAAATATCAAAATTTTTGTATTAGACTAACACTTTAATCAGTAGTCTGACTCGTAATTGTTTCTCTGCACTTGTTTTAATCGCTGGAGGGACAAGTAGAATGCACTTAGGTCACATTTGATTCACGAAATCGTTACCTTAAAAAAAAATTATTCTTTTTCTATATTTGGATGCATAGAGATAAAGGGAAGAAAAAAAATGAATTCCCAAAGAAAAAAAAAATAGAGGAAAAACTTTTCTATATTTGGATACATGAAGAAAAGGGAGAGAAAAAAAAAATGATTCCCAAAGAAAAAAAAAATAGAAGAACAAGTAGTTCATCCCACCCAACAAATGATTCACTTTTACCAACTAAAGGTTCACTTTTTCTTTCAATTTCTTGGCATTTCCAAACATCGAAAAAAAAAATTATATGAAGAATAATTTTTCAAAGGAAAGAAAATATCAAGGAATTGATTTTCTTTTCTTTCCTTTCCGTGAACCAAATAAGACCATGTCACAGAAGAAACAAATTAGGGAGTACATAACCTTGTGGTGCTTGCAACAGCCATCTGATTGTCCCGATGAGATGAGTCCCATGCGAACCTCTAAGTCTGGTCCGCGAAAAAAGAAAAAATAATAATTCTTTGACTTTTATCATTGACATAGGAATTATAATATTTATTATTTTTTTTGTTTGGTGTTTGAAAATGGTAGAAACATAGTCAAGATATATACTTAAGCATGAATAGTTTAATCTAATTTTTTTATAATAAATACAAAAAAATATGAGAAATTTTTGTTAATATTTGCGATGTGTAGGGAAACAATTTTCTCCCTTTTTATATTTTGAAAATTATTTTTCTTTTCTAATAATTGTCCTCCTTTGAAATATTTTTTTCTACCCATTATTTATTATCTTTTTTGACTATAATAATTGAAATAATAGTAGTAACATAAAATTAATAAAATATTATTTATGAAAAATTAAACAAATTATGGAAATGCATAAATTGTGTCACGTTCCAGTACCGAAATACGGAGACGGATATGGCCATCTATCCCGTACAAGGTACTATACGTCATACAACGATCATGGCTGTATAAGACAAGGAGATGCATGCTACAATCAAGTCTCATATGGTCAAGAAATTCTATGTCTCTCGTAGGGCTACTGCGTTAAAAATACGGTATTAGCGGTTCCAGTGTTCCTATAGTGAAACAGTGGCTCGGTATAATAATAATGGTCAGGTACTACACTCCACTAAGGAAGATGATATACAGTATTTGTGGTGGCTTGCCCACAGCGCACTTAGAATAAATCTTTGTGGGAAGGTTCATTGGCATGATCTCGGGATACAGTTTCCTCCAATGTTACTACCACTTTTAGTTACCTAATTAGCCCTATGTCGTGTTGAAATCTCAAGGCGTGGTCACATGAGAATTTTTCTTAAGATGTCATACAAAGTACCGACACGCTAGATACGAATCCATTGAAGTCAAATCTGGATTCACCCGAGCGTGTATGCAACATTCATACAATCAATATCCTAGCCACGCTTTGATAGTTGACTCGCTTATTATCCCCATGCTGGGGAAATCATACATATATTTTATAATATCATGCGTTCAGGAATTTGGAGGCATTCTCGATGCACAACCTAAATATAATCACTTAATACGTGACAGGATGTGCCGTACCTCGATGCATATTAAATCATGAACAATAATCAAGCAATAGGGGTATTATCACAGATACAGTATTCGAGTCCAATTACCAATTATACATTGGATCACATGAATCAGAAATACATTAAATCAAAACAAGCAAGGTCGCATGGGTCTCTAGGCCGCATAGGAAGTTAAGGCCGCATGAAGTCAGGCCGCATGGAAAGTCAGGCCGCATGACAAATCCTTGCCGCATATGAAGTCATGTCGCATGAAAAGTCAGGCCGGATAAAGTCAGGCCGCATGAACCACTTGGCCGCATGCTCAGGGTTAAGGTATACTCCTAGGGACAAGTGTTGAAGTGACAAGCGATAATTAAAGTGTTAGTAATGTGACATAAAGTGACTGATGTGACATGTCATAAAATATGTCAGGAAAAAAGATAAAACCATAGAAAATAAGTGCCAACGATGCAGAGCCATGCATCCAAGAAAATAGGGGCCGCATGCTCTCCAGGGCGCATGAGTGTCGGTGCCACATGGGGTTCTCTTGGACTTAGCGAATTTCTCATTAGTTCAGAGAGTGAAAGAACAAGGTGTTCAAGGCACTTGTGTAAATCAGCAGTCATACATCCAACAAGATGGACGCATGTTGTTAGTATGTGGCAAGAGTTAGGCCGCATAACCCTCTCGGGCCGCATGACACTCTCAGCCGCATATGTTCACTGGCCGCATGAGAACTTCTTCTTCTCCAAAGCAGGTTCGGCCATGGTGGAAAACCTCCAAAACTGAAATCTAGTTTGTCCATAAAATTTTCATTTTAAGTCAGAATAAGGTGAACCAAAATCCAAAATACTCTAAATTGAAAGTTCTACCATGTAAGAAAAACTGGTTTTCAAAGACACAAGTTTAATAGATCAAAACAAAAAAAACTCATGAAACCCATAAAATCCTTAGTTGAAACTCTACACTAATCTATCTATCAAAACAGAAAACTCCAAGAATTAAAATTGCTTAAAAACATATAATGAACATAATAGAATAATAATATGGTGGGTTTCTCCATTTCTCATGCAAGGTGTACTTGCCTATGGAAATGGGGAGAGAAAACTAAAGAATGAGGAAGTAATGAAGAAGTGAAGAGAGAGAAAGAAAGTGTTGGGTTATATATAGTAGGGTTTGAGGGTTGAACCAACCCACAAAATAAACCATGAACCATGTTAAACCAAAGAATGGGTCAAGTCTCTATGCAACCATGCTAAAATAAAAATACGTTCCAAATACGTATATCGGGAACGGGGAGTGACATCTCTATCCATCTTAAAAAAATTTGTCCTCAGAATTCGAATTCAAACAATAGCTAGAGAAGTCGGGACAAGCACGATATAAATCTACTAGCAACAACACATTCAAGCAATATCATCACAACATAAAGTGATCACTTGATCACAGGATCCGAGATATGAAGGCGTAAGAAAGAATATACCTTCTGAATCGAATATGTGCGGGTACCGGGACCGAATATCGTCATCGCGCTTCCACGTTGATTCCCCTAGAGAGTGATGTCCCCAAGCAACCAGGACAAGTAAAATAGTTTGATTCTTGAGCACCTTCTCCCTTTGGTCCAATATGGATATGGGTTGCTCCATGTAAGATAAGTCGGTACCAACGACTAATTCAGAGTAATCGAGGATATGACTCAGATCTAGAACATACCTACGCAACTGATATACATAAAATATATCGCATACCTCATGTAACGAAGACGGAAGGGCAAGACGATAAGCAATATCGTCTACCCGCTCGAGAATATCGAACGGACCTACGTATCTGGGACTAAACTTTCCACGAACCCCGAATCTAATGACTCCACGGGTAGGAAAAATCCGCAAAAATACGTGGTCGCCGACACGAAACTCTAAAGTCCTACGATGCTGATATGCCCAATGTCGATGCCTATCTTGTGCAACTCAAAGTCGCTCTCTGATCTGCTTGACAACCTCTACTGTTTGCGTGATCATTTCAAGGCCTAACATTTTCGCTCACCAATGTTGTCCCAAGCCAATGGTGACCTACACTTTCTGCCGTACAGTGCTTCGAAATTAAGGTGTCATCTGGATACTGGCCTGATAACTGTTGTTGTACGAGAATTCCACCAAGTGAAGGTGATTCTCCCAAGATCCTCCAAGTTCTAAGGTACATGCTCGTAGCATATCTTCTAGGCTCTGGATGGTTCTCTCTGATTGTCCGTCTGTCTAGGGTGGTATACTATGCTGAATCTTAACTTGGTGCCCAAGCTCTGGTACAAAATTTTTCAAAAATGAGAAGTCAACCGTGTGTCTCGATCTGATAAGATACTTACAGGGACACTGTGTTATCTTACTATCTACCGCATATATATTTCAGCCAATTATTTTATAGACTGTCATACTCGGAAAGGAAGAAAGTTAGCTACTTTTGTGAAACGATCTACTATCACCCAAACTGTATCTCGACCAGTCGGTAATCTAGGTAAACCAGTCATAAAGTCCATTGTGATATGTTTTCACTTCCACTCTGGAATAGGAAGTGGTTGCAATAATCCTGTCGGTCTCTGTTGTTCTGCCTTCACTTGTTGACATATCAGACATCCTGATATGAAGCGTGCTATTTTTCTCTTTATTTCGTTCCACCAAAAGTGTTGCTTGATATCTTGGTACATCTTCGTGCCTCCCGGATGAATGGAATACTAGGAACTGTGTGCTTCAGCCATAACTTCTTGCTGAATATCCCCGCTTGGGATGCATAGACGATTCCCAAACCTGTGTTCCATACGTATATATTGTTAATTCCTTCTGAAGACCTGACTCACATTCTTCTCGTAGCTTTTGAATCTTTGGGTCCTCTACCTGAGCTAGTTTGATTCTATCTATCAAAGTTGACTGAATCTGTAGGCTAGCCTGAACTCCTGTACTCTGTGGAAGTACTATCTCGATACCCATCTCTCTTAAGTCTTATAGAATGTGCTTCTGAGTAGTCAATAAAATTTGATACCTCTTCTGCTAAGTGCATCAGCTACTACATTAGCCTTGCCTGGATGATACTGAAGTTCTACGTTATAGTCTTTCAATAACTCTAGCCACCTTCTTTGCCTCATGTTCAGGTCCTTCTTCGTGAACACATACTTCAAACTCTTATAATTTGTAAATATTTCTACTCGATCACTATATAAGTAGTGCCTCCATAGCTTAAGTGCAAACACTATTGCTGTTAGCTCCAAATCGTGAGTTGGATAGCTCTTCTCGTGATCTCTGAGCTGCCGAGAAGCATATTCTATCACTCTTCCTTGCTGCATCAAGACACATCCAAGTCCTTTTTCAGATGCATCACAGTATACTGTGAATCTTTCGGATCCTGCTGCAAGAGTAAGAATTGGTATAGAGATTAATTTCTTCTTCAACTCTTCAAAGGCTTTCTGACATTCCGCTGACCACACAAATTTAACTTTCTTGTGCGTCAACCAAGTCAATGGTATCGAGATTTTAGCAAAATCTGACACAAATCTTCTATAGTATCCTACAAAGCCCAGAAAACTATGTATTTCTGCTACTGTCTTGGAACTGGCCAGTTCTCTACTGCCTCTACCTTCTTGGGATCAACTGACACTCCTACTTCAGAAATAATGTGTCCAAGAAAAGATATGTGATCTAGCCAAAACTCACACTTACTAAGCTTCCCATATAACAGGTATTCCCTCAAAGTTTGTAGAACTATCCTGAGATGTTCTTCATGCTCCTCCTTGTTACGAGAATATACCAGGATGTCATCAATGAATACTACCACAAATTGGTCTAAGGCATAAAAATACGGTTCATCAAGACCATGAATACCGCTGGAGCATTAATCATTCTGAATGACATAACTAAGAATTCGCAATGCCCATATCGTGACCTAAATGTTGTCTTTGGTATATCCTGCTTTCGAAATTGCACCTGATGATATCATGACCGTAAATCTATCTTGGAGAAGACTCTTGCTCCACTTAACTAGTCAAACAAATCATCAATCCTTGGTAATGGGTACTTATTTTTCATGGTCACTACATTAAGCCGCATGTAATCCAAACACAACCATGTCGATCCATCCTTCTTCTTCACCAATACCGCTGGGGCTCCCCACGGTGATGCACTGGTCTGAATAAACTTTTTCGCCTTCAGTTCTTCCATGTGTCGATATAACTGATCAAGTTCTGATGGTGATATTGGGTACACCTTCTGGGATACTAGTTCTTCTCCTGGCATCAACTCTATACAGAACTCTACTGCTCTAACTGGGGGTAATCCGAAAAGATCGTTGGGAAAGATATCCATGAACTCTTCAACTATCTTGGGCAGCGGGTTTGTTTCTTTGCTACAGTTGCGAATCCTCCATTGTACTGGTCTCTTGCTATTCTGCTAAGGAAATTTTTTTCAAAACCGGGAATTCTAAACAACACTCTACCCTCTCGACAGTCTATTATTTCATGACTGTCTCTCAACCAGTCCATGCCTATGATGACGTCAAAGTTACCCATAGGAAACTCGATCAACTTTGCAGGTAATAAATGCCCACATACTACAACTGGACATGCTAGGCACACCCTACTAACTTCTACGATCCTATTGCCAGTGAGTATATTCAGCCTCGCTGGCAATGCCTCAAACTTTAATCCAATACGTGTCATATATTGTGCAAGTATAAATGAGTGCGAAGCTTCAGAATCAATTAAAGCTTTGGCAGGAAAGGTTGTAACGAAAATGTTACATGCCACTACGTCGCCCGACGCCATAGCTTCCTCCAAAGACAAGGTGAGTGCCTACCCTTGTCCTTGTTGAGCTCCTTGCTGCTGTATTTCTTGTTGTCGTGGTTGTGGCCCCTGCTGATTCTGTTGTTGCTACCTATAAAGTTGAGCCTGCGTCGATAACGGACGTTGAGCCAAAGACGGTGCTACTACTTCTGGTCCTCCTTGTTGTACTGCCTTTGGAGCTCGCAATGCAGGAAGCTGTTGTACTGGTCCTTCTGGCCTCTGCATATATGGGCACGTAGCAACCTTGTTATCAGGGCTCCCATATCTCAAATATAGTCTATTAGATGTCCGACAAACATTCCGGGTATGACCTCCCTTGCCACAATAGGTACGACCTGACGGTGCGTCCCATCGTTGTTGTTGTTGCTGCTGCTGCCTCGACTGCTGTTGCTGAGTTGGTGATGTCACTATTGAAACTTCCATCCTTCGCGGTGCTGAATTATGTATACGAACGCCAAGTGATAGTGGTGACGTTCGGGATACTGGTCCTCCCTTATTGGTCTGTCCATGAGGCCTCTTTCGATCCACTCTTCTGGATGCCATTCTTTGGGAAGTAAGCTCAACCCTCTGCTGCTATTAATACCGCATCGAAGGTCTGGTAGTCGTGCACATCTACCATGTGCAAGATCTTCAAGTGAAGTCCCTACTGGAACCTCATTGCTCTCTCCAACTCTGTTTCCACCATGGTTGGAGCAAATCTACTAAGTCGACAAAATTTTGTCGCATAGCAGTCTACTGTCCTTACAGCTTGCTTGAGGTTAATGAACCTTTGTTGCAAAATACACAGAGCCACAATCCCAAAGTATATCACCCTGAACCGGGTTCTGAAATCTTCTAATAAAATAGGACACCTCAGTTCTACCTCCATTGTAACCCACCAATCTCTTGCCAGATCTTGGAGTTGTAGGAGAACCAAGTCAACTTGTTCCTCGGCCAAAACTTTAGCCGTTGTCATCCTAGAGCCAATCATTTGCCGTGATTGCGTCCTCTATGCCATCGAAATATTTGGGGTTCAGTCTGCAAAATCTAACAGATGTCCCAGTATCACGTCCCAGTCCCAAAATACGTAGGACTAGGAATACGTAACACGCCCAGTCGTATGTATATGAACTCCAATATATGGAAACCATATACACACATACGCTGTACATGAATATCCAATCCACCAGTGGTAATATACTGTCACACACAATCTATATCTCATCCACAACACAAATAATAAATAGGAATAAAGAGCTGAATAATAACTGAATATCCAAGATGAGTATCAAGTCTGATAGTAGGATGGAAATAAATACACTACAAAAATGACTATACTGAAGTAGTAACAAGGATCTCTAAACAGCGACAATAAATCACAGATACTCCGAAGGTAAGCCCTCCTCAGTCTGGTAAGTAGAGTCAGGTCCAGGTCCATACTCCTGCGGATACTCCTGCTCGTCCATATCTGGAATGGGACCAGGTCCTCAGAGGGACATAACAAGATACATAGAAATATGCCATAAAGTAAATACTGAATAAATAAAAGGGGTGTGCTAACCATCTAAGTGAACGCAATTTGAGGACAGTTAGTGCGTAGGGAAAGTGTAGGCTAGACATATGCTGACGTAATTCGCCAATCGTCGTGACTGACTAGTATATGCCACACATATCCCCATATACATGGGCACTTTGCAATCGTCCATCTCCGAGGAGCATGGTATCTGTATAATAACGTCCAACGTTCTATAGAGTGTGGTATCTGCAAAAATAACAAGTGACGCCCAACACTCTAAAGAACGTGGTATCTGCAATATATATACGTCTGTATCACTCCGTCGAGTGCGGTATCTGTATAGAGGGAGTGGGTGTCCCATACGCTTGCTAGTAGTCCTCCCCGCCCAATGTAGATATACAAGTCATGAACACGATGTGGAAATCTCGTATTATGATGCAAGTCTCTATAGAAATAAACAACTAAGCTAAATATCGTTACACGTGTTGCTCACACTGATGGCCAGTCGAGTATGAGGCACGCGTCCCTACATGAGCTCACTCTGTGATATGCAATGATATGTGTCAAGGCCTGGGGAGTCATACCAATAACTCCACAACTTTAGGTGGGTCTACTAGACTCGAGGTCAGACACAAGTCCTAACGTCAATGCCTTCGTTGACTGCACCCGAGTCTCTCTCGAACGCGCACAGTTATATAATATAAACATGCAAATAATAAATACAGAATTTAAACAGTATAACAAGGCAAGGTATACTTGTCGGGCAAGAAATCTGTATACTGCACGTCCAAAACAGTATTTATGTTTTGTGTAAGAAAAAGTGGGTTAGGGTTTGGAAGAGTTTTAATATATAGGGATAAGAGGCGGTGGAGGCTGCTGCTGTTTCTTTCTTTTCATTGGTTTTGGTTGCGGTTGAGGAGAGTTTAGTAATAATAGGTAGAGAGTCGGTGGAATAAGGCGGTGGTGTTGCTGCTGATATTTTTCCTCACACGCGAGTAATAGGGGGCAAAGTTGGCTTTTGCTACTGCTGCTGTTGATATTTTCTACGCGGGTTCGGGTGCAAGCGGGTAGTGGGTTTAGGAGTTGTGGTTTGATATCCAATAGGAATCATATATATATATATATATATATATATATATATATATATATATATATATATATATATATATATATATATATATATATATATATTCACAGAAAATTCTAAGAATTATATTGGTGTATACGGTTGAGCTAGTAACTGTCAAAAGGGTCTCCTACATGAAATAAATTAGGAAAAAATTATAAAGGCTCCATAAATTCTCTAAATGCTCAAACACCATAAAATAAAATCTAATAAAATCTATTCTCTCTATTTAGCTCATAACTATTATAAATAAATAATTTAATACGGTTTTCAGAATTAGGGGTTTTATATTCTACCAAACTTATAAAAATTTCGTCCTCGAAATTAAAACTAAGCCACGGTAGAGAGTCAAGGATGGCATAAGGTATAAATTAACAAAGTAATTTCACACCTTGGTCTACGAATAGGTTCGAAAAATGCTTGCGCATGTCATCCTCGCACTCGTATATAAATTCTTCTAGCGCGCCATGCTTCTATGCCACGCGAACCAAAGGAATAGACTGGTTTCTCAATACTTTCTCTCGACGATTAAGGATTCCCACAGGTTGCTCCTGATATGACAAGCTCGGCCCAATGGTGATTTTTGAATAGTCGAGATCATGACTGTTGTCTGTCATATTTTGCCTGAGTTGCGACACATGGAATACATCATGTACTTCCTCAAGTGAAGGTGGTAGCGCAAAATTGATATGCTACTTCTCCCACTCTTTTTAGCACGTCAAATGGTCCAGCATACCTTGGGCTCAACTTGCTGCGCCCTTCAAATCAAATGGTGCCTCTGGTAGGTGATATCCTTTAAGAAGACATGATCGCCCTTTTTGAACTCCAAGGGATGACGATGAAGGTCTGCCCACTGCTTTTATCTGTCTTGCGCTGCTCGCAAGTGTTCTTGTATCTTGTTTCTACGGTATTGACCACCAATTCCGGTCACGCGAATCCCTATCTGATATAATATTGACTGGTATACCATACAATCTTACGATCTGCCTTATATATAAGTCAGCTAAAGCTTCTGCAGACGGGCCAACTCTAAAAGGTAAGAAATGTGCTGACTTGGTGAGTTGGTCCACTATTACCCATACTGCATTTCTTCCACTTGGACTTTTGGAAAAACCCGTGACGAAGTCCATAGTGATGTCCTCCCACTTCTACTCTGGAATCAGAAGTGGTTGCAATAATCCTGCTGTTCTCTGGTGCTCCGCCTTTACTTGCTGACATACCAGGCATTTATCTACAAAGCGAGCTCTCTCTCTTTTCATTTCATGCCACCAAAAATGCTGCCGTAAGTCATAATACATCTTGGTGTTTCTAGGATGAATAGAATATATTAAACTATGAGCTTTCTGTTAGCAGCTCCTGTCAAATCCCTCTAGCCTCCGGCTTAATGCGTCTGCTACAACGTTAGTCTTGCCTGAGTGATTGTAAAAACCCCTTCCTAGAAAATCGTATATACCTTTTTATTTATTAATTATTAATTAAATTGTAGTAATTAGGTCTAAATAGGAGAAATAGATTTTTAATAATTTTTATGTTAGGTGTTCGGGCACTTAGAGGACTTGTGGGACCATCAGGAATTTTTCGAAATTTATTCCATGTAGGAGACCCCTTGAGCAGTTGCTAGCCTAACGATGTGCAATACCCTAAAATATAAATTTTCTTATGAGTATATATATATATATATATATATATATATATATATATATATATATATATGTATATACAAATATATATATAGGTATATATATTTTATAAAGAAAGAAAAAAAAAGAATAGAATTAAATAATACTAATTAGAATATAATAATATTAACAATAATAATAACAAATAACAAATAACTTACTTGGAATACCTTCAGCCGAAAGCTTGCTGCTACTTAGCATATTATTCCCTCCATAGCCAACATGCTGCTATACCAAGTCCTTCCGCCCAAATTAAAACCCACAGCAACTTTCCTTCGAGCCCGACCTTCCCATTCACCCGCGGAAACCCGCGGACCCATCCGCAACTCCCCTTCTCTCCTAATTATATATAATATATATATATATATATATATATATATATATATATATATATATATATATATATATAGTTAGCTCTAAAACCCTAACCTAATTTCCAGACTTCCTCTTCCCATCTAGAGCCGTCACCGCAGCCAGAGAAGCCTCCCCAAGCCATCCAACCATCCCGTCGACGCCGACCTCGCGAACTGCAGTTTCCCACTCGAAGCACCTTCGCTCCGGCGTGTTTTTCCGTTGACTCGCTCATCCAAACGCTGTTCCGTTTTCATAGGTATGATCTTCCCTCAACCCTCTCCAATATTTATTTTATAGTCAACCTCGGATAATGTGTGCCCCTAGGTGAAAAACAGCGCCCAAGTCAGCGCGAGCAGACAGAATTCTGCAATCGCAGAATTCCAAAATGATCACCCATATTGCCGAGTTCGTATCTCCCACCACAGAGATCCGAATTCGGTGATTCTTTTTTATACCTGTAGATTACATGACCTAGTTTATTTTCTGTATTATAACCTTGTGCTATTAGCCGCTGTGGACAAAATTATATTCGTCACAAAACTGCGCGCACCCACTTTTTCCTGTTTTCCAAAAGTTGGAGATCGGAGCGCGCCCCGCCAAACGGGACCGCCCCGCCGTGTGCCAAGTGTACCGAATGGTGCACACAGCATAATCGGATACGTGAAAATTCGTGGAGACTGATTCGGACGCGTGTGCGCGCCGGAATCAGGCCGTATCCGCGGACACATTTCGTGTTGCCATTTTTATGGAACTCGCGAGTATTTTGTGCATGCTTATCAGATTGCGATGAAACTTGCGCCACTGGACTCGTGGTAACGCACTGGTCCTGTGACCCAATTTTCACGCATTTCTGAGACGGTTGACCAGATCGCCAATTGGCGGGCCCCACAGTTGACTTTTTGGACCAAATTTTGTTCGGCTCATCGGAATCCAAATTTGGACATACCGTTGGGTTCATATTAACATCTAGAGTTGTTTGACCCATAGTTTGTCCTATTTAGAGACTGTTATCCTCGGCACGCTTTTCGGTGCAAAGTGGGCCACACGTGGACCCCACTTTTGCCCGAAATTACCGTTTTGCCCTTGTGTCCAAATTGGACGAAAGGGATGTGCTTTTTAGCTATTTTGCTCATTCCGGAAACGTTGGTGATATTTATTTCAGCATCCGGAGGTATTTGTTCTGTGGCCATAGCTTCTGGTCTTGTGTATTGGACATCTGGACGTGACATTTTACAGCTTTTTGCCAGGCAAGTATACCTTGCCATTGTACTGTTATTTATATTCCATATGTTGCATGCATCTTTATTTTCTGTCCTTAGTTCATATATTTTAATTGTTATATAAAATGCTCGCGACGGTGACGTCGCGATAGGTTTTTATTTATGTATTGCATTGGCCTTGTTCATGAGACTACCCCATTATCATGTAGCACCATTAGGTTTCATTTGACTGTGACATATTTTTACACGAGTTGTGAGTCTCATATAGATCATGGACGCACGTATTGACTGATCATCGGTACGTGTGGGACGTGCGTTAGGAATAACTGCTGTTAGAAACTTTGCATGCTAGTAGACTTGGCAGTTATTAGAGGTCCATGGACATAGCCTATTGTAGTACGGTGGTCCCATCCTTGTCCTTGTTTGGTTGCAGGATTGGGCTAGGGTACTAAGAATAGGCTATGAGCCAATAGTGTCATGGATGTGACATGCTTAGAGCATGGGGTGGGGAGAACAACAAGTACCGCATTTGAGCTCCTTTGCACTTTTTCTGTGACGCCCGAATTCTCCGCTGGAGATACGGGTGGTGATGACCCTTATATATTATGTACTATCAGGCGGGCCACCGGCGTTCAAAAGACGACGTGCCTTTTAGGCCCCTGGATCTCCAAAAGAGAACTATGCCAAATCCCAGTTTTCAGCCAGATAGCTCACTTGTGGGGAAAGTTGTTCTTAACTGCATTCACTTTAGATGGTTAGGCGATCCATTGGATATTTATTTCAGTACTTTATTGGCATGTGTTTAAGTATACTTGTTATGTCCCTCTGAGGATCTGGTCCGCTGCCAGGTGTACCTGTTCTTGAGTATTTGCAGGAGCACAGATTTGGAAGGATATAGATGCTTCGTGGATGTCTTCTCTTCGAGCCGTGATTGGTAGCTGGTACTTATATTGTTTGAGTGAGTTATACTTATATTGTATTTACTTCTCCATTTGAGTTGGTAGTGGATTTGTTTCCATCCAACTATCATTCTTTAGATACTTCTTGTTGAGATCTAGTTTCATAAATACTGGTTATTTATTTCTATATGATTTTGGTGGATGAGATTTAGATTTTATCCTGTGACTTGTATTATATTTTATACCACTCGTGGATTTGATATTCATATTACAGCGTACGTGTGGATTTGGTTTCCATATATTGGAGTTGCCATATCCATGCGGCTGGCATGCTTACGTGTCCTAGTCCTACGTATTTTTGGGACTGGGGCGTGACATGTTTTTGTGGTGGCCCATGCAGGTCCGAGCATATTGTCTCGGTTACGTTATTGGACCGAACAAGCCTGCACCTAGGACTAGAATATAGGATCTCATCCACAATTGACTATGATTCATCTTCCTCCTATCTGTTCTATTTGAACAATTGTATCATGCTTGATTCATGTGCTTCCCTAATAGTTTCTTGAGTATAGCCTTCTGCTAGAATATAGGAACCCATGTTATTAGGATGATAATTAGAGTAGCACACCTATTTAGAATACAACGAGATTATAGATACACCACTAAGTTTAGAAAATCCAGTGAACCCTAGAATCCCTTATCCCTATAATTGGTTTACCATTACCAGGATGTATTTTGAGGACTTGAGAGTAATATAGACACTACTAGAGTTAGTTAGAAGTTTACCATTATGGTTGCCCCTAGCATTGAGAAACCAATAGAAAACCAAAGTGAATATTTGGACTGACCTTAACCTTCATAGTTAGATGATATTGGAACTATAAACTTATATCATTGTCTTGTTATTAGTAGACAACACCCTAGGAAGCCTAGAGGAATGTAATCAATACTTCTCCCTTGATCATACCCCGAACATAGCAACCAACGCCCCACTCCCCTTAGAGAACCATGATGCTATCTAGAGCCCTCTATCTTCATTTTTATATTGTTTCCCTGCGACCATAGCGCTCGCTATTTTGCGACGGCTAATTACGTTTCTTCTCTTCATCTTTCAACTCGTGCCATCTGACACTTCGGATAGTAGGCCAAGTAATTTTATTCTTTGTTAAGGGCTCATAGTTTGCTAGGCTTATAGTTGTAGCCTTGAGTGTAAAATTTTATGCTTGGTAGTTAGAACTTGATAAGTTTAAGTTGTTTTGTAGATTGTGACCAATGATTAACCCTTAGTTTTAAATTATGTAATTTGTACCCTCACCTCGATACAAGCTAGACCCTTCCTCCTTGACGGCCCGTAACTCTTCTATCTTTACCATTGACACTTGCTTATAAGTGCTATGACTAAGACTTAGGATGACCATTACCTACATAAAAAGGATACCCTAATCAATACCAAGATTTTTCCTCATATACCCTAATAAGAGTTTCTGTTTTATTTACATGTGCAAGATTATTGTGTAGGACCCTCTTAAGACTGTCACCGTATTAGTTTAATTCTTATAAGTTGGGTAGTATGCCTCACAACCTAGTATCACATAGTCTACTTGACCCATCGAGATAGTGTAACGGAATGGCATTAATTGTATGCTAACATAAGATGATAGTGTTTATTCAGACTATAGAACTTAGAGGCTCATACCCCTACTTTGTCGACTATCGACTTAGACAAGGAATTAATATGATAACTGTAGAGATTGTAGAGTCTTTTGTTATTGTTGCTTATGTTGTTTTGTTTTTGCAACTTGAATTATTTGTGACTTCTCTCATCATAATCCAGCGTTATATTTTCTGTGCTACCTTGAATTATGCTGCTATTATAGACTAGTTTTTGCAAGCTTATTCCTTATCGAGCTTGTTCATGACATATGTATTATTGGGGAGGCTCACAATAATACATTTCAGAATCAGTGTATGAAGGTCTAGCTAACCTTAGTGCGTTGGATTCGCCCTTCGTAACGCTACTTTACGTGGATTGAGATATGTAGTGATTAGTAGACGAATATACTTGCCCTAGGCATGTTTGACATATCGTATCAGTTACATAACTGTACTAATACGAGCAGGCAAACAAAGGATTACCAAAATAGGATTTTAATCCACAACTGCTTTGACAATTTCCAATTGAATTCTTTAAACGCCTTGATCCCAATACTTCTACTCTATTACGCTGCCCTCGAACTCTTTTTATTGATCTTTGTCTTCCCCTATTTCGGAAAGACGAAACCTCGTGCTTGGTATAAGTTTAATACACAGAGAGTGCTAGATATACCCCGTAGGCCGATCACATACTTGAGGATTATTCTTTTGTAATTAAGGACATATCATATGTGATATGATCGGCGTTGAAGTTTCGAGGATTGAACGACATGAGTAAATAAATTAAGGGATATTTTCTTAAGGTATATAGCCTTAGGTGATAGGTGGATAAATTACAAGTTGGGTAGTAGTGCATTGTCAACTCGGGAGGAATTTCTTTTAGATTATGATCGAGTAAGATTAGATTGGGAGAGGTTCAAGCCATTATAATTTTGAGAAAGTTAGAAAGATGACTAAGATGACGAGGATCAATGAATTGATATTGAGGACCCAATATTTATACCTTAAGTGCATGAGTTAAATTTTGAACAATGAAGGTAGAATCACCAATTTGAATTTAGAGGATAAATATAGAATTTCAGACTTAAATATTGGTGGACTGCATTTAAATTTTTTTAATTTGGTGATTTGAGTTAAGAATTAAAATTTTGGTTGGACAACATATTTAAAATAATGAGGATGTGAATGGAATTAAGGAGTTGAGGCATACAAAATTTTTATAAGCAAAAATGGGAATATATTGGACTCAAACCACTTCTAAAGGAGATTATGATAGTTAGAGATCGTGAGGTAAAAGTTATATGCGTATGTAAATCTTGGAGATGTTATGTGGATATGGATAATTTGAAACAAGGGGAGAAGAGATAACCATAGGTTAAATTTTGATTGGAGCAGTGGACATCTTAACCTAGAAGTGATTGCAATGGATATAATTAGGATTTTAGTTATCGCAAGAAGATTGCGACTGACTTGCCTTATTGTACCTAAAGGATTAACCGATTCTGCCTTATTTCAATTTTGAGGACGACATTGTCTTAATTTGGCTGAATTGTGAAACCCCCCTCACCTAAGAATTTGACCTACTCGGCTTAGATAGTGAGACTGAGGCTAGCACGAATCCACTTAGAAATAGAACACGGTATTTTTAATTAATATTACAATAGTGATATCACTTGACACGTCTTACCGTGCTCCGATAATTGGAGCACTACACTAGCCACTGCCTTCCTACAAATTCTACACCCTTATCCTAGACATGCCCATCATCCAATTCCCATCTTTGTGCAATTTTCCAATTGTTGGACGCTTTTATGCAAAAGAGCATTTATGTGACCACACCATTGGATATGACACATGAAGAAACCTATTTTTCGCTCATATGGATTTTTTTTTCATGATTTTTTCGGGATGTGCAACGTGCAACATCGCCCACCCCTTTAAACCTAGCCTTGCATTTTAAACAATACAAATCGTATACCATCATTGCATTCTATCGTGGCTTAATTTTAATTTCGAGGACAAAATTTTTACAAGTTGGGTAGAATGTAAAACCCCCTTCCTAGAAAATTGTATATACCTTTTTATTTATTAATTATTAATTAAATTGTAGTAATTAGGTCTAAATATGAGAAATAGATTTTTAATAATTTTTATGTTAGGTGTTCGGGAACTTAGAGGACTTGTGGGACCATCAGGAATTTTTTGAAATTTATTCCATGTAGGAGACCCCTTGAGCAGTTGCTAGCCTAACGATGTGCAATACCCTAAAATATAAATTTTCTTATGAGTATATATATATATATATATATGTATATACAAATATATATATAGGTATATATATTTTATAAAGAAAGAAAGAAAAAGAATAGAATTAAATAATACTAATTAGAATATAATAATATTAACAATAATAATAACAAATAACAAATAACTTACTTGGAATACCTTCAGCCGAAAGCTTGCTGCTACTTAGCATATTATTCCCTCCATAGCCAACATGCTGCTATACCAAGTCCTTCCGCCCAAATTAAAACCCACAGCAACTTTTCTTCGAGCCCGACCTTCCCATTCACCCGCGGAAACCCGCGGACCCATCCGCAACTCCCCCTCTCTCCTAATTATATATAATATATATATATATATATATATATATATATATATATATATATATATATATATATATATATATATAGTTAGCTCTAAAACCCTAACCTAATTTCCAGACTTCCTCTTCCCATCTAGAGCCGTCACCGCAGCCAGAGAAGCCTCCCCAAGCCATCCAACCATCCCGTCGACGCCGACCTCGCGAACTGCAGTTTTCCACTCGAAGCACCTTCGCTCCGGCGTGTTTTTCCGTTGACTCGCTCATCCAAATGCTGTTCCGTTTTTATAGGTATGATCTTCCCTCAACCCTCTCCAATATTTGTTTTATAGTCAACCTCGGATAACGTGTGCCCCTAGGTGAAAAATAGCGCCCAAGTCAGCGCGAGCAGACAGAATTCTGCAATCGCAGAATTCCAAAATGACCACCCATATTGCCGAGTTCGTATCTCCCACCACAGAGATCCGAATTCGGTGATTCTTTTTGATACCTGTAGATTACATGACCTAGTTTATTTTCTGTATTATAACCTTGTGCTATTAGCCGCTGTGGACAAAATTATATTCGTCATAAAACTGCGCGCACCCATTTTTTTCGGTTTTCCAAAAGTTGGAGATCGGAGCGCGCCCCGCCAAACGGGACCGCTCCGCCGTGTGCCAAGTGTACCGAATGGTGCACACAGCATAATCGGACATGTAAAAATTCGTGGAGACTGATTCGGACGCGTGTGCGCGCCGGAATCAGGCCGTATCCGCGGACACATTTCGTGTCGCCACTTTTGTGGAACTAGCGAGTATTTTGTGCACGCTTGTCAGATTAGGATGAAACTTGCGCCACTGGACTCGTGGTAACGTGCTGGTCCTGTGACCCAATTTTCACGCATTTCTGAGACGGTTGACCAGATCGCCAATTGGCGGGCCCCACAGTTGACTTTTTGGACCAAATTTTGTTCGGCTCATCGAAATCCAAATTTGGACATACTGTTGGGCTCGTATTGACATCTAGAGTTATTTGACCCATAGTTTGTCCCATTTAGAGACTGTTATCCTCGGCACACTTTTCGGTGCAAAGTGGGCCACACGTGGACCCCACTTTTGTCCAAAATTACCGTTTTGCCCCTGTGTCCAAATTGGACGAAAGGGATGTGCTTTTTAGCTATTTTGCTCATTTCGGAAACGTTGGTGATATTTATTTCAGCATCCGGAGGCATTTGTTCTGTGGCCATAGCTTCTGGTCCTGTGTATTGGACATCTGGACGTGACATTTTGCAGCTTCTTGCCAAGCAAGTATACCTTGCCATTGTACTATTATTTATATTCCATATGTTGCATGCATCTTTATTTTCTGTCCTTAGTTCATATATTTTAATTGTTATATAAAATACTCGCGACGGTGACGTCGCGATAGGTTTTTATTTATGTATTGCATTGGCCTTGTTCATGAGACTACCCTATTATCATGTAGCACCATTAGATTTTATTTGACTGTGACACATATTTTTACACGAGTTGTGAGTCTCATATAGATCACGGACGCACGTATTGACTGATCATCGGTACGTGTGGGACGTGCGTTAGGAATAACTGCTGTTAGAAACTTTGCATGCTAGTAGACTTGGCAGTTATTAAAGGTCCATGGACATAGCCTATTGTAGTACGGTGGTCCCATCCTTGTCCTTGTTTGGTTGCAGGATTGGGCTAGGGTACTAAGAATAGGCTATGAGCCAATAGTGTCATGGATGTGACATGCTTAGAGCATGGGGTGGGGAGAACAACAAGTACCGCATTTGAGCTCCTTTGCACTTTTTCTGTGACGCCCGGATTCTCCGCTGGAGATACGGGTGGTGATGACCCTTATATATTATGTAATATCAGGCGGGCCACCGGCGTTCAAAAGACGACGTGCCTTTTAGGCCCCTGGATCTCCAAAAGAGAACTATGCCAAATCCCAGTTTTCAGCCAGATAGCTCACTTGTGGGGAAAGTTGTTTTTAACTGCATTCACTTTAGATGGTTAGGCGACCCATTGGATATTTATTTCAGTACTTTATTAGCATGTGTTTAAGTATACTTGTTATGTCCCTCTGAGGACCTGGTCCGTTGCCAGGTGTACCTGTTCTTGAGTATTTGCAGGAGCACAGATTTGGAAGGATATAGATGCTTCGTGGATGTCTTCTCTTCGAGCCGTGATTGGTAGCTGGTACTTATATTGTTTGAGTGAGTTATACTTATATTGTATTTACTTCTCCATTTGAGTTGGTAGTGGATTTGTTTCCATCCAACTATCATTCTTTAGATACTTCTTGTTGAGATCTAGTTTCATAGATACTGGTTATTTATTTCTATATGATTTTGGTGGATGAGATTTAGATTTTACCCTGTGACTTGTATTATATTTTATACCACTCGTGGATTTGATATTCATATTACAGCGTACTTGTGGATTTGGTTTCCATATATTGGAGTTGCCATATCCATGCGGCTGGCATGCTTACGTGTCCTAGTCCTACGTATTTTTGGGACTGGGGCGTGACAGTGATAATGTAGCCCTATCTCGAAATCTTACATCAATTCAAGCTATCTGCGTTGCCTCATATTTAACTTCTTCTGCGTGAAGACGTACTTGAGGCTTTTGTGGTCTATATAGATCTCCACTCGTTTCCCATATAAGTAATGTCTCCATAGCTTTAGAGCAAATACAACGGCTGCAAGTTCCAAGTCATGAGTTGGATAATCCTTCATGTACTCGTAACTGCCTAGATGCATATGCAATTACCTTGCCATGCTGCATCAATACGCATCCTAAGCCTTTCTCTGATGTGTCACTGTAGATCACATAACCTCCTGATCCTGATGAAATAGTCAATATTGGTGCTGTGGTTTAGTTGCTTCTTTGATTCCTCGAAAGCGGCTTGACACTCGTCGGTCCATATGCAATCTTGATTCTTACAAGTCAACCGAGTCATAGGTGCTGCTATCCATTCAGGAGTCAGTCAATTGTCCATCTAGGTAAAATCTATTTAGACCCCTGATAGCAAAATTGATACACTCTTCGTCGAAACACTTGAGTTCTGAACTTTGACCCAAGTTACGAGGCAAAAAAATTTATGCTGCTATAGTGATGCATGTATCAGGAAGGTAATAAAATAACACGTAGGTAGGTAGTGAAGGGTCATTCTAAAGGTAGCACAATTTTAAACTGAAATCCAATCTAATAATAGAGTTTGGTAATTTCCCAAGAAACAAACAGAAATTGCTACATAAACAATACACTTTTCATGTTTATACCAAGCACGAGTTTTCGTCTTTCTGAATTAAGGGAAGACGGAAAATAATAATCAAGAGTTCAAGAGGGAGGTAATAGATTAGAAGTGTGGGGATCAAGGTGTTTTAATAAATTCAATGGGAACTATCAAGGCAGTTGTGGATTGAAATCCTAATTTGAAAATTCCTATTCATGCCCGTATCAGTACAGTTATGTAACTGATATGATATGCTAAGACATATCTAGAGGGCAAGTACATTCGTCTACTAATCACTTTATATCTTAATCCACATAAAATAGTTATGCAAAGGGCGAACCAAGCGCACAATGGTTGATGAGACCGTAATACACTGATTCTGAAATGTATTAGTATAGTACTCCAATAATACATATATCATGAACAAGCTTGATAAAGAATAAGCTTGCAAAACCAGGCTATAATAGCAACATAAGTCAAAGTTATACAGCAAATATAAGTACGCTAGATTATGATGAGAGAACTTTACAAAATAATTCAAATTCACAAAAAATAAGACTCTACAATCTCTACAGTTGTTATTAACTCCTTGTTTAAGTCGCTAGCTGGCCAAATAGGGGTATGGCCTTCTAAGTTCTACAGTCTTTATAAACACTATCGTCTTATGCTAGTATATAGTTAACGTTATTTAGTTACACTACACTAATGAGTCAAGAGGACTATGTGTTACTAGGTTGTGAGGCATAGTACCCAGCTTAAA
This sequence comes from Iris macrosiphon, assembly GCA_036927795.1. Classification (NCBI taxonomy): domain Eukaryota; kingdom Viridiplantae; phylum Streptophyta; class Magnoliopsida; order Asparagales; family Iridaceae; genus Iris; species Iris macrosiphon. The sequence continues at coordinate 248,767,486 of JAYESA010000005.1, forward strand.
ATAATAAACTAATACTGCAACCGCCTTAAAGGAGATCCTACAAAATAACCTGGTCCTGGTAAATAAAGTAGAACTCTTATTAGGGTACACGAGAAAAAGATCTTGGTACTCATTAAGGCCTCCTATTACATTATATAGGTAGTGGTCATCTTAAGTCTTAGTCGTAGTGATTATAGAACAAGGTGTCAATAGTAAGAATAAAAAAGTTACTGGCCTAAAGGGAAAAGGGGATATAGCCTATATCGAGGTGGGGTATACGTTACGTGATTTAAACTAAGAATAATCATATCGCAATCTAACGGAACAACTCAAACTATCAAGTTCTATCTATAATTCCAAGTTCAAGATTGCAACTATAATCCTTAGCAAACTATATATCCTAACATAGAATAAGATTGCTTGGTCTTACAATCAGAAGCGTCAGGTGGCACGAATTGAAAGATGAAGAATAGAAGAACATAATTAGTCGTCGCACAAAAGCGAGCGCTAAGGGTTCAGAGGAACAAGAAGTGAATTTAAATAGAAGGTCTCTAGATAATATCATGGTTTATTTAAGGAAAGGTGGCACACTAGTCTCTATGTTCGAGGTATGATCAAGAAAATATTCTATGCATTCCTCCAGGTTTTCTATGGTACTGTCTGCTAACACGACGATAAGAATCTAAATTTATAGTTCTGTAATACTATCTCACTTTAAAAGTTAGGTTCAGTCCTAGTATTCAACTTTGGATTTCTATTGGTTCCTTAATACTAGGGTCAACACTATGGTCAAATCTCTATCTAACTCTAGTAGCGTTTATACTACTCCCAAGTCATTCATAAATATATCAAAGGATAATGGTAAATTAACCTATAGGTAAGTGATGCTAGGTTTCATAAGGAAGGCTAGGGTTTATTAAGTATCCTAAACTTAGTGATGTGTCAATGCCCTAGTTGTATTCTTAATAGGAATGTTATCCTAATTATCATCCCATCAACAATGATTCCTATATTCTAGCAGGGGCTATACTCAAGAAATTATTAGGGAAGCACATGAATCAAGCAGGATGCAATTTTAAATAGGATGTAGAAGCATGAGTTATGTTAGAGAATTGTCTGCGTATTTTTCAGTCAAAACCTCCAACATACATGAAGTCCCTCCCTGCGTAAAACAGGGCTTCAAAAGTTGTTTGCGTAAAGAAGGTTACTAGGCTGTCCGCGTAAAACAGTGATTCAAGGAAGTTTGGCGTAAAGTAAAGCTTCAGAACTGTCCGTGTAAAACAGAGATTCAGAGCTGTATGGCGTAAAGTAGAGCTTCAACTATCTGGCGTAAAGTAGAGGTTCAAAGTTTGTCTGGCGTAAAACATAGATTCAACTGTTGGCGTAAAACAGAAAAGTGTAAAGTAGAGCTTCAAAACTGTCCGCGTAAAAGTCTGTTATACTTCCTGCGCGTAAAAGTCTGTGTAAATAGTCTACGCGTAAAATATCTGCGCGTAAAAGATCGGCGCGTAAAATCTGCGTAAAAGGTCTATGCGTAAAATCTTCGTGCGTAAAGTCTAGCATATGTTGCAACGTAAAGTCTGTCTTTGTAAAATTTACGTAAAGGTTTTCTATGTAAGGTCTGCGTAAAAAGTCTCCTGCGTAAAGTCTGTTATATATTTTGTAGCATAAAATTGTACGAGGAAGTCTTTGTATTTCTTCAGATAAATTTGTCAGATATTTCAATAAACCCGACATCTGACAAAAGTACTACACGATAATCGAGAGGGCGGCTGTGATGATGATTTTGCACAGAGACCCAGGTTGTCGTTTAGTGACATATTGGATACAAGTTATTTTTACGCATCCAAAAAGAAGAGAGTGGAGTCTTTTGAATACGCTGCCTATTCTACATGGACAGAAATGAGCCCTTACACTCAATTCCGAAATGAGTTTTTACGCTCAAGACAGAAATGAGTTTTTACGCTCAAGAAAAGATAAAATCAGACGCCACATCAAAAGCTATTTCTTGCACCGGGCTCGAGGCATATCTCTGCATTTAATGCACGAGATTTGGTCATGGCTGGGAAAAGCTAAGGTTGTAACAAATACGCTCATATCACCATCCTTACTTTTTATGCCTAATCAGGCTACTCTATGCTGCCTTACATTTTACGCCTAATCAGGCTACTCTACGCTAGTTATCTACTATCAAGTTACGCTGGGGTAGTTTCTTACATGACTTGCATGATGTTTCATATATAGATTTAGAAGACTAAGGAAACGTGGTTAGCAGTTGTCATAACCGCAGCGTAAAGGAGGCAATTTTCTTCATAGTTTGGTCTTTTATGTCAACCACAGTCTTTTGGCTTTTTACGCCAACCAGGCAGTCATTTGGCTTTTTACGCCAACAAGGGTAAAAGGGTTTTTGGCGTAAAACTTGTTTATCCAAACATAGGATGGTTGAAAGAAAGAATGAGGTTTTAGTCAAGTGTGGATGAGATCCTTATACTCCATTCCTATACGCAGGCTTGATCGGTATAGTTACGTAACCGAAACAATATATTCTGGACCTGCATGGGCCACCACTAAAAATATGTCACGCCCTAGTCCCAAAATACGTAGGACTAGGAATACGTAACACGCCCAGCCGTATGTATATGAACTCCAATATATGGAAACCATATACACACGTACGCTGTACATGAATATCCAATCCACCAGTGGTAATATACTGTCACAACAAGTCACACACAATCTATATCTCATCCACAGCACAAATAATAAATAGGAATAAAGAGCTGAATAATAACTGAATATCCAAGATGAGTATCAAGTCTGATAGTCGGGTGGAAACAAATCCACTACAAAAATGACTATACTGAAGTAGTAACAAGGATCTCTAAATATCAACAATAAATTACAGATACTCCGAAGGTAAGCCCTCCTCAGTCTGGTAAGTAGAGTCAGGTCCAGGTCCGTACTCATGCGGATACTCCTGCTCGTTCATATCTGGAAAGGGACCAGGTCCTCAGAGGGACATAACAAGATACATAGAAATATGCCATAAAGTAAATATTGAATAAATAAAAGGGGTGTGTTAACCATCTAAGTGAATGCAATTTGAGGACAGCTTAGTGCATAGGGAAAGTGTAGGCTAGACATATGCTGACGTAATTCGCCAATCGTCGTGACTGACTAGTATATGCCACATATGTCCCTATATACATGGGCACTTTACAATCGTCCATCTCCGAGGAGCATGGTATCTGTATAATAACGTCCAACGTTCTATAGAGTGTGGTATCTGCAAAAATAACAAGTGACGCCCAACACTCTAAAGAACGTGGTATCTGCAATATATATACGTCTGTATCACTCCGTCGAGTGCGGTATCTGTATAGAGGGAGTGGGTGTCCCATACGCTTGCTAGTAGTCCTCCCCGCCCAAAGTAGATATACAAGTCGTGAACACGACGTGGACATCTCGTATTATGATGCAAGTCTCTATAGAAATAAATAACTAAGCTAAATACCGTTACACGTGTTGCTCACACTGATGGCCAGTCGAGTATGAGGCACCCGTCCCTACATGAGCTCACTCTGTGATGTGTAATGATATGTGTCAAGGCCTGGGGAGTCATACTAATAACTCTACAACTTTAGGTGGGTCTACTAGACTCGAGGTCAGACACAAGTCCTAACGTCAACGCCTTCGTTGACTGCACCCGAGTCTCTCTCGGACGCGCACAGTTATATAATATAAACATGCAAATAATAAATATAGAATTTAAACAGTATAACAAGGCAAGGTATACTTGCCGGGCAAAAAATCTGTATACTGCACGTCCAAAACTGTGTTTATGTTTTGTGTAAGAAGAAATGGGTTAGGGTTTGGAAGAGTTGTAATATATAAGGATAAGAGGCGGCGGAGGCTGCTGCTATTTCTTTATTTTTATTAGTTTTGGTTGCGGTTGAAGAGAGTTTAGTAATAATAGGTAGAGAGGCGGTGGAATGAGGCGGTGGTGTTGCTACTGATATTTTTTCTCACACGCGCGTAATAGGGAGCAAAGTTGGCTTTTGCTACTGCTGCTGTTGATATTTTCTACGCGGGTTCGGGTGTAAGCGGGTAGTGGGTTTAGGAGTTACGGTTTGATATCCAATAGGAATCATATATATATATATATATACACACACACACACACACATATCTATTCACCGAAAATTCTACGAATTATATTAGTGTATACGGTTGAGCTAGCAACTGTCCAAAGGGTCTCCTACATGAAATAAATTAGGAAAAATTTATAAAGGCTCCATAAATCCTCTAAATGCTCAAACACCTTAAAATAAAATCTAATAAAATCTATTCTCTCTATTTAGCTCATAACTATTATAAATAAATAATTTAATACGATTTTCAGAATTAGGGGTTTTATACCCAGAATGTGTTCTCCTGCCTCGTTCTAGGGCTGCCTGCAATCCTTGGTTCAACAAGAAATTATGTTCCTGCTACTGGAGTTGTTGTTGCTGATGTTGTTGTTGTTGTTGCACTACCATCTGGTGTTGTTGGGCAGCTAATAATCAACGGATAATCTCTAGCAAGGCCGGGGTATCCAGTACTGCCGGCACTGCGAGAGGTACGAGGACACCTAGAGTCTGCTGCTCTGTCCCATTCATCGTAGATTCAATTCGGATCCTTGGCTGGGGTTCCACAGGATTTTGTTCCAATGGCAACTCTGCCACTCTTGTTGCTGCAGCATCGGGGGAGGAAGAAGCCCTAAAGAATAGCATAAAAAACAATCAAAAATAGGACGAGAAGGAACATGGAAACAATCAATCTAGAAAAATTCAAGCAGAGTATTGAAGAGGACAAATTAAGATTTTCAAGAAGGATCATGTTTGATTGAGACTCCTATAACCATGATACCCCACAAGTCTGAAGGACATCTACCACTAAAACATTGTCACGCCCCAGTACCGAAATACGGAGATGGACATGGCCAGCTACCCCGTATAAGGTACTATACGGCGTACATCGATCACGGCTGTATAAGACAAGGGGAATCATGCTATAATCAAGTCTCCTATGGTCAAGAACTTCTATGTCTCAATCATTCAAACAAGAAACGGTAACAATAGAGCATATATGATAAGCAATAAGGCGTCACAAATACTTTCTCAAAATATTCTGGAGTCCAACTATGCAAAAATAAGAAGCTGAAAAAGTAATAAAAGTACATGACAGTGATCAACTGCAGTCTAATTTAATACAATCATGTAAGTAGAACTAATGTCTAGACGAGCCGACTAACAGGTGCCGGTGGCTAAACGCCAAAAGAAGTAAATATGCAAGATAAGCAGGGAAGAAGAAAACCCACTCACTATCCCTTGCGACCATATTCCTGTTGCGTACCATAAGTTGGGAGAAAGTACGCTGGATCCTCAGGTGCTGGCTCGAAACCTGGTAATGCAAAACCAGTGGGATTAGACCCCAAATAGCAAGTACCACAAGGAAGCACGAAATGGAGAAACAAAAACACATAAAAAATATATAATAATACATAGGTTCAGTGTTGTAACTTAGGTCCATGGTATATCCTAGCGCTAAGGCTCAACCCTACAACTAAATAAGGACAAGGGTTGAACTATCACACTATGATAGTCCATTTTCCTAGGCTACTAGCTGAATAATACAATCACAACCAAGTCCATTTCTTATATCGGCCAATCATTTGTACGACTTGCTATTTTGTGGAGTCTGAGGTTATCTTAGAATAATGCATAATAAGTATCCTCAGATCACATCAGTGCCAAACATGAGCTAACTAAACCAAATAAATAAAATAAGCACTTACAGGATGCACCAGTCCCCCGTAGGGCCAATGCGCTAAAAATACGGTATTAGCGGTTCCAGTGTTCCTATAGTGAAATAGTAGCTCGACATAATAATAATGGTCAGATACTTTACTCCACTAAGGCATATGATATACAATATCTATGGTGGCCAGCCCACGGCGCACTTAGAATAAATCTCTGTAGGAAGGTTCATTGGCATGATCTCAGGATACTGTTTCCTCCAATGTTACTACCACTTTTAGTTACCTAATTAACCCTATGTCGTGTTAAAATCTCAAGGCGTGGTCACATGAGAATTTTTTTAAAGATGTCGTACAAAGTACGGACACGCTAGATATGAATCCATGGAAGTCAAATCTGGATTCACCCGAGCGTGTATGCAACATTCATACAATCAATATCCTATCCACGCTTTGGTAATTGACTTGCTTATTATGCCTTTGCTGGGAAAATAATATATATTTTTTTATAATATCACGCGTTCAGGAATTTGGAGGCATTCTCGATGCACAATCCAAATATAATCACTTAACACGTGACAGGATGTATCGTACCTCGGCACACATTAAATCATGAACAATAATCAGGCAATAGGGGTATCAACACGGATATAGTGTTCGAGTCCAATTATAAATTATATATTGTGTCACATGAATCAGGAAGATATTAAATCAAAACAACCAAGGTCGCATGGGTCTCTAGGCCGCATGGTAAGTTCATGCCGCATGAAGTCAGGTCACATGGAAAGTCAGGCCGCATGACAAATCCTGGCCGCATGAAGTCAGGCCGCATGAACCACTTGACCGCATGCTCTGGGTTAAGGTTTACACCTAAGGATAACTGTTAAAGTGAAGAGCGATAATTAAAGTGTCAGTGATGTGACATAAAGTGACTGATGTGACAAGCCAAAAAGTGTGTCAGAAAAAAAAGATAAAACCACAGAAAATAAGTACCAACGGTGCAGAGCCATGCATCCAAGAAAATAGGGACCACATGCTCTCCAGGCTGCATAAGTGTCGGTGCCACATGGGGTTCTCTTGGACATAGCGAACTTCTCATTCGTTCAACGAGTGAAAGCACAAGGTGTTCAAAGACACTTGTGTAAATCAACAGTCATGCGTCCAACAAGATGGATGCATGCTGTCAGTATGCGGCAAGAGTTAGGCCGCATAACCCTCTCAGGCCGCATGACACTCTCAGCCGCATATGCTCACTGGCCGCATGGGAACTTCTTCTTCTCCAACAGCAGGTTCGGCCATGGCGGAAAAGCTCCAAAACTGAAATATTGTTTATCCATAAAATTCTCATTTAAAGTCCGAATCAGGTCAACCAAAAGTCAAAATGCTCTAAATTGAAAGCTCTATCATGTAACAAAAATTGGTTTTCAAAGACACAAGTTTAATAGATCAAAACAAAAAAAAACTCATGAAACCCATAAAACTCTAAGTTAAAATATAGATCTACACTAATCCATCCATCAAAAAAGAAAACTCCAAGAACTAAAAGTACTTAAAAATACATAATGGAATAATAATATGAAAGGTTTCTCTATTTTTCATGCAAGATGTATTTGTATTTGGAAATGAGGAGAGAAAACTAAAGAAGGATAAAGTAATGAAGAAGTGAAGAGAGAGAAAGAAAAGTTGGGTTATATATGTTAGACTTTGAGGGTTAAACCAAAGGCTCTCATGAGTTGAATCAACCCACAAAATAAACCATGAACCAGGTTAAACCAAAGAATGGGTCTAGTCTCCATGCACATGCAGCCATACTAAAATAAAAATATGTTCCAAATACGTATATAGAGAACGGGGAGTGACAAATTGAATTTTTCAAAGTATATATATTTTTTCTACCTAACCAAACATGAGCATAGAAATGTTAGATTCCTTTGGTATGAAAAGAAAGAGTCAATTTTTGTTCATCCGCCAAAACTAGTTGAAATGTTCACCCTCCACTTTGGTGGGTGAACAAAACCATTAAACCCTCTGATTTCAATTAAAAAAATACTTTTATTTTGCATAACCTAAAGTCCAATTTTACACTTCTTGCCAACAACAATTCTTTTATAGATAATCCTAAAAAAAATTCCATTAAACAAAATCCTTCAAAAAAATTCTAGGTTTCAACCCTAGTATCTACAATACCCATATCTGTGATAGTCAAGATATATACTTGAGCATGAATAGTTTAGTCCAAATTTTTTATAATAAATACAAAATAATATGAGAATTTTTTTTTAATATTTGGTATGAGTTGGGAAACAATTTTCCACCTATTTTGTATTTTAGAAATTATTTTTCTTTTCTAATAAATGCCCTCTTTTGAAATATTTTTGCTACACATTATTTATAATCTTTTTTGGACTGTAATACCTCAATGACACCAACTACACCAACTGAATTGAGATAATAGTAGTATCACAAAATTGATAAAATATTATTTATGAAAAATTAAACAAATTATGAAAATGCATAAATTGATTTTTTTTCAAAGCATATATATTTTTTCTACCTAACCAAATATAAGCATAGAAATATTAGATTCCTTTGTTATAAAAAGAAATACAAAAAAAATGGATTCCTAGAAATAATGACCTTCATCCAAACACTACCAAAGTATAGTGGTTCATGTCATGGGACAAGAGAGAGCCGTTGACCCAAGTAAGGATAAAGCTAACTATGTCGGTCGGACACGGGAGAGGGAAGAGAAGTACGTAATGTAATAAAGAATAATAAGTTTATTCTGAATAGTTTGGGTCCTACGGAGAAGAGAATAGTGGTTGGAATGGCAGCATCCTTAACCTTCAAGAGTACACACGTGTTAACGTTAGTTGTCACGGGACGGCTTGATGACACACCTACCACGTTCGGACACGGACCTTGAGGTCCACATGTGACCTAAACCTGTCCAAAGCTAATTAGCACACACCTTCTCAAATAAATAATGCTAAGTTTAATACCAAATGTTTGCAATATTCTTACAATCATCTCTTCTCCTGCTACGTGGGCCACCCCGCTCCTACTATCTTTCCTAATGAACGATCGTCACGTAACGTTCCTGTCACGTGACGGTCACCCAAGCTACCACCGGGTCTCATCTTTTCTCCCTCCTTCAATGGACAGTTGTCATGAGGCGCCACGCGGACGTCACGTGACGGATGTAAGAAGGTTATAAGCATAAAATTTTAGACATAGTATTATTTTTTTAAAATTTTTTTCAGTACAATAAAAATATTTCCGAAGCGAATATTGGGTCCAAGGAGCCAAAAAAATATTGCTCCCACGAGTACGCGTAATATATATATATATATATATATATATATATATATATATATATATATATATATATATATATATTCATGTTCAAAGGTATTTTTAAGAAATATACATTTGAAAATATAAAAATTTTAAACTTCAATCCCAAACTAGTCATAACTAAGTCGCTGGACGGACTTTGGATCAGACATTTACACTAGATTGGACCACACTTTGCCAACATGTCTTTTAAGTGTTAAAGGCTTGTTTTTTTGAAAATCAAATGTGTGTGTTTGGCAAATACTATTTTTGGAGGGAGGAAAAGTGTGTATTCTGACACAATAATTCATGTCACTCTCAATATTCTTCTTCTCCACATTCTCTCTCCCTGGAGTAGGAGAAATTAGCTGTGTATAAGTTATGTTTTGGACTATTTAGTTTTAGAGTCTTTCATAATATTTAATTTTTGTATTAGGAATATTTATATTGTCCAGAAGAGAAATTGAATCTTGACCTAATAGTTGAATTTGGATGACCGTCTCTGTGTGTGTGTGTGTGTGTGTGTGTGTGGTGGGATGGGGGGGGGGGTGGTGGAGGAGATTTGTTAAGTAGTGGTAAGATAACCATTGCAAATACTCACACTATTATGTCTTCTTGCAAACAATGAAAACAAAGGTACCAAACAGAAAAATATCCAAACATGACTAGTTCCAATGCAAAATACTATTATTACCAAACATGTTTCTAGTTACCGGTTACCAAACATGTCCAATGAAACTGCCTCCATTTCTTCTTCTGGCCTACAATTTTAAGCTACATTTTATCATATTTTAAGTCGTGTTTTTCTTTCTTCGTATGTTTTCCCAGTAAATCTACTCATTATCAAATTTAGAATAATTCTTTCTTAGCCCATCAATGGATATTTAAGAAAGAAAAAGAAAAAGTTTCTTTCACAAGAGCTTGTACATGCCTTGGATGTCAATAAGAATATCAATATCCCCCTGTTCTTTAATGTCTATATTTTGTTTCAAGTTTTGCAATTCCAGAGACAAAATTTAATTTTCTGAACTGTGGAGAGAACTCAATTTATTACGGTGATATGATTCATTTATAATAACCAATAAAAATCAGGAGTTCCTATTTTATATATTTTATGACAATATTTCAGTTTTTTTTTTTTTAAATACAAGTGAAAGTTGATATTCTCAGTCAAAATTGTAAATTCTCTTTTATGATCTCATGTAATTTTTCGTACATATGATATTGCAAATTAGTTTAGAAGTTCGGGCCTAGAAGCCCTGAGGAGGAGTATATGAAATGAGGGGCCCAACTTATCACCATAAGTTTTTGTAAAAGGCCCAGTCTAGTCCAATTTTCTTCACTGGGCTCTGTTAGTTTTAATGACCTTTGTCCTAGGGTTATTTCACACGCTTAAACTTTTAGAAGTTCCTTTGATTATTTATTTATTTTTTCCACTCTCCTTTTGTACAAAAATCAGCTCATTATCTCGTAAAATTCTCATTTAAAACTGTCAACTTACTCATAACTATAATATCTCAATATGAATTTTTGGCTCCACTTTTGTATCACTTTCTAAAGAGAAATAAGCAAGAGAATCAACAGAGTCTCAAGTACGCATTTTCTTTTCTTTTCTTTTCATTTGAATTGTCCGGCGGATATGCTCAGACTCAGCCCGTAGGTGTAGTCCTCGTATTATAACTCCTACCATTTATTTTTAGGACTAATTAGTGTTTAGATCCTGAATTTTATATGAGTTTAACTACTAACATGTCCGATTGAAAAATTTAAATTTTGGATATTTAATTTAATTTTTATTTTCAATTATACTCTTCCTTTCCATGTGTCACGATCCGCACCCAGTTTAGGGATGCAAGTCGGGAACAACGTTCAGCCTACGCCGCAACATCGGCGGTAGAACGCTGTCTTGGTCAACTATACTATCTAAATATCTCACAATAATATAAAGTCTGCCAACAATCTCACACAAAAACTTAATCACATTCTAAAACACGAGAAGATATAAAGGAAGACTAACTTTACATCAAAAATATAAATCATCAACAATAGAAACAAATCCAATCTCAACTATAAGACGGAAACAAATCCGGTACCAAAATGCTAAAGAAACTAACTATGAAAACTAGTGATCCGGATAAACCTTCCGTCAATCACTCCAGAACTAATGGGTCCAAGTCTGCACCACCTATAAGTCGAAGTCCATAGTATGTCAGACACCAATCTCTCGGATCATTTGAAAAATATTTTTTAGTCAGGAATAGAGCGAAGTACAACCCAATAGCAATTCCAATTAATTGACAAAAACTATAAAGCAGTAAAATAGAAGATGCTATCTACGATGAGAATATAACTGATAATCAAGAACAAAGAGAGAATAGGCAATACTAGCAACAGAATATAATCAATGCGTACAAGAATGAAGTAATGAAACTATAATGTCAGAATAGAAGAAGGTAATCAATGAACTGAATAATGAAATCTACAATAACTATGTGTTTTGAGATACTAACTAAATATGTGATCGGTCTGGGAGATTCAATGATTACACTAAGGAGCTAACTAAACCATACATGAATTGCATGGTTAGTTAGTAGCCAATGATTACACTACTAGCCGATAGTTTCTTGATCACATATTTAATTGGTATTTCCCCCCGCCCCGACTGATATGATGGATCGAATCATGACACGTCACTAGCCAATGTATCAAATATTTAATCTACAATATTCAATGTTATCCAATACCAACAAGGACAGTATCCGATACCATCTCCATAATCAAGGTAACATTTCATGACTAACGATCCAATAACAATACCAATCCGTGTACCATCTTGTCAAGAATCATAAGTAACATTTCTAAATACTTGAATTATAGTGGTAATCAAATAATAGAAACTATCAGAGAATGTACTCGCTTGTGGCCCAGAGCAAATGATGAAAAATGATGTCCGAACTGGTGTCACTGACCTATATATGAAATATTGTATTAATATAAGTTTTTGAGAAAGAGAATAAATTAAACTAGTCAACTTTTAGGTCATAAAGTCATTTCTAAGTCAAAAGTCAAACTAGGTCAACTCTAAGTCAACTATGGTCAACTATAGTCAGACTATGGTCAACTACCTATTTCTAGGTTGCATGAGTCTAACTCAAAGATATTGGGCTCACACACTATGAATCTAGGCCATACGAGCTACAACTTAGGATACTAAGATACCATATCTCAGGATACGCAAACAAGAGATAAATATAACACATATGTACATATCCAACAATATTATATTTATAAAATATTAATTACAAATGCTAAATGGATACCTTGGTTTCGAACCAACTTGGTATCGCAATACTAAACCTCCATCTTGATACCCAAACCCAATACCTTGGGTATCCTTAATACCTTGGCATTTACCTTGGTATCTCAAGGTAATGTCACTCTAGTATATATATATATTAACTATCCAACTATAACTATAAACTATCATGTATTTAGTATTTATACAATACTATATACCATATTTTAGTCACCTTAATACCAACCCATAATTAGTTTATAACTATCCTATTACTATGCCAATACCTACTACTCATACCTTGGTATCTCTTGATTCTTACTTTGATATCTCAAGGTTATTGTCAAAATCTTCATATATATATATATATACTAACTATTCATCAATAACTATATGTATACATATATCAATCCAATATAACTTCTAATATGTACTAAATAGAATAAATACTAACTATCAACTACACACTAAATACTAATACATATATACCTACATACATAAATACCTACAAATATATAATATATATAACTAAAGATACTCATAACAATAGATAACTAAAATATACTAAATATTCCAATAATATTATATGCTACAACTAAATATATTATACATATAGTATACTAAAGCATAATTAAAAAATTAGGAACATATATACGTATATATTAATTACCATATATATACATATATATCTATATAAATATCTAAAAACTGCCAAACTGTCGCTAAAAATCTTGTTCGCTGTCGCTGAAGACTGTTGTTGATACTGATACACTGCTGTTTTAGTGACAGTTTTCTGCACTGTGCTAAAAACTGTCACTAAAGCTCCTGATACGCTGCTGTTTCAGCGACAGTTTCCTGCAACTGTCGCTGTCTGCTGTCGTTGTTTCCCTGCTGCTGCTGCTGTGTTGCTTCTGCTGCTATTTGCGACGCTTTGCCTGCTGTCGCTAATAAAAATATAAATATATATATATATATATATATATATATATATATATATATATATATATATATATACTTAAATACCATATATATACCCCATAATATATATATATATATATATCCAATATATATTTAAATACATATTTATAACCCATAATATATATATATATATATATATATATATATATATATATATATATATATATATATATATATATATAAATAAAACTATATTGTATGTAACCATTCTTCTATGTGTGTATATACCCCATAATATATATATATATATATATATATATATATATATATATATATACATATAAATAAAACTATATTGTATGTAACCATTCTTCTATGTGTGTGTATATATATATATATATATATATATATATATATATATATATATATATATATATATATATATAGAAGAATGGTTACATACAATATATACACCTATAGTATATACATAGATACATAGATCTAAGACACAACATTACATAATATATATACCATATTATATATATATATATATATATATATATATATATATATATATATATATATATATATATATATATATATATTCTCCATGAAATAAGAACACAAGATCATAGATCTATAATTAAATTGCACACACATGGAACGTATCACCCCGTATCCTACTAGATTTAGGATACGCTTGCGACACGAGTCCACCACATATCCAAACGTATCCCGAAGGACATGAACAAGTCATATATATTATTTATGAATAATACGAAGAGTTAAATACAAATATACGTGTCCGTGTCAAAATGTGACATGCTCAAAGTCCCGTATCGGAGGAAAAAACCCACAAATCAACACGTATCACTAAATTATTGGGATAGGACCTACACGTACCCAATTATGGATACGATACTAGCCCCAAACACACAAGCACATGCCAAATTGATCTATAGGACCAATTAACACACACAACAAATGTCAATCTCGAAATTCTCCCAAAATTGACATAAAAAATACCATAACTTTCTAAATAGGCCTCCTATGAACACAAAACCAAATCCTTTGGGTAGCCTATGCATATGGGTTAATTTTTTGTGGTTAATTCTCAGATTTAGAACCTAAATTAAGGGGAAAAACTGAATTGTACCTATTGGGAGATGAATTCCTAATACAACCTCCAAAATTGATGAAATTGGCCTTTAACTTGTATATCCTTGCTTCTCTTTGTAGATCCATGCTTCTTCCTTATAGATCTATGCTCTAATATCCTCCAATGGTGATTTGAGAAATAATTGGATGAAAATTTGGTAGAGATTTGGTTGAGGGAATTTTCTAAATCTAGATTTGGAATGAAAAATAAAGAGAGAAAGTTTTCATCCCCTTTATATAGGCCTCACTTGCCCCCTCCCTCAAGCTACTATATAAAGTCTAAAATACCCCTTGGGGCCTCTCATGAAAAAATTAATTAAGGAGGGAAGCTTCTAGTCTAATGGGTTTAACATAATTAATCATCCTCCTAATAATTGGGCTTCTAATTATTGGGCTCAATTCTAAGTAGAATTAAATGTTGGTCCATGAGTCTAAACTAAACTAGTTGGTCCACTAACACAAGTCCAAAAATAAATCTAACATGCTAACAATAAATAAATAATACAACAAATAAATATTTAACATGCACAATATTTAATTAATTATTAAATGACTAAAATATTCTTTTCTAGAAAATATGGTAGTGACAAATCTACCCCACTTAGAAGAATTTCGTCATCAAAATTAAAACTCTCACCCCTCTCTCTTAGGCCAGTCATATCCTATTCATACAAATCTTATTATGGTTAAACCCCATCAATCACAGTCTAAAATAGTATATATCCTATAACATACAATCATATCATTCTACTGAAAGAGAAATCATACTTAGATATAGTCTCTAACTATCATAAAATTCAGTCTATGTCCTGTTGAGGTGTCTCCCTCTACTGGTACGGGATAACCTGCTATGCCACATGTGGCCTATTCCATCACACTAAGTATTCACTAATCATCAACCTAGTCAAGACATTCTTAATACTAAGGGTTACTAAATACTAGTGATATACTCTAATTCTAGGTCATGGACATGCTTAGCTCACTGGCACTTGCTACTTAGGATACTATTCAAGATACTGCTAAGATACTACCTCCTTGTTCTGTTTTAATCACCAAATTTTTTCAATCATTCTCTTGCAAGGAACACTTGTATACCTTTTCAATCATGTGTTTTATTAGCACACCCTCGTCCAACTTATCACTCCCTATATGATGCCTCACTTAAATCTTGTTACTGTCTACACAAGATATCAGCTCTCATATGCATTTTGATGATATCCGTATACCAAGTTACTCATGTCTCTCCTCTATTATGCTTGTACCTAAACTTTCATAATACGTGAGGTACTCCGGCTCTTGTTACTAGGGTATATCTTTTTATTTGATACTTGGTATAACTCATCCTCTAACATTTGTTAATTATCCTAAGGTTCTCATCTATACACAATAAATACACAATTATCTTCTAGTCATTACAACACCATAACATCTCACTGGTATTCTTATACCCCTCGAACTATTATCTGATACTTACGACCTTTATAATCAAATTTAGCAAGGTACTATTCTTACTTTTATATATATATATATATATATATATATATATATATATATATATATATATATATATATATATATATATTGTCTCCCTTCTCTACTGTTTGGATCACTTGTACTATTACTCCAAATATCTTTCTATCCATATTAACTGATACACCAATCCAATGTACTTACTGTTACTAGCACATTACTCAGCTAATCCCTGATAGAGAAATTTTAACACTCTTGATATAATAACACCAGCTTCGAAACTATATAATATATGTCCTTAAGGTTCTAAGGTACTAGCTTCATCATTAGATCACCTCATCATACTTACTAGAAATCATGATCACGTGCGTCCAATGCACTAGTTATTAACTTTTATAATACACACATTTTACTTCACTCTCAAGGCAGACATATGGTTCCATATATTTATTGATGTATATGTATTTCTTCTCTAATCTTTTATAGACGGATAAACAAATCAGTGATACATATCTTCCTTGACCAATCTTGATATTTCGTAACCCATGACATAATGTTAACACTCCAGCTTCCACTTTCTGATACTCATGAACTTCCATACTGACACTTATCACCCACTGTGCATTCTGTACACAATTTCTAGACACTCTTTCACCTATTGCCTCTAACACATCACTAGCCTCAATATCAGGTGATATACCCATAACTAGTCATATACTGGTGCACTCCTATCAATGCTCTACTATACCTTAACACAAGTTCTACTACTTTAGCACAATGTATTATTATTTCCTCATACTTTCCTATATACTTATGGGTACCATTCTACTATGGCATGCTTACTAATATCCTTTATGCATATATATTTCTCTACTCTTGACACACCCAAGTATCAACCACCAAATTGAATATCATGCTCTATTATTTTTCAACACAATTTCTTTGATACTTAATTGTTACATGGATCACCCAACTATATGAATTCATGACTATCCTAAACTGACATGCTGACTCTGATACTAACTCATGGGACTACTAATGATACTCTCTACTCTCCCTTCTACCTATAGTACCCATACTATCTATAATAACACCTATCATAGAACTAGTGCTACAAAGTACTATACTATGGATTATCCCTAGATTTATGCCTATTGCTCACATGCCTAACAAGAACCACTTACAGACTCATAAGTCACACTCTTAATAGTTAATATTAATACTCAAGATACAGACCTAATTATAACTCCCAATTATCACACTAATAAGGACTCTAATAGAAATAAGCTATATAAGGAACTAGAGAACTGGAGGTATCTCTACTGCTAAGCTAAGGAACAATGGAACAAAGTCCTGAAATAACAGAAATAAATAAGTATTGAGATGATACTTTAAGAACTAATTTAAGATACAATCTGATAATCATACATGTCTGTCCAAAATTATGACACTCCGAATTCTCGCCACTCCAGTAAGCATAGCTGCGATAAACGATAGATTCCATAACTAGGGTATGCAACTCTATAATCATGTCATCTAGAATCCTCGATGTGCCAACTAGTATATCTGTGAGAAATTTTAAATTTTATAACTAAGATATGTACATCCAAAGTCAAGTCCCTACGTTTTTGCTACGCCAGCTAATATGGCTGCGATAAACTTTAGGCTCCATAACTAAAGTAGACGTTTCACCTTTCTCACTGTCCTCATCAACATATGTCATCAGATGATACCGTAACTTAGTCCGTAAAATTTCTCTCGATATAAAATCAAACTCAATAACAAACACCAAGAATTTAAATCAACCGATCACCAAGAATCAAATTCAACAATAACAAGTGAGAGCGGACGAAAACAAGAGAAAAGATTTGAAATGGGAATTGTAATAAGATTCTCAAGGGTCGTCCCAGGAATCTCTCAAAAATTTTGTGATTGAGTATCCTCTCATCCTAATATCTTATATCTTATATCCTATATCCTATATCCTATCGCAGGCTCGCAGTAGTACAACTAAGCCGTCGCACTACCACGACATCGCATAACTTATGAAGCCTGACCTGCATGGGCCATCACTAAAAACGTGTCATGACCCGCACCCAGTGTAGGGATGCAAGTCGGGAACAACACCCAGCCTACGCCGCAGCATCGGCGGTAGAACGATGTCTTGATCAACTATACTATCTAAATATATCACAATAATATAAAATCTGCCAACAATCTCACACAAAAACTTAATCACATTCTAAAGCACGAGAAGATATGAAGGAAGTCTAACTATACATCAAAAATATAAATCATCAACAATAGAAACAAATCCAATCTCAACTATAAGCCGGAAACAAATTCGGTACCAAAATGCTAAAGAAACTAACTATGAAAACTAGTGATCTGGATAAGCCTTCCGTCAATCACTCCAGAACTAATGGGTCCAAGTCTGCACCATCTATAAGTCGAAGTCTATAGTATGTCAGATACCAATCTCTCGGATCCTTTGAAAAATGTTTTCCAGTCAGAAATGGAGCGAAGTACAATCCAATAGCAGTTCCAATTAATTGACAAAAACTATAAAGCATTAAAATAGAAGATGCTATCTACGATGAGAATATAACTGATAATCAAGAACAATGAGAGAATAGGTAATACTAGCAACAAAATATAATCAATGCGTACAAGAATGAAGTAATGAAACTATAATGTCAGAATAAAATAAGGTAATCAATGAACTGAATAATGAAATCTACAATAACTATGTGTTTTGAGATACTAACTAAATATGTGATTGGCCTGGGAGATTCAATGATTACACTAAGGAGCTAACTCAACCATACGTGAATTGCATGGTTAGTTAGTAGCCAATGATTACACTACTAGCCGATAGTTTCTTGATCACATATTTAATTGGTATTTCCTCCCACCCCGACTAATATGATGGATCGAATCATGATACGTCACTAGCCAATGTATCCAATATTTAATCTACAATATTCAATGTTATCCAATACCAACAAGAACAGTATCCGATACCATCTCCATAATCAAGGTAACATCCCATGACTAACGATCCAATAATAATACCAATCCATGTACCATCGTGTCAAGAATCATAAGTAATGTTTCTAAATACTTGAATTATAGTGGTAATCAAATAATGGAAACTATCAGAGAATATACTCGCCTGTGGTCCAGAGCAAATGATGAGAAATGATGTCCGAACTGGTGTCACTGACCTATATACGGAATATTATATTAATACAACTTTTTGGGAAAGAGAATAAATTAAACTAGTCAACTTCTAGGTCATAAAGTCATTTCTAAGTCAAAAGTCAAACTAGGTCAACTCTAAGTCAACTATGGTCAACTATAGTCAAACTATGGTCAACTACCTATTTTTAGGTTGCATGAGTCTAACTCAAAGATATTGGGCTCACACACTATGAATCTAGGCCATACAAGCTACATCTTAGGATACTAAGATACCGTATCTCAGGATACGCAAACAAGGGATAAATATAACACATATTTACATATCCAACAATACTATATATATAAAATCCTAATTACAAATGCTAAATGGATACCTTAGTTTCGAACCAACTTGGTATCGCAATACTAAACCTCTATCTTGATACCCAAATCCAATACCTTGGGTATCCTTAATACCTTGGCATTTACCTTGGTATCTCAAGGTAATGTCACTCTAGTATATATATATTAACTATCCAACTATAACTATAAACTACAATGTATTTAGTATTTATACAATACTATATACCTTATTTTAGTTACCTTAATACCAACCCATAATTAATTTATAACTATCCTATTACTATGCCAATACCTACTACTCATACCTTGGTATCTCTTGATACTTACCTTGGTATCTCAAGGTAATTGCCCAAATCTTCATATATATATACAAACTATTCATCAATAACTATATGTATACATATATCAATCTAATATAACTTCTAGTATGTACTAAATAGAATAAATACTAACTACCAACTACACACTAAATACTAATACATATATACGTACATACATACATACATACATATATACCTACAAATATATAATATATATAACTAAAGATACTCATAACAATAGATAACTAAAATATACTAACTATTCCAACAATATTATATGCTACAACTAAATATATTATACATATAGTATACTAAAGCACAATTAGAAAATTAGGAACATATATACGTATATATTAATTACCATATATATATATATATATATATATATATATATATATATATATATATATATATATATATATATAAACTGCCAAATTGTCGCTAAAAATCCTGTCCGCCGTCGCTGAAGACTGTTGTTGATATTGATACACTGCTGTTTTAGTGAAAGTTTTCTGCACTGTCACTAAAGCTCCTGATACGCTGCTGATATGCTGTTGTTTCAGCGACTGTTTCCTGCAACTATCGCTGGCTGTTGTCGCTGTTTCCCTGCTACCGCTGCTGCTGTGTTACTTCTGCTGCTATTTGCGACGCTTTGCCTGCTGCTGTCGCTAATAAAAATATAAATATATAAATACAATATATACTTAAATACCATATATATAACCCATAATATATATATATATATATATATATATATATATATATATATATATATATATATATATATATATACAATATATATTTAAATACATATATATAACCCACAATATATATATATATATATATATATATATATATATATATATATATATATATATATATATATGCAATATGCATATAAAACTATATATATACTATACATACACTTATACATGGTAAATTGTATAAAATACCACATAGTAACATACACACATATATATAGTGATACATATATATAACTAAAATTATACTTAACACACACACACACACACACACACACACACACACACACACACACACATATATATATATATATATATATATATATATATATATATATATATATATATATATATATATATACACATAGAAGAATGGTTACATACAATAGATACACCTATAGTATATACATAGATACATAGATCTAAGACACAATATTACATAATATATATACCTTTATATATATATATATATATATATATATATATATATATATATATATATATATATATATATATACACACACACACACACACAATTATATTCTCCATGAAATAAGAACACAAGATCATAGATCTATAATTAAATTGCACATACATGGAACGTATCACCCCGTATCCCACTAGATCTAGGATACGCTTGCGACACGAGTCCACAACGCATCCAAACATACCCCGAAGGACACGAACAAGTCATATATATTATTTATGAATAATACGAAGAGTCAAATACAAATCTACGTGTCCGTTTCAAAATGTGACATGCTCAAAGTCCCGTGTCGGAGGAAAAACCTCCCAAATCAACACGTATCACCAAATTATTGGGATACGACCTACACGTACCCAATTGTGGATACGACACTGGCCCCAAACACACAAGCACATGCCAAATTGATCTATAGGACCAATTGACACACACAACAAATGTCAATATCAAAATTCTCCCAAAATTGACACAAAAAGTACCATAACTTTCTCAATAGGCCTCCTATGAACACAAAACCAAATCCTATGGGTAGCCTATGTATATGAATTGATTTATCATGGTTAATTCTTATATTTAGAACCTAAATTAAGAGAAAAAACTGAATTGTACCTATTGGAAGATGGATTCCTAATGAAACCTCCAAAATTGGTGAAATTGGCCTTCAACTTGTAGATTCTTGCTCTTCTTTGTAGATCCATGCTTCCTCCTTGTAGATCCATGCTCTAATAGTCTCCAATGGTAATTTAGGAAATAATTGGGTAGAAATTTGGTAGGGATTTGGTTGAGAGAATTTTCTAGATCTAGATTTGGAATAAAAAATAAAGAGAGAGAGAGTTTTCATCCCCTTTATATAGGCCTCACTTGCCCCCTCCCTCAAGCTACTATGTAAAGTCTAAAATACCCCTTGGGGCCTCTGATGAAGAAATTAATTAAGGAGGGAAGCTTCTAGTCTAATAGGTTTAACATAATTAATCATCCTCCTAATAATTGGACTTCTAATTATTGGGCTCATACCTAACTAGAATTAAATGTTGGTCCATGAGTCTAAACTAAACTAGTTGGTCCACTAACACAAATCCAAAAATAAATCTAACATGCTAACAATAAATAAATAATACAACAAATAAATATTTAACATGCACAATATTTAATTAATTACCAAATGACTAAAATATCATTTTCAAGAAAATGTGGTAGTGACACCATGACTAACAATAAATATTTTTGGGCTAATTATAGTTTAGATCATAGAGTTTATACCAGCTTGGAGTTTAGGTCCTAACATATCCATTTAGAAATTTTGGTTTCTGAATTTAGTATTTTTGGATCCTAAAATGTATACTGTAACATTAAATATAGGGCTTAAACTCTCTAAATAGACATGTCAGGGACTAAACTCTAAACAGATATAAACTCTAGAGTCTAAACTCTAATTAGTCCAATTTTTTTTATATAAACTTAAGGGTATAATGAAAAAGATATAACAAAATAAAATAAAAATTCAGAGTCTAAATCACTAACTTGACATGATAGGCTTAAACAATAAAATGGTATAAAATCCAGGATCTAAACTCTAATCCGTCCTTACTTTTACTAAATGAAATAAGTAATACATTCTCATTCTCTCCAACGTGAATCCAGGAATCGAGGTGATTGATACAAGAACATTACTTCAAGAAGGGTTTTTTGGATAGGTATAACATCATAGATATGTAGATATGTTAAAAGTTGATTTGATTTTACATATACTCGAAAACTTCACATGGAAAAAGATTGAACTTGATTTATATTTGACCTTAGGCTATTAAAGGTAAGTAACGACGTAAAAGCTCTGGGTCTTATTCTTATCCGCCATCACTAATTGATATGCTGAAAATGATATTTGTTTCGCGATCTGTGATCCCAGTCCGTGATCACGGACCACGTGTTAGCATCCAATTGACCTCTCCTATTTGCTTGGGATCCACAATCAAATATTCTGTCAATGAGATGCCTTGATCTATCCCGGGCATTGTTGAACCCACAACTAAAGCCAAATTTGAATAGACGCCTCCAACATTAGGTCTAATGTGCTTCTACTACATATATTTGACACCCAGACCACCTTAAGAGAATGCTCCAACCCCACCTTAAAAAAAGAGCCAGAGGGAAGTGCAAGTCCACCTTGAAAAGAGACCGTATAATCCAAACCAGTTATACACATGAACGTTAAGATAATATGTTTGAATCAACTAGAGCCGTCCAAACCATCCCACCGGTCCCATAATCTTTGACCCTGATACCACTTTGTTGAAAATTAACACAGACCAGTAGAATAAACATTGTGCCCTAAGTCAAAAAAATCGTCAAGGAGCAAAGTGCAACGCACAACCTGCACATGATCACAATATATACAAAAATGAGAATAACTCATGCATAAATGATATTTATATGGAAAACTCTAACGTGAAAAACCACAGAACGATCAAAGTCCGACACGAAAATGTCTTAGTAATGAATAAGAAAGTACACAGTCTCCTTCTAGCTTCTCCAACTAATCCAACATGGATCACCAATAATATTCAATTTAAATAATTATTACAAATAATAAAATATTATTTAACCAAAGTGAGATCTCGAGAATTAATCAATATAAAACTCCTTGAATGACCCCTTCGAATCAAAGTGCATAGTCTCTTTCGAAATCCTTCGCATTCACCTTGAAAGTTAATTTTTTTGAGAATATATCTTTCCCTTGGTGAATGACTGGTCTATTTAGCGTTAGGAAATTCTTATTTATTTTACCTAAATCAATTAGCAATCCTGGTCGTTCTTTCACGTCCCAGTCCCAAAATACACAGGACCAAGCCACATGGCAATGGCCAGCGAGTATGACTCCAATGGACATGATAATTTAATGGACCCGTTAGAGTGCACTTAAGCTGTATAGTATAAAAACTATCTAAGTGACAAGTCATAAGTATGAAATCTAACTCATCCACATATATGAAATATGATCACAAAAATATAATCAAGTCCACTAAGAAACAATAAAAGAAATAGTCTAACAAGTGCAATAAAGAAAAGAGTATCACGGGGAACAACTCGTTATTACAAGTAATGAATAGAAAAGAAACAGTGATATAACCAGTCCAAATGTATGCTGACTAAATAAAGATATCAATCCAAGAGTAAGACCCTACATGATTAGGTAAACACTTTTGGAAGGATCTTATCCTCCGCTACTGGTCCTACTCCTGTGACAACTCCTGAATCGTATACCTTAGGATAAACTTCCTTTAAACTTGGAGAGATAACCAGGTCCTCATGGGACATATCAAGGTACATAACAACATGCCAATAGTAAACAGTATAATAGTATAAGGTACTCTAGCAGAAAAACTATTTAACCGTCTAGGTGAAATGCACATAAGAATATCACTCGTACTCCAGGTTATAACACTGAAAATTTCAATAGACACTTCAGCAAACTATGAAAACAACTAAAGGCCCCGTGTCATGAAACCTAAAACAAACTATGAAACACGAAAGCTCTGCTACAGAAACAACGACAAACTATGATAAAATCAGTCTATCATACGATATATGCTCTTTCCTCCCATGTAACCTCACGTCTCATGTCCATAACAAGCAAGATCAAGACCTCTATCTAGTACATCGAGTCATAATAGTATATATATAATTGTATATCATATCACGAGTCCTAATACCCAATACAGAATATAGTCATCAAAAATATGTCAAGAACAGATTCTGCCACATGAAATATCGTGTCGAGTGTCCTAAGGTCTGACATGCAAAGTATGAGCACGTCTGTGGTAACGTTATGACAACTCTAATTAAATATCGATACTCGACTCCGTGAATGGATGCTGGCACCCGAATTTGACTCGGACGCAAAGTATCGATTCACGTCCTTAAGGTATCTAATATAGTAGTATATATATCAAACATGAACTGAAATACTTTATGTCAAGGTACACTTGCCTGCGTCCGGCTGCTGCGAAGTAGTCTGACCAATGTCCATGCCCGAAGGCGCTGTAGATCTCAAGTGCCCTGATAAAGAATACTTAAATTAATTATGTCTTAATCAATATCTACTTAATATTAAATAAGGAATCAGTATACGAACATCAACAAATTCTCAGTGTTCGTGCCAACGATCCTTCTCATGCATAGTATTGAACAACTTGCATGTGCGTCCCATGCTACGCTCCAACATACCATAGGAGTGGATCTTGTTATATAATTATTCATGTAGGCTCATATATACATATGTCTATATATACACATAAGTATATATACAATATCACAAAACTTTTAATGAAGCCTAACTATCAACTAAATAATTATTAGGCCTCTAAAACATACATCTTAACATCAAAATAAACTAAAATTAAAAATATAAAATTTTGGAATTTATTTATATTTACAAGAAATAACGAAAAAGGTTTATTTCTAGGCTATTAATCCTAAGTTCAACTAGGGTTTGCAACCTACTTGATATATAGATTGAACACACTATTATGAGCTCTACATGACAAGGAGAAGTATATCTAGAATACTAACAAGGCATATATATATATATATATATATATATATATATATATATATATATATATATATATATGCACGCAATTTTAAGCATGATAAATAGATCAAAATTGATAGAATAGAACACGTACCCAACACGATTACGACAGAGGCTTATGGCGCAATTTTGACCTTTTGGAGTCGCAAACGACGTCCAAACCTCTTCAAACTCGAAGAGGGGTGAGATAGACTTGAGGGGGTGGCATTTTTGGACTATGGGAAGCCATGCACCTCATTGTACATCAGCAAAAACATCAGTTGTTGTTACCTTGGTCGGCTTGGGGTGCAGTCGGGTTAAGTGGTTGTGGGGAAGGAAATGAGAGGAAAAATAGAAGTAGAGGGAGAAGGGGAGAATGAGGGGGAAGAAGGGGAGGAAGGGGGAGAGGTGTGTGCGCGGCTAGAATGAGGGATAGGGGTCGGGTGTTAAGGTTTGTAGGGGTTGGGATGGTTATATATATATATATATATATATATATATATATATATATATATATATATAGTTGATATCCTATAGGTATGGTTGAGTGGTTAGATTGCTTAGGTGTTTAAAACATAGGACTATGATTAAATGAGGCTTAATATGGTATGTAGGGGCTGCCATCTACCTATATGGGATTCTATTAAATCCTACAAGATTTAATTAGATCACAAGGATGGAAAGTGCATGTGATTGATTTCCAAAAATAGGAAATGCTAAATTTAAATTCAAATGATTAAAATAATAAGATTTTGTGCATGAAAATAGATGTTTGGTTTGTTATAGAGTAGGGGATGGATGTAGGGCATTGTGCATGAGCCATAGAAGTTGATTCAAGGATCCGGGTTAGGTATTTGAGCTCGGTTGAGTGTGATAACAAAATAGGTGTCGCATAAGACAACGAATTTAGTCAAGGTGGTTTATAATATTTATGGAGCATGTAAGAGCTCAAATAAATAGGAAACAAGTTTCATGTGTGAAGTAGGACCATTTAGACTCTTGAATATCAAATTTGTCAGAATAATTGAATCGGTGTTGCGTATTAAAATCACCCGCAATGAAAAAGGATATAAGTGTCATTTTTTCGTAAAATGTGTCATAAAAGTTGTGCGAATAAAACAAAGAATGGGAAGGTAAATTTGTAAGTGACAGTCTTGGTATGAGCATAATTTGGTTCGACTAAGTCAAGTATGCAAAGTTGGTTGGAAGGGAAAGGCTGATGGTGTACTCAAGAAATTAAGGCTATGGTGAAGGGTATCAATGGTTACGAAAATTTCTAATAAATATTTTAATTACTAAATAAATATAATTAATATCAAATATAAGTCCTAATTATTATGAAATTTCAATAATAACCCTATACTGAAAAATCATAAGCTCAATTTACAACTCATGTGGTCGAGACCATCATTTTTGTCAGGCCCCGAGCCCAAAAAACTGGAGAGCGGGGGATTATAAAGCCAACTACGTATACCAAAGTACTCCAGTATCCCGAGATATGGTCACGGATATGAATAGACATGGGGGGTTAGTACTACAAACTATCAGTCAACCTAGGTCAAGCAATCCTAGTATCTCAATTACAAGCAGAAAATTAATCACAATATTCAAGGAAATATAATCATCAGAAGCAAAATAGTAAAGAGTCCCAAACCATATATATACATAGTTGATCATGAAGACAGTAAAACAAAATAAAGAACTAGCAAGAGTGTAAGTCATACATGATCAACTCTAGCTATAGTCTAGAATATGCTAATCATGTCATGCCTAGTAGGCGATATAACAAGTCCAAAATACGGGCTAACAGGTGCTGGGGCTAAACGCTACAAAAGAATATGTACAATAAGTGGAAGAACAAGATAAGAACCCACTCAATCGGTTTGGTGCTCCGCGTGGTCACTATCCTTGGGAAGTAATGAAAGATCCTCTGGCTCTGCAACCATATATGGCCAAGCAAAACTAGTGGAATCAGACCCCAAATAGCAAGTACCACAAAGGAGGCCAAACTATAAACTAAAACCAGCAATACCATATAGAGCTACAATATCCTAAGAAATATGTATCCACCATGTATAATGTAAGGCGCGCCGGGAAACAAGAAAATAAAATACTTAACATGTAAGGAAAATTGGACGAAAATATCTACGAAATCATGCAAGGTGAATATATATAGGAAAAAGCAAGGTAAACATAAGCATGTAAGTAAACTGGAAGAGAAAAAGTAACAAAAAAAGAACCTGTATAGTGATGGAAGCATGCATGGGGAACATGTAAGGAACAGTGCATATAAGGTAAATATCATACAAGATAATTGACCGGAGTGCACCACATCGGGTCACTGTCAGGCAAGCAAAGCAATATAAGACCAGACAAGAAATTGACTCCATCAATCTATCACGAACAAGCAATAAGTACGACTTGCTATATTAGCTTACTAGGGTTATCACAAGTCCTAATTACTAACAAATATAATTTAGAATTTTTATACGGTCGCATGCCATACAGACTGTCCAAGCTACCCAAACGTCGGACAACAGAAAAGTAATAATAGTGGGTACACCACCCCCAGGAGAGATATGCTCCTAATTGAAGTCACACAAAGGTGAACCTGAGTAAGTTAACACAATATGCCCCACATGATGGTGAGCTAGAAATATGCATTATTCAACGACATGCTACAAGTTTATCAATCAGTAAAAGTTGTCGGGGCACGGGAATGCATGCAACCGGGAGATCCTCCCCCAATGTTCTAATTTTTCTTGCTAGTTATTAATCTATAACATTTTAGTTTAGGATTCTGGGTGTGGCATTTCGCAGAATCCATCATAGACATAATGTTCCCCGTAGGGATGAACTAGACAAGACAATATTTTGACAAGCACAAGACTATACGGGAATACAACCATATGGTTATAGGAAATACGAACGTGCGCTATAATAGTCAATATATCAGTCAGGAATCAGGAGTGCACTACTATGGGTCACTATCAGGTAAGTACAGGGAAGGTCTGGACAAATATATATAATATGTAGGTGTCCCCAAAGCTATACACGACATGTGTATAATGGGTAGGTGGCCCCAAAATTATACATTTGTTAAGTCAAGTAGTAGGAGTGCACACGACGGGTCACTATCAGGAACGTACAGGACAGGGTATAATGGGTAGATGTCCCCAAAGCTATACATAAATTCAGGACTGGGTACAATGGGCAGGTCAATAAAATAAAAAAGTAGACCCGAGAAGTACCACAGGAAAATATATATATATATATATGTGTCAGGTCACGCCAAGAAAGTTTCACAGACGAAAGATAAAAGAAAAAGACAAAACAGGCAAAAACAGAGTCATTCGGATTATCCGACGGTATAGAAGCATAGAAATTATGCAGGTTGCGTAACAGCTCATGCACCCCAACATGAAAGTAAGTCGTATGGGAGCCGTACGGGACCTATGTGAATAGAATATCAAACAACATAGATGGCCTGTATGCGGCCTGAACATCCTCTGAGTACGGGGACCGCATAAAAGAGATATTGATCAAAACGAAATAAAAAGTTTATTTACAAAATCGAGGGTTACAAAATTTAGCCATTAAAGTCCATACAAAATAAAAATAAAAATAGGAAAATGCGATCATTCAGATGAGCCACGAACCTCACGAAACATGGTCTTAAACTCCTGGAGAGAATGTATGCCCGTACGACGAAACTGGCAGCGCAGTCCTTCCCTCCATTCCAACGTCTCCATTTTCTTTGGAGTTGTGAGCAGCAAGGCAAAATTCAGAGTGGACTCCAGAGGCCTAGCAAGAGCCTCCAAAGTAAACCTCAACGAGGACAAAAATCCTCAGTGACGGATAACTCATCCCTGACCCATGCTCTCTTTACAGAAGGAGACACTGTGACAGCCAGCGGAGAACCGATAGCTCATCCCTCACGAGAACCTCTAATTCTGAACCCTCATATATCCGAGCACTGGAGCGAAGCAGGGAGGGGACATCAAGGAAATAAGGCGGGTGGCCAGGGTTCCCAACTAGAACCTCTCTTAGACGACATATTTCACAAAGAGGAACACGATGAACCATGGCAGTGGTATTTACAGAAGAGAATGACGGTTTACATGACTGCAATAATTGGATAGATGAACCTAGAAGGGTGAATCCGACGGTTTAGACTCCGAGAAGTCTGCATGTAATCGACGGTTTAGTTTTCGAGAAGTCTGCATGCAACCGACGGTTTAGTTTCCAATAAGTCTACATGCAAAAGGTGGATAGGCTTCCTCAAAGGTTGAGCCAAGCCTTAAAAGTGCTATCTCGGCAGTACTCATCCATGCGTCCAACAAATCATGCGCCCCTTAAACAGACTCAGCAGAAATTAGGCCGTAGTGGCACCCTGCTTCCCAATAAGGCAATACCCATGTATCCCAATCAGCTGAAGCAGCCTTAGCCACAGATGGATCTGACATGACGTCCCGTCAACAGGATCGTCTCTGACACAAAATCCTGACAAAAATAATTTTTTTGATTGCCTCAAAAGACATGAACACACTAAACGACAAAAGTCTCACGTCAGCACAGAACTTCACTCTCGACGGGTGTGCAGCACCACGTGTACAGCACAACAAGGACCCCATGCATCCCACACTCCATATGTCTTTGGCCCCATGCGTCACAGACTCCATGCGTTTCATGCGTCTCTGGTCCTATACGTCCCAGACTCCAAGCGTTCCATGCGTCTCTGGCCCTATGTGTCATGACCCACACCCGAAATGAGATCACGAGTTGTGAGCAACGCCCAGCCTATGCCGCAGCATCGACAATAGAACAATGTCTGGGTCAACTCTACTAACTAAATATCTCATATAATATATATACCTGGTACCTGTCAATCATTTCAACTCCAAACGGTGGAACCATATGGTATTTGATAAATATAAACTATACTCAATAACAATGTAAACTAAGGAAGATAAAGCACGAGATAGAATAACGAAAGAAATAGTCACAATACATCCGCAAGCCTAAAATAATATATACATGCCAATAACCTCAATAAAAGTCTAATACAAGTCTAAACAAATAATCTAAGCCTCCTCAGGCTCTGGTACTAAGTCATCATGCTCTAAATGA
Organism: Iris macrosiphon; assembly: GCA_036927795.1. NCBI lineage: Eukaryota > Viridiplantae > Streptophyta > Magnoliopsida > Asparagales > Iridaceae > Iris > Iris macrosiphon. The sequence goes on from JAYESA010000005.1 coordinate 248,798,250, forward strand.
GTATCCTCTAATAGTACGCAGTCCTGCGGCCCGTAGTAGTGTAAGCCCCCTGATTTTTCAAGAATTTTTCTGGAATTTTTCGGTATTTTTCTGTCATTAAAACCTAGGTATTTTCTAATTTGATGATTTTTAATTGCTACTAATTAATATTAAAATATTATGGAAATAATATTTTATGGTGTAAAATGGAAAACCGAGCACGGGGTAATTTTCGGTGAATTTATTGGACTCCGGAAACCCGTTTAAAGCCCTTAAAGCTATTTATAAAATAAACCAACTTAAACCCCTGAAATAAATCGGGTTTATTTCAATTAAAACCAACCAACTTGAACCAACCCGCTGCTGACCCAAACCAAACCGATTTCTTAGTGGGTCGGGTCGGGTCGGATCTGAATCGAACCCGACCCGAAACCCGTTAACCCAACTCAGAAACCCTAATCCTAATCCAGCCTCGACTCCGCGGCGGCGCAGCCTATAAAGTCGCCTCGACTTCCACGCCGCCGCCTTCTCAACTTCTACGCCGCACACCCCTCTCTCTCTTCTCAGCCCAGCCGCCGTCTCCGGTCATCTCCTCCGACGATCTCCCGGACCCGCTGCCCTAGCACCCGTCTCCACCTATCGCTCCACCTCCCTCTCTCCGCCCGCAGCGTCCTCGCCGTCGACCATCCGATCGACGCCGCCACCCTAACTGCCCAGCGCCGCCTCCCCCCCTTGCCGTAACCCTAGCCGCCCCAGGCCTCTCCTCCTTCCTCCCCTCTTCTTCACCTCAGACCCGAGAACCGTCCATCCCCTCACCGGACGACCTCCGCTGGCTCACCCTTCCCCGAGCCCAGCCACCCCAGCCCGCACGACCACCGCCTCTGCACCTCGCCACGCTCGAGCCCCCGACCAGTCGGCCGACCACCTCCATCAACCTTCTCCCTCCTTCCCGAGCCACGACGGAACCCTGACCCAGACACGACCACCCGGACACGACAAACCCTAGCTGTGGACACAGCAGACCCTAGAAGCACAGTGGACATAGGACACCGACTCGACACTCGGACACGCAGGAAACTCGGTTTTTCAGACCAGTTCAGGTATTCACATCTTTCTCCTCGTAGCTCTGATTTTGTTTCCGTAAATTGTATTGCGAAGCCGGTATGACCCTCTCGGTGCCCGGACAAACTGTTCAGGGCATCGGGTCCGGTGGTGATCGCACACCGCAATCCAAAAACAGGAAAAACCAGACCCTGTTTTACCCCGAAACTGAGTACGCCCTGCCAAATGGGACGACTTGGTCGCACGCGATCTTTACCGAAATGTACGCGACATTGATACGGACGTATAGGATTTTGCAGAAGTCAATTTGGGTGTGCGTGCACACCGGAATAAACGCGTATCCGCCGACACCGCCCCGTATCCGTCGATTCTGGAACACGCTGTAACTTCGTGTACACACGTCGGATCGAGACGAAACTTGCGCCATCAGACTCGTAGCGATACGCTGGTCCTGTGACCCAAGTTTGGTTCGATTCTGAGAACGTTGACAAAATTGCTTGTCGTGGGCCCCATAGGCCCCGCTCGACGGGCGATTTTGTGATCGGCTTATCGGAATTCAATTCTGAAAGTTCCGTAGGGTTCGTATCAGCGTTTTCGACCTGTTGACACTGAGTTTGGTGAATTTAGAGACCTTTGACCCTGACACGCTTTTCGGTGCAAAGTGGCCCACATGTGGACCCCGCTTTGGCCCGGAAATGTCATTTTGCCCTTGTGTCCAAATTGGACGTAAGGACAGACGTTTCTAGCTATTTGATATTTTCTGAATCTAATGGTGATGTTTATTTCAGCAACCGGAGTAGTACCTGCAGATCACACGGAGACCAGAGCTACAGTTGGAGTCCGGACCACAGGCAAGTGTACCTTGCCAAACTTTGCAGTCTTGTTGCATAATCTCTTTAATTCTTTTACATTATTGTGCATGCTTAACCTAGGACCGTGTGACATACTTAGCGTCCGATTATTAGTCGGGTGCCAACACCGCACGCGGTGTTGGGTACGATCATCTAGAGATGGACATTCGTGACACTATATATTCTCGTACTTGTCTTACCAAGTACGCTTGACTCAGGACACTTGACACTATTCACGAGACAGGATTTTCTCGAGATATTCGTGGGGATTCTGTATAGGATACATGACTTGGATATTATATTCTTAGATATAGTATGACTTGTTGCATTAGTCTTGATCCTGCGTGTCATGGACATGAGACGTGAGATTTCATTGGGTGGGGAGAGTATTACCATATGAAAGGCTGATTATATTATATATTGACATCTGAATGTGTCTTAGTCTCTAACACAGAGCTATGGCACCAGTTCTGGCCCTTCGAGAAAATACTGCTATGGGTTTCTCCAACACTGATCCTGTAGTAGTCTCAGCCCGAGTATGGAATAATGTTCTCATTTGCATATCACTTAGCTGGTTATTTATTCACCCTATTGTTCATTTATTGCTGCACTGCATTTATTTTGGCTTGTATTTTCTGTACCTTGCTGTCCCCTGAGGACCTGGATCCGGATTATGTCCCCAGATATTGCAGACGAGATCTACCCCGAGGTTTACGGGACCGGAGCATTGGCATTAGCAGGAGCAGGTGCCTACATTGGAGCAGAACCAGGATCTGAGGACGAGATCGTACCAGAGGACTTCTCTGGAGTATTGGCTTGAGATACTCATTATTTTCAGTTTCTAGTTATTTACTTTCCAGTCTATTTCATTGATGTAGCAGACTTGTACTCGGATTGTTCTCCGAGACATTTTATTGAGATTTGTCAGTTATTTATTTACTTTATTTCTGTCATTTGATCTGTGATTATCTGTTGTGGATGAGATTAGTATAGACTGTGACTAGTACCACTGGATCTACTTATTGTTATATCACAGCTTAAGTATGCCCTGATGGATCTATTAAATTGGGTTGTCCATCGGTGCGTACTGCTCGCCATTATCACGCGTCCGGTCCCTCGGTATTTTGGGACTGGGGCGTGACAAGTAGGTAGGATATTGGTCCACAAGCCAACCGGTCAGGATTAGAGCGAAGTACATACCTCTGAAAGTAGTTCCAAATATATAATCGAGCATATATAACAGATAATAGAAAATGATACAAGATAATAATCATAAGAATAGAATGAACTAGAGTGAACAAGTAATGTGCTGGAATGAAGAACATGCAATAGAATAACTATAATTTAAATAAAAATAGATAAAACTAGCTAATGTGCCATAAAATACAAGTTTATTATTTGATCAGTTTGGGTTGAACACGAATACAATATGGTAACTCGATTACACATGTGTATGTAATCGACATGTACACGAATACACTGGGGCTTGATCACATAACCAACTCATATTCCCTCATCCCAAACCAATACCAATGGATCCAATCACGATATATTACGAACATAAATATTTGGATCATAGATATTTGGATCCAAGTCTTGCCGTTACAACTGAAGTAGCTCTCTCCAACCAAGTGAGGGCCACGTGTTAAAATTGACTAAGTCACGCCAGTAAAGGACGAGAATCGCCTAGATCTTCAGCAAGGAAAAAAACCAACAAGAGCCAACGTGGCAGCTTGGCTTGCTCACAGTTACAACTGTACCATATTAGGAAGGTACATGTGGCACCTTCTAGTATCCATATGGCCTAACATATGTGCGCCCAAGGAGGACTATATATACCTGGGTGACATGCCCAAATGAGACACACAGATAGGGACAGACAGAGAACAACAGAGGAGAGTAGAGAGAGAGAGAGAGAGAGAGAGAGAGAGAGAGAGAGAGAGCAGAAGAGAGCTTCTTCACCCTGCGTCGAATTATAAACAGAGTAAAGGAGCTGCCAAAGCGCTCTTTATCCATCGCCACACTCCATAATAAAAAATTTGTACTTAGATTGTCTGTCTAGGACCTCTTTGTACTTTTTTTTGTTATTGAACCAATAAATTTTATTGGCAAACAAGATGGCGACTCTTTTGGGGACTTATTTCTCCTTTGATTAGAAAGTTATGGCGCAATCTGATGTAGCCAAGCTCGAGTCAACTCAAAGAATCCTGGTGGTCCGCTTCGACCAGCAGGCTTTTGAGGACATGCTCTCCGGGGACAACGGGAGTCCTTCTCTAAGGCTACCAAAGCCTAAGAAGACCAGTAAGACATGGATTGCAAAGGCCGTTGTACCTCATCCAATGGAGCAAGCGCTCCCCGTCTCTCTCTCTCTCTGCCACAGGGACCACATATCATGCGTCCATTGCTTATGCGGTAGCCTCTTCCAACCAGAAGGGTACTTAGCACTTGAAGTCCCGCAAGACGTAGGTAGCAAAGGCCGATGTACCTCACCCAACTGCAGAGCATGCTTTCCCTGTCTCTCTCTCTCTGATACTGAAGACATACAATATGCATCCACTCAGGCTGTCCCTGCCCCGAACTCTGACAGGAGAAAATAATACGATGCCAAGAGTTTGGGGGTTGATGCAGCTCATGCGGCCATAATGAAAGATGCGGAGAAGAAAGTAGTATGCGGCCTCCAACACAGCCGCATGCATCTCTGACACTCTCAGAAGCTCTGGCTTTGAAAGAATCTTATCCGGCCGTGCTTTCATGCGCTACTTTAAGAAAAATCAGAACTTTGACTCTTCTTACTATGTGCCTCCACGTGCTAAGTCGAAGAAGTCAGGGGCAGTGCGAGCTCATCAGGCTCAAGCAACTCTCCATTTGGCTGACAGCCAGTGGGCACCGCTAACCTCTATGCGATCCCCTGATAAAAAGTTATATAAGACTGACCCATGCGTCCAGCCCACAGTAGCAAATTGATATGGTCCATCTCAACAGTCTTCCACTGATGATTTAGGAAAAGTTCTTGTATGAACCCTAGATCAGAGAGCAAAAGCAACACCCACACACATGTGCGCTCAGTCTATCCGTGTTCATAAAAAGGGTGCGAAGGTGAATCAGCCCTCACCGGACTTACGCAACATGATCAATCGCAAGTGCAAGACGAATGAGACAACTACGATGCATGAAGTGTCCTCTCTAGGATACCCTTGTTCCAACATCATCATCAACTGGTACTGTGCTAAAGCAGTAGTACCAACAAACAGACAGTCGATATTCTAACAACTGCATTCGAAGGCACCTAGCCGACAACAACTCAGAGATCAGGTACAAAAACCAGAGGAGGAGGAGCTACCATTTGCCTCATGTTACTCTACTTGAAAGGACCCTTTCAACTTGGGAGAAAGAAAGTCCAACACCTCCAGTCTGTCACACTCAACCAGCGTATTGAGAAGGCGACAACCAGGAGGACCAGTAGTGGGACCTTTAGAAGATGTTTTTCAAGTAACCCGCTCAAAGAAAAAGCTATCAGCTGCTGGGGGTAGTTCTTTCTCAGGACCCTTGAGGGTTACATGAGCTGGGGGTAGTAATCTCCTGGACCTGTATGACAACCCGACGTTCCGAAAAGGCAGTAATTCCCAAAGGATAGACTCCGATATCCCTGGAGGTGGCCACCCTCGTCAAAATGATGTAGCCTCCTATGCTAGGGGTAGTACTCTCTCTGAATTTGAGGAGGAGGCGACGCTACCTGATGACTACTCCCGACAAGAATATAAGACGAAAAGTGTGGCGTCCACTACCTCGTCCATCTCTCCCCATATAAGGACTGTATACATGGCATGGGATGATCATGAAGGCCCCAGCGACCGATAATATCTCGAGGCTCTTGAGGCCATGATGCAGATGGTGAGTTCATTAATGCAAGTCCTGACCCAGGCAATGCTAGAAATTAAAGCAAATATGGCTTCACAACAAGCAAGGGCTTTTGGACAAGCAAGCTTGGACCATGGGACCAACACGGATTTTGATACAACTGCTCCGCCCATAGGCAGAAATTACCCTTTGCCCGTCTCATCTGCCCCTTCCGTTGTAGACGAAGCAAAAGAAGCAATGAGGGAAGTCTGGGAACTCCGAGCTCGCCTAGATTCCATGGATAGCCGGGATTCACTGTGTGAGCTCGGGATATGACAACCATACCCCCACGAATGGAGGGATATTCCGTACCCGCCAAAGTACAAGCCTTTTAACTTGAATACATTCGACGGAAAGACATCCATCCGTCAATACATGAGTTATTTTGAGAGTGCAACAGGGCACATTCCTTGTAGTGACGCACTCCTTGTAAACTCCCTCACCCAAAATAGGTATTTTTTGTATATTTTATATTATTATATTTATTATAGATGTTGAATTTATTTAGAGTATTCTCTTAGTTAATTAGAAAATAAATTTTTTTAGTATATTTACTTATATAAATATTTATTTAGAATTATTTTTAGGCTATTTTAGATTATTGAGATTTTTCCATAATTTTTAGTTAATTAAAAACTAGTAACACTAATTTTCTAGGACTTTGAAGAATTTATTTTATCTTCAAACTTAATTAAAAATATTCTAAAATTTTATTTTAGGTTCTAAATAGTCAAATATATTTTCTAGAATTTTCTGAATACGTTTAGTATTTATTGGGATTTATTTAGACTAATAACTAATTTTTAGGACTTGTAAAATTTATTGTGAAAGCCCAAAAATATAGAATAGACCCACGTTATTTTTTAGGGTTTATAATATTATTATATATTTTTTGGAATTATTTCAGAATTTTTGGAATAATATTAGTATTTATTTTTAGTTAAATGGATAAAACTAATATTTAGAGCTTCCCCTAATTATAGTAGTAAACTTATGAATATAAAATTGTCCCAAATATTTTTCTAGGGTTTATAGGTTCAAAATATATTTTATATAATTTTTTCCAGATTTTTATGATTATTTTTAATATTTATTTGGAGTTATTTAGATTTAAAATGACTTAAATAATATTTTGATAAAGGCAAATCAAAAACAAATAATATAACAAAAACCATCCAATCAGATTCTAACACGTGTCAGCCTATAAATATCCATTCAGCTGCAGGTACATCCCTATATATATATATATATATATTATTATAACCCTAATTATCCTATTATCTTAGAGAGAGAGAGAGATTTTGGAGAATTGCAATCTAGGGTTTCTTCATCTTCCACAAGCCATTGCGTTTAGCTTCGGACTCCAAACGAGGCCTAGTTTCTTGCGTTAGAAAGATATTGAGGTTAGATTTCTTATTATATAATTTATTTTACGAAATTATGAGTATTAAATTCTGGAAAATTCGTAGAGCACGGCATGTCCGAAAATAGACGTGTTACAATATTTTTGCGATTTCGGGAGAACCATGAATCAGAATCATGAACCGTTTAAAGTTTCGGAAAGATAATGTCGCGATCATTGACATATGTTTTTTTAGAATTTAATTCAAAGTATTTATATACTGTTAATTTTGTAGAACTTCTAGGTTAGAATTTAACCATCGGTGCACAATACAAAATTTGTATGTGCCATAATTCCCAAACGAATTTAAATTTGTACGAGCCATAAATTATAGCATATTTTTGATGCTGAAATCTACAGGAAATCAAGCATGAAAGTTGAGTTTGTGTCGGTTGACTTTTCGGTCAACAGATTGCCTCGATTTGCGTGTCATGAGTCTCGAGTTGATAAAATTCAGTTTCTTTGGACAAAATTTAGGAATTAACATAAAAATCAGAATAATAAGATTAAAATAGGATTTTAGAGTAATTATTCTAGAATTAAATAAATTAAAATAAATTATCTTTTGACATGATAAATTTGTGATACATAGGCTATTTGGACTGTGACTTCGACTCTGATTCATACCAGCAGCAGGACCCCAGGCAAGATACCTTGCCAAATTGTTTACAGTATTTTGCATGCTTAGTATATTTCTGTATATTTATTGCATTTCTGTTTATTCTTGCATGTGTAGTTTTCTTTCAGTCATTACTATGTATTAGATATATTGACACACACATGGCACTTAGTATCATAGAGGTCAATCATTAGGCGTATGGGCTTTTAACCACTCTGGTAATACCGTAGTCACTAGCACACACTATGGTGGGTCATGTTCGATGGTCGCTACCCCCGCGGTATGTTGATTGATGGAGTCCGAGGGTCGCTACCCCAGAGGTATGTCGGCTGATGATGTCCACTGACGAGCGTATGAGTTGTGATGATTAGATCGAGTAGCCTACCCTTGCCCATACGTCGAAAAGTTGTCCTCATTTACATTCATATAGATGGTCTTGTACAACGTACTTATTTATTTTCAAATAATATGCATGTTTACTGTATTCAAATTGGCTCGTATTTTCTGTATCTTGTTACGTCCCTCTGAGGACCTGGTCCTCTGCCAGGTGTATCTGTTTTTGAGTAATTGCAGGAGCGCAGATTTGGATGATTACTTGTGTTGCGAGGATGTTTTCTCTTCGAGCCCATGGTCGTTAGCTGGTATTCCTATATTGTATTTGTTGTGTTATACTTTTCCATTCGAGTTAGTAGTGGATTTGTTTCCATCCAACTATCATCCTTAGATATTTATGTTGAGATCTAGTTATATAGATGCTGGTTATTATTTATATCTGATTTTCGCGGATGAGATTTAGATTATACCCTGTGACTTGTGATACATTTTATACCACTTGTGGACTTGATATTCATATTACAGCGTACGTATGGATTTGGTTTCCATATATTGGAGTTGCCATATCCATGCGGCTGGCATGCTTATGTGTCCTAGTCCTACATATTTTTGGGACTGGGGCGTAACATATTTTTGTGGTGGCCCATGCAGGTCGAGAGCATATTGTCTCGGTTACGTTACTGTACCGAACAAGCCTGCACCTAGGACTAGAGTATAGGATCTCATCCACAATTGACTATGACTCATCTTTCTTCTAATCTATTCTATTTGAATAATTGCATCCTGCTTGATTCCTGTACTCCCATAATAGTTCCTTTAGTATAGTCTCTCCTAGAATATAGAAGTTCCTGTTGTTAGATGATAAGTAGGGTAACCTTCCTATTAAGAGTACAACTAGAGTGCTGACACACCACTAAGTTTAGGATGTCTAGTGAATCCTAGAATTCCTTATCTCTAGAATTGGTTTACCATTACCCCCTGATGGTTATAAGGACTTGAGAGTAGTATAGACACTACTAGAGTTAGTTAGAAGTTTACCATTATGGTTGCCCCTAGCATTGAGAAACCAATAGAAAACCAAAGTGAATATTAGAACTGAACCTAACCCACGCCGTTAGATGAGTATTGGAGAACCATAAATTTAGATTCTTGTCTTGAGATAAGCAGACGGTACCTTAGAAAGCCAAGAGCAATGCATAGAATATTTTCCTAATACCTCAAACACAGAGACTAGCATACCCCTTTCCCTTGGAAAACCATGATGCTATCTAGAGCCCCTCTATTTTCATATATTGTTCCCCTGTGACCATAGCGTTCGCTAATTGTATGACCGCCAAAATTACGTTCTTCTTTTCTTTATCTTTCAACTCGTGCCACCTGACACTTCTGATAGTAGGCCAAGTAATTTATTTCTTTGTTAAGGACACATAGTTTTCTAGGATTATAGTTGTAATCTTGAATTTTAAAATTGTGTGCTTAGTAGTTAGAACTTGATAGTTAAGTTATTCTTGTAGTTTGAGACCTGGTGCTTATCCCTTAGTTTTAAATCGCGTAACTTGTACCACACCTCAATATGAGTTATATTCCCTTTCCCTTGAGGCCAGTAACTGTCCCATTCTTACTATTGACACTTGCACTATGACTAAGAGTTAAGACGACCATGACCTATGTAATATAAGAGGATACCCTAACAAGTACCAAGACCCCTTCTCGAAGACCTTAACAGGAGCTTCTACGGTACCCTTAAGACTGTCACAGTATTAGTTTATTATTTTAAGTTGGGTAGTATACCTCACAACCTAGTATCACATAGTCTTTTGACCTATTATTAAAGTGTGATTGAACAACATTAATTGTATACTAGCATAAGACGACAGTGGTTATTCAGACAATAGAAGTTAGAGGTCCTTGCCCATATTTGGTCGACTCGCGACATAGACAAGGAGGTTGTATGATAACTGTAGGGATTGTAGAGTCTTTTATTATTGTTGCTTAGTTGTTTTATTTTGTGAACTTGAATTAATTTGTACCTCCTTTCATCATCATCTAGCGTACTTATATTTGCTGCACTACCTTGACTTATGCTGCTATTATAGCCTAGTTTTGCAAGCTTACTCTTTTATCGAGCTTGATCATGAGATATGTATTATTGGGGACGCCTACTAATATATTTCAGAATCAGTGTATTAAGGTCTAGCTAACCTTAGTGCGCTTGATTCGCCATTCGTAATACTACTTTATGTGGATTGAGATATGTAGTGATTGGTAGACGAATATACTTGGCCCTAGATATGTCTGAGCGGATCGTATCGGTTACAAAACTGTACTAATACGAGCATGCGAACAAAAAATTACCAAAATAGGATTTCAATCCACAACTGCTTTGACAATTTCTATTTGAATTCCTTAAACTCCTTGATCCCGATACTTCTATTCTATTACCTCACCCTTGAACTCTTTATTATTGGTCTCCGTCTTCCCTTATTTTGGAAAGACGAAACCTCGTGCTTGGTATAAGTTTAATACACAGATAGTACTAGATATACCCCGTAGGCCGATCACATACTTGAGGATTATTCTTTTGTAATTAAGGACATATCATATATGATATAATCGGCGTTGAAGTTTTGAGGATTGAATGACATGAGTAAATAAATTAAGGAATATTTTTCTTAAAGTATATAGCCTTCTGTGATAGATGGGAAAATTCTAAGTTGGGTAGCAGTGCATTGCCAACTTGAGAGGAATTTCTTTTAGATTGTGATCAAGTAAGATTAGATTGGGATATTCAAGTCATTTTAATTTTGAAAAATTTTAAAAGAAGGATTAAGATAATGAGGATTTAACGAATTTTAAAATCTTGATATTGCGGACCAAATATTTATACTTTGAGCACATGATTTAAATTTTGAATATTGAAGGATGAATCATCGATTTAAATTTTGAGGATAAATATAGAATTTTAGACTTGAACAATTGGTGAATTAGATTTAAATTTTATAATTTGATGATTTGAATTAAAAGTTTAATTTTGATTGTTGGGTCACCTATTTAAAATATTGAGGATGTAAATTGAGTTTAAATATTTAAAGAGTACAAAATTCTTAATTTGAGAATAGGAATAAGATTTGATTAGAATTATTTATTGTTCAAAGTCTAGAGGAGATTATGATAGTTGTAAATGGTGATATAAATTTTGATGTGGGATGTCATATAGACTTGAGTTAGATTTGAATGTTGATTATTTAAAAAAATCGAGAAGAGATTACGACAGGTTGAATTTTGATTTAAACAGTGATTATCTTAATTTTGAAGTGATCGCGATAGATTTGAATAGATTTTGTTATTTAAATTTTTGGAAGAGATTGCCATTGACGTACCTTATGTACGAATGTGAAGGATTTAATAAATTATGTCTTATTTTAATTTCGAGGACGAAATTATTTTAAGTTGGGTAGATTGTAAACTCCCTCACCCAAAATAGGTATTTTTTGTATATTTTATATTATTATATTTATTATAGATGTTGAATTTATTTAGAGTATTCTCTTAGTTAATTATAAAATAATTATTTTAGTATATTTACTTATATAAATATTTATTTAGAATTATTTTTGGGCTATTTTAGATTATTGAGATTTTTCCATAATTTTTAGTTAATTAAAAACTAGTAACACTAATTTTTTAGGACTTTGAAGAATTTATTTTATGTTCAAACTTAAATAAAAATATTCTAAATTTTTTTTAGGTTCTAAATAGTCAAATATATTTTTTAGAATTTTCTGGAAATTTTCTGAATACGTTTAGTATTTATTGAGAGTTATTTAGACTAGTAACTAATTTTTAGGACTTGTTAAATTTATTGTGCAAGCCCAGGAATATAGAATGGACCCACATTATTTTCTAGGGTTTATAATATTATTATATATTTTCTGAAATTATTTCAGAATTTTTGGAATAATGTTAGTATTTATTTTTAGTTAAATGGATAAAATAATGTTAGAGCTTCTCCTAATTATAGTAGTAAACTTATGAATATAAAATTGTCCCAAATATTTTTCTAAGGTTTATAGGTTCAAAATATATTTTATGTAATTTTTTCCAGATTTTTATGATTATTTTTAATATTTATTTGGAGTTATTTAGATTTAAAATGACTTAAATAATGTTTTGTTAAAGGCAAATAAAAAATAAATAATATAACAAAAACCATCCAATCAGATTCTGACACGTGTCAGCCTATAAATATCCATTCAGCCACAGGTACATCCCTATATATATATATATATATATATATATATATATATATATATATATATATATAGATATATTATTATAACCCTAATTATCCCATTATCTTAGAGAGAGAGATTTTGGAGAATTGTAATCTAGGGTTCCTTCATCTTCCACAAGCCATTGCGCATAGCTCCGGACTTCAAACGAGGTCTAGTTTCTTGCATTAGAAAGATATTGAGGTTAGATTTCTTATTATATAATTTATTTTATGAAATTATGAGTATTAAATTCTGGAAAATTCGTAGAGCACGGCATGTCCAAAAATAGATGTGTTACAATATTTTCGCGATTCCGGGAGAACCAGGAATCAGAATCATGAACCGTTTAAAGTTTCGGAAAGATAATGTCACGATTATTGACATATATTTTTTACAGAATTTAATTCGAAGTATTTATATACTATTAATTCTGTAGAACTTCTAGGTTAGAATTTAACCATCGGTGCACAATACAAAATTTGTATGTGCCATAATTCCCAAACGGATTTAAATTTATATGAGCCATAAATTATAGCATATTTTTGACGCTGAAATCTACAGGAAATCAAGCATGAAAGTTGAGTTTATGTCGATTGACTTTTCGGTCAACAGATTGCCTCGATTTGCGTGTCATGAGTCTCAAGTTGATAAAATTCAGTTTCTTTGGACAAAATTTAGGAATTAACATAAAAATCAGAATAATAAGATTAAAATAAGATTTTAGAGTAATTATTTTAGAATTAAATAAATTAAAATAAATTATCTTTTGACGTGATAAATTTGTAATACATAGGCTATTTGGACTGTGACTTGGACTCTGATTCATACCAGCAGCAGGACCCCAGGCAAGATACCTGGCCAAATTGCTTACAGTATTTTATATGCTTAGTATATTTCTGTATATTTATTACATTTTTATTTATTCTTGCATGTGTAGTTTTCTTTCAGTCATTACTATATATTAGATATGTTGACACACACATGGCACTTAGTATCATAGAGGACAATCATTAGGCGTATGGGCTTTTAACCACTATGGTAACACCGTAGTCACTAGCACACACTATGGTGGGTCGTGTCCGATGGTCGCTACCCCCGCGGTATGTCGATTGATGGAGTCCGAGGGTCGCTACCCCAGAGGTATGTCGGCTGATGATGTCCACTGACGAGCGTATGAGTTATGAGGATTAGATCGAGTAGCCTACCCTTGCCCATACGTCAAAAAGTTATCCTCATTTGCATTCATATAGATGGTCTTGTACAGCGTACTTATTTATTTTCAAATAATATGCATGTTTACTGTATTCAAATTGGCTCGTATTTTCTGTATCTTGTTACGTCCCTCTGAGGGCCTGGTCCTCTGCCAGGTGTATCTGTTCTTGAGTAATTGCAGGAGCGCAGATTTGGATGATTATTTGTGTTGCGAGGATGTCTTCTCTTCGAGCCCATGGTCGTTAGCTGGTATTCCTATATTGTATTTGTTGTGTTGTACTTTTCCTTTCGAGTTGGTAGTGGATTTGTTTCCATCCAACTATCATCCTTAGATATTTATGTTGAGATCTAGTTATATAGATGCTGGTTATTATTTATATCTAATTTTTGCGGATGAGATGTAGATTATACCCTGTGACTTGTGATACATTTTATACTACTTGTGGACTTGATATTCATATTACAGCGTACGTGTGGATTTGGTTTCCATATATTGGAGTTGCCATATCCATGCGGCTGACATGCTTACGTGTCCTAGTCCTACGTATTTTTGGGACTGGGACGTGACACTCCTCACCAAGCTCTTTGTGGGGGCATTATCCGGGCTAGCATTCGACTGATTTTGCAGCCTACATAATAACTGTATCTCGTCGTTTGATAAATTCAATGGCCTTTTCCTTAAAAGATTCTATAACAGAGGAAGCGAGATGACGATGTCCTCCATGACAGATATTACCCAAGGGGAAAGGGTACTTGTTCAAAATTATATCGAGCATTTTTGACAAAAAGTACTGAGTTTGCCTCCAGGTAATCCTGAGCCGACACTGATGGACATGTTATAAAATCCCTATTCCTAGAAATCATATATAACCTTTTTAATTATTAATAATTTAATTGTAGTAATTAGTCTATAATTAGGAGAAATAGATTTTTATTAATTTTTATTTTAGGTGTTGGTACACTTAGAGGATTTATGGGGCCATTAAAAATTTTTCGGAATTTATTTTATGTAGGAGACCCCTTGAGCAGTTGTTAGCTTAATGGTATGTATTAATACAATTCTAGATTTTTTCTATGAGTATATACGTATATATAAATATGTATATACATATATACTTTAAAGAAAAATATAAAAGAAAAGAAAAGAAAAGAAAAAAAATCTATTAACTTAACTACTAAACCACTACTACCAACCTACCAAGCTAAACCCGCTGGCTCCTTCCCATGCAACACCACAGCCAACCATAAAAGCATACACCCACAGCCTTGTGAGCCCCTTGCAAATTACACAGCAAAGCCAAGACCCCCCCCCCCCCCCCGCGGCTAGTTAAACAACCCTCCTTTCTCTCCCTTTCATATATATATATATATATATATATATATATATATATATATATATATATATATATATATATATATATATATATATAAACTTGTTTCAAATAAAACCCTAACCCTAGATCAATCCAATCCCTTCCTCTTCCCATATAGACCTAGAGAGTGCCGCCACCGCAGCCGGAGAACCACGCCAGGCCGTCCAAACAAATCCCGACTACCGCTACCCCGTGCACTGCAGATTTTCGCAGCGAGGTACCTGTGTTCCAGAGTTATTTCTTGTCGACTCGCTCAACCAAACGCCACCCCGTCTTTACCGGTATGCTCACCCCTTAACCCTCTTCCATATCTGTATGATAGTAGACCTCGAACAACGCACAACCATAGGCAAAAATAGTGCCAAAGTTGGCAAAAATAGACTGAATTCTGGGATCGCAGAAAACTACGGTGATCACCCATGTTTCCGAGTTCGTATCTCCTATCACAGAGATTCGAATTCGATGATTCTTTTTGTTATGCATAGACCACTTGACCTAGTTTAATTTCTGTTAAATAACCCTAGATTATTAACTGCTGTAGATAGAATTAAATTCGTTAGAAAACCTTGCGAACACACTTTTCCAGATTTCCAAAAGTTGTGAAACGGAGCGCGTTCCGCCAAACTGGACCGCCCCACCGTGTACCAAATGTATCGAACGGTGCGCATAGCATAACCGGACACGTGAAAGTTTTGGAAACTGATTCGGACGAGTGTGCTCGCCGGAATTAGCCCGTATCCGCGGACACACTCCGTGTTGTAACTTTTATGAAAGTCGCGCATAATTGGAAACTTGCGCCACTGGACACGCAATAATGCGCTGGTCCTGTGACCCAATTTTTACGCAATTCTCCTTTCCAGATATAGATGAGCAGGAGTATCTGTAGGAGTATGGACCTGGACCTGACGCTACCTATCAGACTGAGAAGGTCTTACCTTCGGATTATATGTGATCCATTACAGCTGTTTAGAGATTCTAGTTGCTATTCTTTTCGAGATATTTATTCTTATATTAGAGTTTATTATCTTCTCTCTCTTTAGTAGTTTTGGTATAGTCGATTTACAGTGGATTTGTTTCCATCCGACTATCACACCTTGAGATTTCTTATTTGAGACTGCTTCTTTGATATTCAGTTATTGATTTCCATTTATCTATTATTTGTGCTGTGGATGAGACATAGATTTGCGTATGACTTGTTATGACAGTATATTACCACTGTGGATTGGATATTCATGTACAGCGTACGTGTGTATATGGTTTCCATATATTGGAGTTCGTTTACATACGGCTGACGTGTTACGTATTCCTAGCCCTACGTATTTTGGGACTGGGACGTGACATATTTTTGGTGGTGGCCCATGCAGGTCGAGAATATATTGTCTCGGTTACGTCACTGTACCGAACAAGCCTGCGTATAGGAATAGAGTATAAGGATCTCATCCACGCTTGACTGAATCTCATCCTTCCTATTTAATACTTGCATCCTGTTTGATTTCTGTACTTCTTCTAATCGTTTCGTACATCACCTGCAGAGAGATGGATATGCAAAATGGATGTACTGTCGCCGATGGCAACACAACTTCTGGAGTCAATGGTCAGACTCAAGGAGGGACCCCAACGATTCCTAGGCTTCCGGGGCCAGATGGACAGACTCACACTCCAATTCCATCTGATCTTCCCGCTTCACCTATTGGGAACCTTCCAACTTTTCCAGTACCGTAAGATGGCCAAGCGCAAATGTTCTAATTCATTCAGACGATGATACAGGAACAGAGGCAGCAGGCAGCCGAGCAGAGACAAGAATTTTTGGTAGCACTGGAGAGGATAGCTGCACAGGCTATTGTACCAGCCCATGCACTAGCTCCAATACCTCGAGCTAGAGTGGGATCAGTAAAGAATTTTATTCAGATGGGTCCGAGGCCGTATAAGGGCACTGAGAGCCCAGAGGAGACTACCAACTGGATCACACACACGCAGAAGCTTTTGGAGGCATCGCAGTTACCTACGGACCTATGGATGACGGGTGTACGGACGCTTCTAGATAGTAATGCTAATCACTGGTGGGAATCCATGGAGCGCCAGTTGGGTACATACCAGACTTGGGAGCATTTCTTGGAGTGCTTCGAGGGAAAGTACTTCCCGGATACCGTCAAAGATACCTTGTACGATCAGTTTCTTCACCTAGAGCAAGGGAACCGAACAGTTGACGAATATGATGCCGAGTTTAGTCGACTCAGCAAATATGGCGCTGTCCTGATATACCACATGACTTGGCCAAGGCTAAGAGGTTTCATCGAGGACTGACTCAGGAGCTCCAACATTATACGAGCTCACAGTCCCGGATCTCTTATGCCGAGTTGCTGACAGAAGCCAGATTGCAAAAAACTATCAGCAGAGAAAAAGGAGGTCAGCTGAGGACACAACAAGGATCAGTAAGGATACAGCAGGGACCGACAAGGACACAACAGGGAGGACCTATCAGACGTCCCTTGGCACAGCAGCATCAGCAACACAGAGCCGGACCGTACCAGATTTCTGAGAGACCCCAATATAATTATTGTGGGAGGATCGGACATATTTCGAGAGATTGTTGGACCCGTTTGGGTCAGTGTATGAGATGTGGCTCTAGACAGCACCTGGTGAGAGACTGCCCAATGCAGCATACACTTTCACCACCAGTTCATAGATTAGCGCTTCCAGTATCGAAGCCAACTCAGCAGATGACTGGACCGGGAGTACCTCGACCCCTAACAGCAGGAGGATTTCAGAGAGGACCACCGCTACCTACCCAGGAGGATCAGAATACGAGGGCCAGGCATGGACAGCCGCAGAGGAACGGGCGAGCTTTTGCATTGGAGGTAGATGACATGGATCATGAGGTTGATGTCATAGCAGGTATTACTCTTGCTTTTACTTTTTCTGCTGTGATATTATTTGATACAGGAGCCACCCACTCATTCATATCATCTAGTTTTATTGCCAAACACAACATTGCTTCTACATCTTTATCTAGTTGTGTTAGAATTCTTACCGGAGGAGGAGTTATACCAGTTAGCCGAGTTTGTAGATCGGGTCCTATAGTGATACGTGGCAGAGAGATGAACACCCAACTCTTAGTCCTTCCTATGCCATCTTTTGATATTGTGCTTGGAATGGACTGGCTAAGCAAGTACCACGCTTTCTTTGATTGCTTTGGAGCAGCATTGTATCAGACATAGATTCACTCTTTATATCGCACTTTTGGAGGAGCATGCAAGAGAGTCTTGGAATTCGTCTAAAGTTTAGTACATCTTACCATCCGCAGATAGATGGGCAGTCAGAGCGTACTATTCAGACATTGGAGGATATGTTGAGGGCTTGCATGTTAGACTTCGGAGGATCATGGAAGGACCATCTACATCTTGTAGAGTTTTCTTACAACAATAGCTATCAAGCGAGTATTCAGATGGCTCCATTTGAAGCATTGTATGGAAGAAAATATAGGTCTCCTGTGTGTTGGAGTGACGTGAGAGAACTTCAGATTCTGGGACCCAAGTTGGTGGTCAATACCGTAGAGACAGTCAAGAAGATTCAGGGACACTTACGAGCAGCACAAGACAGACAGAAGCAGTGGGCAGACCTTCATCGTCGTCCCTTGGAGTTCAAAGAGGGCGATCATGTCTTCTTGAGGATATCATCGACCAGAGGCACCATTCGATTCGGAGGGCGTGGCAAGTTGAGTCCAAGGTATATTGGACCATTTGACGTGCTAGAAAGAGTGGGAGAAGTGGCATATCGACTTGCGCTACCACCTTCACTTGAGGGAGTACATGACGTATTCCATGTGTTGCAGCTCAGGCGATATATGGCAGACAACAGTCATGTTCTCGACCATTCAGAGATCATCATTGGGCCGAGCTTGTCATACCAAGAGCAACCCATGGGAATCCTTGATCGTCGAGAGAAAGTGTTGAGGAACCTGTCTATTCCCTTGGTTCGCGTAGCATGGAGGCATGGCGCGCTAGGAGAATCAACTCGGGAGCGCGAGGACGACATGCGCAAGTATTTTTCGAACCTATTCGCAGATCAAGGTATAAATTTACTTTGTTAATTTATATTTTATACCATCCTTGACATTCTATTGTGGCTTAATTTTAATTTCGAGGACAAAATTTTTATAAGTTGGGTAGAATGTAAAACCCCTATTCCTAGAAATCGTATATACCCTTTTTAATTATTAATTAATAATTTAATTATAATAATTAGTGCCTAATTAGGATAAATAGATTTTTATTAATTTTTATTTTAGGTGTTGGTACACTTAGAGAATTTATGGGGCCATTAGGAATTTTTTAGAATTTATTTCATGTAGGAGACCCCTTGAATAGTTGCTAGCTTAATGGTGTGTATTAATACAATTCTAGATTTTTTCCTATGAGTATATACGTATATATAAATATGTATATACATATATACTTTAAAGGAAAATATAAAAGAAAAGAAAAGAAATCTATTAAATTAACTACTAAACCACTACTACCAACCTACCAAGCTAAACCCGCTGGCTCCTTCCCATGCAACACCACAGCCAACCACAAAATCCTACACCCGCAGCCTTGTGAGCCCATTGCAAATTACACAGCAAAGCCAAGACCCCCCCCGTGGCTAGTTAAACAACCCCCCTTTCTCTCCCTTTTATATATATATATATATATTAACTTGTTTCAAACAAAACCCTAACCATAGATCAATCCAATCCCTTCCTCTTCCTATATAGACCTAGAGAGCGCCACCACCGCAGCTGGAGAACCCCGCCAGGCCGTCCAAACAAATTCCGACGACCGCGACCCCGCGCACTGCAGATTTTTGCAGCGAGGTACCTGTGTTCCAGAGTTATTTTCTGTCGACTCGCTCAACCAAACTCCACCCCGTCTTCACCGGTATGCTCACCCCTTAACCCTCTTCTATATCTGTGTGATAGTAGACCTCAAACAACACGCAACCATAGGCAAAAATAGTGCCAAAGTTGGCAGAAATAGACCAAATTCTGGGATCACAGAAAACTACGGTGATCATCCATGTTTCCGAGTTCGTATCTCCCACCACAGAGATCCGAATTTAATGATTCTTTTTGGTATGCGTAGACCACTTGACCTAGTTTAATTTCTGTTAAATAACCCTAGATTATTAACTGCTATAGACAGAATTAAATTCGTTGGAAAACCCCACGAACACACTTTTCCAGATTTCCAAAAGTTGTGAAACGGAGCGTGCCCCGCCAAAGGGGACCACCCCGCCGTGTACCAAGTGTACTGAATGGTGTGCATAGCATAACCGGACACGTGAAAGTTTGTGAAAACTGATTCAGACGTGTGTGCGCGCCGAAATCAGCCCGTATTCGCGGACACACCCCGTGTCACAACTTTTATGAAAGTCGTGCACATTTTGTGCACGCTCGTCAGATTGCAACGAAACTTGCGCCACTGGACTCGTGGTAATGCGCTGGTCCTGTGACCCAATTTTCATGCAATTCTGCGACAGTTGACCAAGTCGCCAATTGGCGGGCCCCATGGTTGACTTTTTGGGCAAAATTGTGTTCGGCCCATCGGAATCCATATTTGGACATACCGTTGGGTTCATATTGACATTTAGAGTTGTTTGATCTAAAATTTGTCCCATTTAGAGACTGTTACCCTTGGCATATTTTTTGGTGCAAAGTGGGCCACACGTAGATCCCACTTTTATCCAAAATTACTGTTTTGCCCCTGTGTCCAAATTGGACGAAAGGGAAGTACCTTTTAGCTATTTTGCTCATTCCAAAAACATTGGTGATGTCTATTTTAGTATCCGGAGACGTTTGTTCGGAGGCCATTAGTTTCAGATCCCGTGTCCTTGACATTGGATGCTTACACTTTACAGATTTCTTGCCAGACAAGTATACCTTACCATTGTACTGTATTTATATTCCATATGATGCATGCATGTTTATTTTTATTTATTTAGTTTATTTATTTTAACTGCTATATAAATTGCACGTCCAAGGAAACTTGGTTGCAACGATGGTGTCGTCGTACTGTATTTTTATTTATGTATATGCATTGGACCTACTTTCTGAGACTACCCCATCTTCATGAGGCATTTATGTTTTATTGGCCATGACACTATTCTTACACGAGTGTGAGTCACATGTAGGACACAG
Organism: Iris macrosiphon; assembly: GCA_036927795.1. Lineage (NCBI taxonomy): Eukaryota > Viridiplantae > Streptophyta > Magnoliopsida > Asparagales > Iridaceae > Iris > Iris macrosiphon. Next base: position 248,819,430 of record JAYESA010000005.1, read on the forward strand.
ACTTGCGTACTCGGCTGGCCACTGGTAAGTATAGGTCGTTCGACGGATAGGGATAACTGCCAATAAAAAATTTGCATGCTAGTAGACCTGGCGGTTATTAGAGGTATTATCGTGTCATGGACATGACATACTTAGAGCATTGGGTGGGGAGAACAACAAGTACCGCATTTGAGCTCCTTTGCAATTTTCTTCTGTGCGCCCGGATTCTCCGTCGGAGATACGGGTGATGATGACCACTATATATTATATACTATTAGGCGGGCCACCGGCGTTCAAAAGACGACGTACCTTTTAGGCCCCTGGATCTCCAATAGAGAACCATGCCAAATTCCAGTTTTCAGCCAGATAGCTCACTTGTGGGAAAATGTGTTCTTAACTGTATTCACTTAGATGGTTAGGCGACCCCATTGGATGTTTATATTTCAGTACTTTATTGACATGTTTATATGTATCTTGTTACGTCACTCTGAGGACCTGGTACCTTTCCAGATATAGATGAGCAGGATTATCTGCAGGAGTATGGACCTGGACCTGACGCTACCTATCAGACTGAGAAGGTCTTACCTTCGGATTATATGTGATCCATTACAGCTGTTTAGAGATTCTAGTTGCTATTCTTTTCGAGATATTTATTCTTATATTAGAGTTTATTCTCTTCTCTCTCTTTAGTAGTTTTGGTATAGTCGATTTGTAGTAGATTTATTTCCATCCGGCTATCACACCTTGAGATTTCTTATTTGAGACTGCTTCTATGATATTCAGTTATTGATTTCCATTTATCTATTATTTGTGCTGTGGATGAGATATAGATTTGCGTGTGACTTATTGTGACAGTATATTACCACTGTGGATTGGATATTCATGTACAATGTACGTGTGTATATGGTTTTCATATATTGGAGTTCGTATACATACGGCTGGCGTGTTACGTATTCCTAGCCCTACGTCTTTTGGGACTGGGGCGTGACACATGTGCCGCAGAAACTTACTTCCGGCAGTCAGCCTCTGGATGGGCGACGATAAGTTCCAAGACTGGATAACATTCATCATAAGCGCTGTCAGCGATGAGAAGAAGGTCAAAGATACCCGGCTCTTGGGAATACAGATCCCTATTGCTGATGATAGGGGAAATAATTCCAACAACAACAACGGTCGCGAGGGAAAATGGAAGCAGGCCTTGGTGGCCAACTTAACCAAGAAGTCCGAGCAAAAGTTGGCTGAGGTTCCAAAGCCCCAGGAGACTTACTCCTTCGAAGATGACAACGTCATGCCCATCTTCGATATACTGATGAAGGGTGGTAAGCTTCGGCTCCCCGATGTCAAGCGCCCTGTAGAGGCAGTCGAGATGAATAATCCAAAGTACTGCCACTACCATCGCTACGTCCACCATGCGACGAAGGACTGCTACACCCTCAAGCGATAAATCCAAAATTTCTTGATACCAAGGCCCTCACCTTGGATATCGATGACAAAATAGTTGTCGCAAATATTGTGTCTCTCTAGTTTGGCAACTTTTTGGCGATGGAGGCCCAAGGCAGAGTAATCCCGATCCCCCGGGCAACGATGGAAGTCGTCAACATCCCTCTGACTCATGATCAAATGACTGGGCTGATACCTCTTACTACGCCGCGTGGGAAGGTCATGTGGGGTCACCCCGATCTTGCTCCAGAATTGATGCAACAGACAATACCATCTGCCGCTAAGACTAAGGGCAAGAAATCCAAACCCTGCTACATAATTTCCCTCCCATCGGAGGAAGCTATAGTAGGAACAACAAGGTCAGGCCTAGCGTACCAACGAGAGTACAACATCCCTGACGATGGTGCACTTCCAACAGTTGCACCTATAACATCATATCCGGGTCTATCCCAGCCTCTAGCAGCGGACAAGTCTAAGTGAAAAGATATTCGTTTTAATAAGCCGCTACGTAAAGATTCAACTCAGGCGCTGGAAAAGCCCTACAACTTTGACATCTTGGCTCAGCTCACCAACACTCCATTGAATTTGTCTATATTCGAGTTTGTATGACTCTCTAAAGACACTCGGATCACTCTTAATGAGGCATTACAAAATGCCAACACTTACCTGGCGTAGGTCAAGCCGCCAGCTAAAGATCTTGTTGCTTTCTCCCACTATGATAACATTATGGAGGCGATACCCAACATCACGTTCTCACAACAGGACATATTGTTGATGAATAACTGGCAAGATCGTCCCATGTATTATACAGGGTACTTTGGTGCCATTAAGGTGGACCGGATGCACATCGACCTCGGTTCATCAATCAGCATCATCTCGCATAGTCTACTTCAAACACTGGGCATTCTGATGCATCGCCTGATAGCCACCAATACTGTCATCACTGGCTTCACCGCAGGAAGAAGCTACCCTCTGGGCAAGATTCGCCTAAAAATCCAGACCGACGACTTAAAAATAGAGGTCACCTACTACGTCATTGATGTAGATGTATCATATAATGTCTTGATCAGACGTCCATGGATACATAAAAATATGATCGTGCTGTCGATCCTACACAAGTGCCTAAAGTACATCGACGAACACGGTACGGTCAAAATAGAGTTTGTTGATATCGATATGTTCAAAGGAATCAAAGCCTATTACTCCGACTCGATCCTTTACAAACAGGTCTACCAAGATGAAGGTAGCAATGACGCCGATGATGAGTTAGAGGCTGGGACAACACTAGAAGAGCCCTTAAGAGTCCGTCTAAAGGCACGCGCTCTCGACAAAAACTCTCCTCTCATCGTAAAACTATGCAGGAAGGCACCCGAACATCTGGTCGTCCACCTTCGTAGGACGGATCGACCGCAGAAGGAAGATCCAGCAACATCTACCATGTTCGAACCTTTGGTCATTCTCCTTCGCAGGCCGAGTCAACCTACGAAGGATTCTCCACTGTCTCCTACCACGTCCGAACCTCTGCTAGTAAAGCTGCGTAGAAAACCTACAAAGTCTTCGTTCGCACTGGGGTAGATCTCAGGAAAGACGAGCTGGAGGAGTACGTAGCTGCTCATGCTAACGTCCCTTCTCTCAATGATGTAATTTAGGATGACAAGATACCTTATTTCATCAATAAAGGGCTATCTTTGAACTGCTCTGAAGTTGCACACATAAGCACACTATACTCCATGGAGCACGGTCTAGGCCTGTGTCTGCAGGCTTATGTGACTATCACTGATGCTGCAAATCGAATCCTCCCCAGCCAAGATTCCTACTTCACGGTTCTAGCAAAGAGGAGGGAAGACAAATCCATCATCTTTGGCAGGGTTGAATGCCCTCGCTCCTTCATCCCAGAGAAACAAGATCCAGAACCCAATACCGGTAAAATACAAATCTATTGGTTTAATGGTCAAGACAAATACCTTATCCAGAACATTGGTATGATCTTAAAAGCAATCTGGTCTAAATTATGATAAAGGTCGACGATTGTCTTTGCGCCTTACCACTCCGGCAGGCAAATTTGAGGATTACTACCAGAAGACCAAGCATGGCTTAGGGTACGTTACGCCTCCTACTACCCCAGAGGGCTCGGATGAAGAAGATGAGTTACACTCTCACTCTTCAGATTCTTTCTCTTGGGACTTTGATATCAGTATCGGGAAGATGCTCAAGCAAATATTGTCTACCAACAAGGTGTCAACTGACCTTTAGAAAGACGACAAATATCTATTAAAACTCTTTAAAGTAGAATCGTGGGCCCAACGTCTAGACGCACAATGAGAGATGCGGTTCGAATAACGAAAACCTACTACCGAGGACGAAGTCGTACAAGTTAATCTGGACAATGAATCATTTCCCAAACCTATCTTCATCAGCAAGAGTTTGACTGATGATGAACAAAATCCCTACTACAGCTCGTCCGGGAATACATTGATATCTTTTCCTGGAGCTACAAAGACATGCCAGGACTGGACCTCAAAATTGCAGTCCACAAGCTTAATATCTTGCCGAACGCTAAGCGTATCAAGCAGCAGAAACGATCGTTCGACAATATGAACACCATCAAACCTGAAGTCATCAAACTGATAGCTAGTGGCTTCGTCCGCGAAGAACAACATCCATACTAGGTAGCCAACATCGTGCCCTTCGTCAAAAAAATAAAAAGATCCAGATCTGCATTGACTTTCGTGATCTAAACGAGGCTTGCCTTTAGGACTAGTTTTCCCTTCCGATTATTGGCCTAATATTTATGTTGAGTTTTTGAATATGGCTAATCGATTAAGTTTAGCATTATGGTAATCGATCAATCACTATAGTATCTTCTACTTAAACTCAGCATTGTCCAGATATGTAATATTTGTTTCAGTATATTGTTTTGTTCGTCTAACATGTACTTGTAGAAAGCAATAAGCAGGATAAGCAATGGACATATGCTATATGACGATGAGCCAAAGACGATGTTATACCAGAAGATATCGTCCAACCGCCTACGACTTATCTGGAGCCTCGCACCAGGGTTTTCGCTGCCCGGTCAGCGGACGGGGGTCGAGGGGGCAGCGCCCCTCGTTGGGGTTCAGGGGCAAAGCCCCTGAAAGATATTCAGATTCCTAGATCTGGTTAACTTTGGACAACTGTTATCAAGGAAAAAAGTATATTCAAGTCAGCAAATATTTCAGAAGTTTGGCATCATCAGTGTTCTTGGTTTTCACATATAATCTTATATTTTATTTGAGTCTAAGACTTATGTAAGTCGAGTCACATTGGAAACTAAAAAGCAACTCAGTCTACTCAAATAGCCTAAAATCCATCCACCAAGAAATTAGGCCAAATATATCTTGAACCTATCTACCAAACTAGTCGATATACAAACTTAGATCTACCTAAAATAGGTAAACCGAACTCGGACTGAATTCGTCCCGAATTCACACCGAACTTGGTTACCCTTTTAGTATAAAATCATTCAGTTGTTATATCCCTAATTTTTTGGCCTCAAACGTTAAAATTTTTAAATATTCCCTACCGAATTTTGGTCGAACTTGGTTTGGAAATAACCTATAAATAGAATTAGATTTTCACATTCTTACTCACTCAACCATTCTCAATCTTTCTATCTTATAGTGAGTAAACCCAGAGCCTAAACTTTCTTATCTCTAAGATCAACTCCCTAGCCTTCCTAGTGCCAAGTGTGGTCTCGGTCTAGAAGTCTACAGAGTTGTAAAGAGCTTGGTTCATCAAGCCCCTGTTCTATGTGAAGTTGCGAGCCTTCGGATCAAAACTCGTGGTGTGTAAAGTTGCGAGACTTCGGATCAAATCTCGTAGTGTAAAGAAGTGGCAAGACTTTGGATCAAAGCTTGTGATTCACTATTGGTGATTATAGTGAATAAAACTCTGAGCTTGAGTTCTCGGGACTGGACTAGTCCTCTCAGAGGGAAACTAGTATATATCGTGGTGTTTGTATTTGCTCTCTCTTTCTCTTATTTTATTATATTGCATATACACTATTAATTAGCAACTGCCTTCATTCTGATAATCTTAAATTGGGTAGATTATTTTGCTGCACTCTTTTCATCCCCCTCTAGAGTTTTCTTACAGTCCTTCACCGATCATAGACAAAATGATCGACAACACCTATGGCTTTGAGCGTATGTCCTTTATTGACGGATTCTCAGGCTATAATCAAATCAAGATGTCTCATGATGATCAGAAGCATACATCTTTCCAAACATCGATAGGAGTATACTTCTATACAGTCATGCCCATCGGTCTGAAGAACGTGAGTGATACATACCGACAATCTATGAGCACCATCTTTCATGAGCTTCTACACAAGACGATCGAGTGTTACGTCGATGACATCACCGTCAAGAGTCGCTCCAAAGATGATCATCTCAGGGACTTGAAGACTGTGTTTAACCTCATCCGTATGCACCAGCTCAAGATGAATCCCACTAATTCTTTCTTAGGAGCCTCCAGCAGCAAATTTCTGGGCTTTATCATCATTTACCAGGGTATTCACATAGACCCCAACAAAACTAATGTGATCCTTGAAATGCTCCCACCAAAGAACCTCTGGAAACTCTGCAGCCTTCAAGAAAGACTTACATACATCAGGAGGTTCATATCAAACCTCTCTGGCATTGTCGATCGTTCACCCAGCTCATGAAGAAAGGTGTCTCCTTTATCTGCAACAAAGAATGCCAACGCGCCTTCGACAACATCAAAGAATACCTATCAAACCCTCCATTGCTGGTAGCCCCAGGCGTGGGGAAGCCTTTCCTACTATATGTGTGTGTGATAGACCACTCCCTCGGTGCTCTATTAGCCCAGAATAGTGGTACAGGCCACGAGCAGGCCATCTATTATTTTAGCCGAATGATGGTTGGTGCGGAGCATATATACACCCTCGTTGAGAATGAATGCCTTGCTCTTGTATTCACTATCCAGAAGACTCGGCATTATGTGGCAGAACAAATAATCCAGGTGATCTCTTGGGTCAACCCCCTCAGGGTCCTCTTGAACAAACCTGGGGCGCTCAATTTTCACCTAGCCACCTGGGCAATATTGTTGTCACCATACGACATGGTATTTGTTCCATAAAAAGCCATCAAGGGTCAAGCACTGGCCGATTTCCTGGCAGTCTATCCGGTGCCAGAAATCTTGAAACTCTACGACAAGATTCCAGACGAAGTCGCAGACTCCAACACCATGATGAACACATAATCTATTTGAAGAATGTTCTTTGATGGTGCTTCGAGGACAGGGACCAAAGGCGACATCATCTCCGGAGTTAGGATAATATTGATCTCTCCATATGATCTGGTTATCAACCACGCCTACTCCCTCACTGAGCCATGCTCCAACAATGTGGCAGAATACAACGCTCTCATTATTGGACTTCAACTCGCTAAACAAGTAGGAGTTGACCAACTGGAAGCCTACGACGATTCCAAGCTGATAGTCAATCAGGTCCGGGGCGAGTACAAAGTCTGTCACGAAGACCTATTTCCTTACCACCAAGATGCGCTTGGCATCATCTCAACCTTCGAGGGATTTTCATAGAGCACGTCCCTCGGCTACAAAATATCAATACGGAAGCCCTAGACGGACTTGTAACCTATCTAGCTATTCCAGTCAATACCCATGAACTGATCGCCGTGATCGGTCAGGAGCTAGAATGCCCAAAGAACAACCTCTCTCTATGCCGGAGATACTCAGTAGAGACGAGCACTAACTCCAAAGATTGAAGACTTCCATTCATCGACTACGCAGTCTATAAAATTCTTCCGAAGAACCCAAATGAAGCCACTTCCATCAGAAGACATTCCCTCCGATTCTATTACGAGACAGCTACCAAAATGCTGTATCATCGCTCCTATGACGACATTTTGCTGCGATACCTATCAAATACAGAAGCGAAGTAGGCTCTTCGCTAGGCTCACGACGGGGTTTGCGATGCCCATCATCCAGGGCCCAAGCTACAGGACTGCCTCCGTAGAATGGGTTACTATTGGCCAACAATAGTAGTGGATGCCGTCGATTATGTAAAGAAGTGCCAAGCATGCCAAATCTATGTAGACTTCATCCAACAACCCTCGGAGTTCCTACACCCGACTGTTGCGTCCTGGCCATTCAAAGCCTGGGGTATGGACATCATTGGACCGATTAGCCCACCTTTATCCAAGGGACATCGGTCATCCTCGCAATCACTGACTACTTCTCCAAGTGGGCAGAAGCAGTACCACTGGTGGAAGTCAAGACGTCCAACATGATCAGCTTCGTCAAGCATCATGTCATATACCGCTTTATCTTGCCATGAAGGATCATCCATGACAATGGTTTACAGTTTGTAAGTCATGCATTCTACCAATTTTGTGATAAAAACCAGATTCAGAACGTGGCATCGACTGCCTTCAATCCAGCGATAAATGGTCTGGCAGAAGCCTTCAATAAATGCGACTGGGATGAGAAGCTGGGTGAATGCCTCTGGGCCTACCGTACAACGGTCCAGACAGCTACTGGCAATATGCCTTTCTCTCTGGTGTACGGAAGTAAAGCGGTCCTCCCGCTAAAGATCTAAATCCCTTTACTCCGAGTGCCTCTCTCCAACTAATTAACTATCGACGATAATCACCGTCAACGGCTACAAGAGTTAGAAGCACTCGACGAAAAATGTATCTTTGCTCAATAACGCATTGAGCTATACCAAGCGCATCTCTCGGGAGCCTTCAAAAATGGGTGAGAAAGAGGACTTACCAAGTGGGTAATCTCATCCTGAGCAAAAGGAGGCTGATGGTTATAACCCATAAAATGACCGACAAATTCTAGCCCAAATGGGAAGGCCCATCCGTCGTAGAATCTGTATTCACCAATGGTGCCTACCGGCTCATGAAACCCAATGGTGACTTGCTCTTGATGCCTATCAACGATAAGTTCCTAAAAAAGTACAACGTCTAAACTTGACTTGTACTCCCCTTATCACCATGAAGGCAATCAAGATATACATCTCTACACTCTTGGTTCTTTATCCCCAGCAAGTGCCTATGTACGATATTTTCTCCTTCTTTACAAATTCTTGTAAAAGCCATCATCTGTATCTAGGAGTCCTGGATACGCAACGGATGATGGATCCTCAAAGTCTCCCTAGCGGAGCAGTTCTCAGGTCTACTTGCACATTCCCGCAGTGACTACTCAAAAACCAATCTCGTTAGACGCTAGCCATGTTCATATTACCTCTGATATATCATCCCACCAATCTCCCCAGTGGAGCAATCCTCAGGTCTATCCATACTCCCGTATAGACCACACTCAGCAAATTACTCCCCATCGAGTTTCTCGGATATTGGTTCACGTCCATATTACCTCTAAACTATCGTCCTAATATTTTTCCCCGGCTGAGTTTGCTATATCCATATTACCTCTGAGCAAACCTCTCGGGTATTGGCTATCAATCATTACATCCATATTACCTCCCATACCGGTTGTCATCCCTACTTATCACCCGTACTTACCAAGGTACCCCAGTGGTGTTAAGTCCACAAAATCTGCCACGTCCATATTACCTCTGGCAGGGCTTGTCTTAAACCCATTACTTGCACTCAAATGCGTAAAAAGTAATGGGTCCACAAAATTTATCACGTCCATATTATCTCTGATAGGGATTATTTTTGAACTTATTACTTACACTCTAGTGTGCAAGGAGTAGTATGTCCACTAAAGATCCCCCAGTAGGATGTCCTCAACGAAAAAAATACCACGTCCATATTACCTTTGGCCCGCTTCCTTTTTTTTCCATAAAAATATCAGGATCCTATCTAACCTCTTGGTATGGCTGTTAATCTGCTCACGTCTACATCACCTCTGAGCTATCGTCCTCACATCCTTCCCCAAGAGTTTGTCATATCCATGTGATCTCGGAGCAAACCTCTCCCTACGACTATCATCAGTCGTCGTCTCAACTTATCACCCGTGCTTAAATTTAAGTACGCCAACGGTGTTAAGTCCACCAAACTTGCCACGTCCATATCACCTCTGGCAAGGCCCATTTCGAACTTATTATTTACACTCTAGTGGGCAAGAAGTAATAAGTCCCCCAAATATCCCCCAGTGAGATATCCCTAAAGGACTACACTGTTGTGCTACGTCCATTTTTTCTCTAGCACAGTGCCCACAGTTTGCAACATACAACACGACAAATGCAGTAAGAAGTTCTGGACAAAGAGAAACTTTTATTCAAGATCATGAGTACATATGATAGAAATTTATTACATTTCAAGGATTTTCATTAATATTCAATGTCTTGAGTATATATTATGGAAATCCCTTTTAAGGCTTCCAAAAGTTCTCTGTCACGCCCCAGCCCCGTTTCCACCGTCGGACTGGACGCGAATCACCGCGCCTCGCCGCACCGGATGGGACGCGTATGGCCGTTTGATACTGGGACGTGATACCGTACGAGCCTGGGGTGGCGCCCACACAAGGCAACATCGTTAAAGTTTGGCTATCATCGCATCGAATCGAGTAAGCGGTGGAGAGACATTGTTGCAATGCATTTATGCATCTGAGTATTCGGGGCAAATTGAGGGACTTGGTTTCTTTGATTACAAAGGCATCATTCCATACATTATGCCCCTCTATACGGAAGTATGCTTGAGATAATCGAAACCAAATTTCTGGGTCTTGGGGATGAGGTGTCACTACCCCATTTCCAGAGCAGGGTATTTTTTTTAATTTGATTAATTGTGTATTTATCATAAATAATTGTATTAATATTTAATTATTGGTTGTATTATTTTTTATTAGTTATTTTAGTGTTTTGGCTAGCCTGGACCTATGTCAGACCCTAGTGGACCCATGCCAGACCCAACTAACACCCTTGTCAGACTTATTTATTGGCTTAGAATAATTATTTATATTTTTATTAGTTAGTTGGAGTGATTAGGAATTAATTTGAGTGCTTTTGGAACCCCAAACCCAAATCCCATTAGGATGACTTGATTTGGAGGACATTTTAGTCATTTTGACTAACCCTAACCTAATTCCTAGCTTGGCCGACCATACAACCAGTAGCCCCTCTTCTTTCATTTCCTTTCTTCTTCTTCTTCTTCTTCTCCACTCCTTTTCATCTTCTTCCTTCTTCCAATTTTCACATTCCAAGTAAGTCTTCTTCACTTTCTTCTCTTCCTTCTTCCATTTTCTTCCATCGATGCAACCCTAACCCTTTGCTTTCCCCTAACCTAGGTGTATAGAGCTTAGATTTGGTGTTGGAGCTTGGGTTGGAAGTTTGGAAGCTTTGTGTGGTGAACTTGGGGCTTTTTTGAGACTTTGGCTTAGGATTCCAACCCCCAAGAGGTAAACCCTAATTTTTCTCCTTGTGATTACTCTAATATAGTATAATTAGTAGTTTAGAATCTTCCTAGACCTTAGGGCTACCCGTGGGAGGAAGTTGGAGCTTGTTTGGATGTGTTTGGAGACTTTGACATTAGGTTTTGTGTCAATTTTAGGTAAAATCCGAGATTGGCCCAATTTTTGGTATTGTCCTAGGTTAGACGGACCTAGGTAGACGTGCTTGGGTATCTTGAGGATAAGTACGTGTCCCCGTTCGGACACGTGAGGTCGTGTCGCAGAGATTTGAGCATTTTGGGCGATTTAGGGATTTTCGTCGTCGTAGGTTCTAGTCGCGTGCGCGTTTTTGTCATGGACCTAGAATCGAAGAGTTAGCATTTTTTCTAGGTTCTAGACATCGATTAGAACTCGTGGATAAATTTTGGGCCGATTACGTGTAGGTTTGGTGTACGTTTCACAAGGTTTCGCAAACCGCACTCCACGTGTTCGTCGAAATGACCGAATCGCCATTTCGACTTGGTTTCTAGGTTTCGGGCTTGTGCGCGCATTGGTTTAGCCTCGGAGAGTGTGTACTAGAGTTTTTAAGTGTATATTTATATATATATGTGTTTTTGTGTGTGGGGGTAAGTGTGGTTGAGTATGTGTGTATGTATATATATATATATATATATATATATATATATATATATATATATATATATATAAATAAAAAAGTATATATATTTATTTATATAAATAAATAAATAAATAAATAAATAAATAAATAAATATATATATATATATATATATATATATATATATATATATATATATGTGTGTGTGTGTGTGTGTGTGTGTGTGTGTGTGTTTATATATATATATATATATATATATATATATATATATATATATATATATATATATATATATGGTTGTGTGTGTATATATATATGTATATATGTTTGGGTATATATATATATATGTATCAGTGTGTGTGTGTGCTTGTGTGTCTGTGTGTGTGTTAGTGTGTGTTGTGGTGTGCGTGTCAGTGAGTGAGAGGCAGTAGGGAGGACCTGCAGCAGCGTACGCGAGCCGCGGTAGCGCAGCAGCGAGTGGCCGCTGCAGCAGCAACTGTGTGTAGCAGGGCAGCGCGCCGCGGCAGCAGCTGTAGCAGCAGCAGCAGCGCCGCGCAACGTCGCGGCAGCAGCGGCAGTGCGCCACTACAATGCTGCGTGCAGCAGCAGGGCAGCAATGGCTACAGCGCAAACGCGTTTCAACAGTGTTTCAGCGCAGCAGCGCACGCTCTATCCCCCTCCCCCTTCTTTTATATATATATATATATATATATATATGTGTGTGTGTGTGTGTGTGTGTGTATATATATGGATATATTTATATAGATAGATAGGTATATAGATCTCTATAGCTAGATATAGAGATAGATAGATAGAGGTATATATAGATAGATATATAGATTAGTATTGATATATATATACATATAGTTATAGATGGATACATATATATGATATGAATATATGTATATGTTTATGTGTGATATATATATATATATATATATATATATATATATATATATATATATATATATATATATATATATATATATGCTAGATAGCTAGCTAGTTAGTAGGTTAGAGGGGGAGTAAGGTAGGTATCTCAATACCTCGAGATACCCAAGGTATTGAGGGTAGTGAGGTGAGGTAAGGTATTAAGGTAGCCTAATACTAAGTTATATGTATATATATATATATGTATATATATATATATATATATATATATATATATATATATAAATATATATTATAGATAGATAGCTAGTTAGTTAGAGTTAGAGGGTAAGGTATCTCAATACCTTGAGATACCAAGGTATTGAGATACGTTGGGTATCGGAGGTAAGGTATTGAGGTGTTTACCTATATACTAGGTTATATATATATATATATATATATATATATATATATATATATATATATATATATATATATATATATATATATATATTAGTATATTATAGTATATATTATAGATAGTTAGTTAGTTAGCTAGTGTTAGTGAGGGGTAAGGCTTGAGTATCTCAATACCTTGAGATACTCAAGGTATTGAGCGTCGGGGAAATGTATTGAGTTTTAGCCTAGGATTAAGGTTAGAGATACTTTTATATATATAGTTATATATATATGTGCTAGTATATATAATAGAGGGTATAAACGGGGCGTATAGCGTAGGTTGAGGTATCAGATACCGAGGGTATCCCGGTGTCTCAAGGAGGCGAGTTTGAGGGTTTATTAGCTTAATGACCTAGTTTTGATCTAAAATTTTAGGGGCACCCTAGTTTGACCTAGACTTGACCGTAGTTGACCCGATTGACCGCCAAATTCAACTTTTGACCTAGTTTTGATCCAAAGTTAACTTTTTGGACCCAGAGTTGACTTTTTGGCCTAGATTTCACCGGTTTGACCCGTTTGACCTAGAACGACCTTAGAAGCTTATTTTTAGCTATTTTATATCTCTTTAACTCATTAAAACCCTGTTTAACCTTGTTTGTCATAATAGGTCCTTGCGATACCAGTTCGGATCGCTAGTTGCTTAGGACGTCAAGCGAGTACATTCTCTGATAGTTTCCATTATCTGTTGATTATTATGATTCAGCGTCTAGTATAATATTTTTTGATTTTTCTGGAATGACACGAACTAGTATTTCTGGATTCATTTACTTGCGTCACGTATATTTCATATTTCTGGCCTCTATTATGGAATCACCAACTGGCATCACATCGTGACTCACTACAGGCATCACTCATGTTTCTGGTTGGACTCATACTTGATTTACGTATCGGATCTTGGATTCACTTGTACTAGTCGGGGCAGGAAAATACTCGAGTAGACATGTAAACATTCTCAACTGGAATCACTGGAATTACCCCCTCTGGTCTAATCTGGAATGATAGCAGCCGCACACCCAGTGTGCGGTGAGCCGTACTTACCCCTAGCCGTTTACATGTTAAAACAGGTATTTCAAAGATACGAGTTCATTCTTTCTAGTTTGGACTCTCTTGCATTTTTTGCTGGTCTCACTTATACTTTCTGGACTTGACTCATTACATGTATTCTTGCTGGACTCACTACACGTTCTTGTGCACATACTTGATCTTAGTTTAGATTTCTTATATCCTGCAATCATTACTATCTTGCTTCTGATATTCATGCATCTTTATCTTTATGCACCAGTGATATGTATATATTTTCTTGTTCATACTTTATTTCATTCTCCTTGCTACTTGCTACAACTGTTTTATAGTTTTTATCATTTAATTGGAACTGCTATTAGAGGTGTACTTGCTCCAATCCTGACTGGATATATTTTTCAGAGGATCCGGAGGATTGGTGTCCGATGTTTTGTGGACCTCAGCCTGTCGATGGTGCAAACATGGACCCCATAATTTAGGAGTAATTTTTGGGTTGGTAGCCGGGATTATTAGGACCTCAGTTGTTGTTTTTATTAGCTTTTGGTACCAGATTTGTGCCCGATTTTGGATTAAGACTTTGTATTGTATATGATTCAGGATATTGTTGTATTATTATTATTATTATTATTGTGGTTGTTTTTAGCTGTAGTTGTTTAGACTTTGTAGTTGTTAGTCTTCTGTGTTATCTTATCGTGCTTAGATTTGTGATCGAGTACTTGTGTTATCATTATGATATTGCTCCTTCGTTTGGAGTTGAGATATTGACAGGTATATATATATTGATTGCGTGAGATTGTTAGCTATATAGTAGACCTAGACAGCGTTCTACCGCCGATGCTGCGGCATAGGCTGGACGTACCCACGACTCATGCCCGATTTTTCGGGTGTGGGTCGTGACACATTTTTGGTGGCGACCCCATGCAGGTCTCGATTCACAATTAGTACGATGCCGTGGTAGTACAACGATTTAGTTGTACTGCTGTGAGCCTGTCCTAGGATATAGGATCTAGGATGAGAGTGTACTCAATCACGACTAGGAACAATTCTAATCTAATTATTCTGAAATTGTTTTCTTTTAAAATATTACTGTCCTTCTTTGATGATATCGTATCTTGCACTTTATTGACTTATTTTGATCTGTGTTAAGTATGACTCCGAAGACACAATCCCATCGTACCGCCCCAGCAGTTGCCACCGAGAGGTCTGCTACCTCTCGTCTAGCTCGTATTCAGGCAGCTGCTACCGCTCCTCTCACCACTCCTGCGGTCGAGGGAGCATCTGTTTCTCTCGGGGATCCTCCTTCACTTGTCAATTCGAGGACTACCCCAGTCGTTCCGATGGTGCCTCTACCACCTCCTGTATCAGTAGACACCGTACAGTTGTTTGCATTCTTCAGAGAGATGATGGACGTGCAGTACCGTCAGGTGGATGTGATGAGGCTGGGCATTGAGAACACCCACCAGGTGGCCATGACGGCAGTGGACAGAGTGGCCCAGATCCAGCCCTAGGCAGATCAGGCACAGTATCCGAAGCCTGGCAGCATCATTGACTTCCAGAGGATACGGTCCAAGGAGTTTCGGGGTACAGAGGGAATCCTGTACGCGGATGACTGGATAGAGAAGATCGAGAGGATTTTTCGGTTGGCACAGATTCCAGACAGTATGCAGATAGAGGCAGCGGGCAGTCAGATGTTCGACCTTGCTTTGATATGGTATCGCACTGATATGAGGATCGCAGCACCAGGGCTTACTTGGGAGGCTTTCAAGAGGCTTTTTAAAAAGAAGTTTTTCCCAGATGTGGCGCTCAGTGCTTTGGAGAGCCAGTTTGAGGCACTCGTCCAGGGGAGCATGCTAGTGGATGAGTACGCAGCGAAGTTTTACCGTCTGGGCAGGTTTGTAGAGGGCTTGAGTGAGGCAGCAAAGGGGAGAAAGTTTCACAAGGGCTTGGTCATGGTGGTCAAGTCTTTGACTAGGAGCGACCGCGATGCGACTTTGGAGCAGATAGTTGGAGACGCTCAGAGAGCAGAGGCTGACTTGGAGCTCAAGTCCAAGAGAGGCAGGGATGATTCAGGTAGTGCGGGACCAACTAAGCGTCCCTATGGGCAGAAGTTGGTACAGCAGGGTCAGGATCAGAGAGTGCCCACTTGTGCCTACAGCAGGAAGGCAGGACACACTTGAGATGTTTGTAGGAGGAGGCTGGAGGTGTGTTTGTTCTGTGGATCCGCTGCTCACCAGATGCGAGATTTCCCTACTGCACCTCCATTTGGTGGAGCACAGGATCGAAGAGTTAGAGCTAGGCCATCTGTGGCACAACATCATGCCCCGCACCAGCAAAGGGAGATACCCCAGCAGGGCAGGGCTTATGCGTTGACGGTCGAGGAGGCTGATGCTACGGGTGTCGGGTTAGCAGGTCTGTCTCTTTTGTTCTTCTTCCTATCCTTTTCCATTCCTTGTGGTGTGCTTCGTTAGTACCTGTTAGACTTTCTTTGTGCTGTGGTAGATAGTGTAGTGACCCTGATTGAGATTGTGATAACACGACCAGTAGGACCATGATCTTACATGTTGTTTAGGTAGAATTTCTAGAATGTGATTGTTGGGGGCTTGACCTAGAGGGAGTGCGATCAACTTTAAATTTTGACTACAAAATTTTCTAAGGAGGATAGGCTTGTCACTACACCATTTCCAGAGCAGGGTATTTTTTTAATTTAATCAATTGTGTATTTATCATAAATAATTGTATTAATATTTAATTGTTGGATGTATTATTTTTTATTAGTTATTTTAGTATTTTGGCTAGCCTGGACCCATGACAGACCCTAGTGGACCCATGCCAGACCCAACCAATACCCTAATCAGACTTATTTATTGGCTTAGAATAATTATTTATATTTTTATTAGTTAGTTGGAGTGATTAGAAATTAATTTGAGTGCTTTTGGAACCCCAAACCCAAACCCCATTAGGATGACTTGATTTGGAGGACATTTTAGTCATTTTGACTAACCCTAACCTAATTCCTAGCTTGGCCGACCATACAACCAGCCGCCCCCCTTCTTTTATTTCCTTTCTTCTTCTTCTTCTTCTTCTTCTTCTTCTTCTTCTTCTTCTTCCTTCCAATTTTCACATTCTAAGTAAGTTTTTTTCACTTTCTTCTCTTCCTTCTTCTATTTTCTTCCATCAATGCAACCCTAACCCTTTGATTTCCCCTAACCTAGGTGTGTAGAGCTTAGATTTGGTGTTAGAGCTTGGGTTGGAAGCTTGGAAGCTTTGTGTGGTGAATTTGGAGCTTTTTGGAGACTTTGGCTTGGGATTCCAACTCCCAAGAGGTAAACTCTAATTTTTCTCGTAATTACTCTAATATAGTGTAATTAGTAGTTTAGAACCTTCATAAACCTTAGGGCTACCTGTGGGAGAAAGTTGGAGCTTATTTGGATGTGTTTGGAGACTTTGACATTATATTTTGAGTCAATTTTGGGTAAAATCCGAGATTGGCCCAATGTTTGGTGTTGCCCTAGGTTAGACGGACCTAGGTAGACATACTTGGGTGTCTTAACGATAAGTACGTGTCCCCGTTCGGACACGTGAGGTCGTGTCACAGAGATTTGGGCGTTTCGGGCGATTTGGGGTTTTTGTCGTCATAGGTTCTACTCGCGTGCGCGTTTTTGCCACAGACCTAGAATCGGAGAGTTAGCATTTTTTCTAGGTTATAGACATCGATTAGAACTCGTGGATAAATTTTGGGCCAATTTCGAGTAGGGTTGGTGTGCGTTTCACGAGGTTTCGCGAACTGCAATCCACGTGTTCGTCGAAATGACCGAATGGCCATTTCGACTTGGTTTCTAGGTTTTGGGCTTGTGCGCGCGTTGGTTTAGCCTCAGGGAGTGTGTACTAGAGTTTTCGAGTGTATATTTATATATATGTGTGTTTTTGTGTGTGGGGGTGAGTGTGGTTGAGTGTGTGTGTGTGTATATATATATATATATATATATATATATATATATGTATGAGTGTGTGTGTGTGTGTGTATATATATACATATGTGTTTATATAGATGTGTGTGTGTGTGTGTACCTATATATATAGGTGTATAAGTGTGTGTGTATATATATATATGGTTGTGTGTGTATATATATATATATATATATATATATATGTTTGGGTATATATATATGTATCAGTGTGTGTGTGTGTGCTTGTGTGTCTGTATGTGTGTTAGTGTGTGTCGTGGGGTGCGTGTCAGTGAGTGAGAGGCAGTAGGAAGGAGCTTCAGCAGCGCAGGCGAGCCGCGGCAGCGCAGCAGCTGCATGCAGCAGGGCAGCGCGCCGCGACAGCGCCGCGGCAGCAGCAGCAGCAACAGCTGCTGGCGTGCAGCGTCGCGGCAGCAGCGGCAGCACTGTGTGCAGCAGCAGCAGCAGCAGCAGCAGCAGGGCAGCAGCGCGAGCGCATTTCAGTGCAGCAGCACAAGCTCTATCCCCCTCCCCCTTCTGTTATATATATAGGTATATATATATAGAGACGTGTATATATATATGGGTATATTTATATAGATAGATAGGTATATAGATATCTATAGCTAGATATAGAGATAGATAGATAGAGGTATATATAGATAGATAGATAGATTAATATAGATATATATATATATATATATATATACATATAGTTAGAAATGGATACATATATATGGTATGAATATATGTATATGTGTATGTGTGATATATATATATATATATAGATAAGTAGATATATATACATATGTGTTTATATATACATATTAGCCTAGATATATAGCTAGGAATATATATATATGCTAGATAGCTAGCTAGTTAGTAGGTTAGAGGGGGAGTAAGGTAGGTATCTCAATACCTCGAGATACCCAAGGTATTGAGGGTAGTGAGGTGAGGTAAGGTATTAAGGTAGCCTAATACTAAGTTATATATATATTATAGATAGGTAGTAGTTAGTTAGAGTTAGGGGGTAACGTATCTCAATACCTTGAGATACGAAGGTATTGAGATAAGTTGGGTATCAGAGGTAAGGTATTGAGGTGTTAACCTCAATACACTAGGTTATATATATATATATATATATATATATATATATATATATATTAGTATATGGTAGTATATATTATAGATAGTTAGTTAGTTAGCTAGTGTTAGTGAGGGGTAAGGCTTGAGTATCTCAATACCTTGAGATACTCAAGGTATTGAGCGTCGGGGCAATGTATTGAGTTTTAGCCTAGGATTAAGGTTAGAGATGCTTTTATATATATATAGTTATATATATATATATATACGTGCTAGTATATATTATAGAGGGTATAAACGGGGCGTAGAGCGTAGGATAAGGTATCGGATACCGAGGGTATCCCGGTATCTCAAAGAGGCTAGTTTGAGGGTTTATTAGCTTAATAACCTAGTTTTGACCTAGAATTTTAGGGGCACCCTAGTTTGACCTAGAGTTGACCATAGTTGACCCGGTTGACCGCCAAAGTCAACTTTTGACCTAGTTTTGACCCAAAGTTGACTTTTTTGGACCCAGAGTTGACTTTTTGGCCCAGATTTTACCGGTTTGACCCGTTTGACCTAGAACGACCTGAGAAGCTTGTTTTTAGCTATTTTATATCTATTTAACTCATTAGAACCCTGTTTAACCTTGCTTTTCATAATAGGTACTTGCGATACCAGTTCGGATCGCTAGTTGCTCAGGACGTCAGACGAGTACATTCTCTGATAGTTTTCGTTATCTGATGATTATTATGATTCAGCTTCTAGTATAGTATTGTATAATCTTTCTGGCACGACACAAACTAGTATTTCTGGATTCATTTACTTATGACACGTATATTTCATATTTCTGGCCTCTATTATGGAATTATCTACTGGCATCACATCGTGACTCACTACAGGCATCACTCATGTTTCTTGCTGGACTCATACTTGATTTACGTGTCGGGTCTTGGATTCACTTGTACTAGTCGGGGCGAGAAAATACTCGAGTAGACATGTAATATTCCCAACTGGAATCACTAGAATCACCCCCTCTGGTCTAATATGGAATGATAGCAGCCGCACACCCAGTGTGCGGTGAGCCATACTTACTCCTAGCCGTTTACATATCAAAACAGGTATTTCAAAGACACGAGTTCATTCTTTCTAGTTTGGACTCTCTTGCATTTCTTGCTGGTCTCACTTATACTTTTTGGACTTGACTCATTACATGTATTTTTGCTGGACTCACTACACGTTCTTGTGCACATACTTGATCTTAGTTTAGATTTCTTATATCCTGCAGTCATTACTATCTTGCTTCTGATATTCATGCATCTTTACCTTTATGCACCAGTGATATGTATATATTTTCTTGTTCATACTTTATTTCATTCTTCTTGCTACTTGCTACAACTGTTTTATAGTTTTTATTATTTAACTGGAACTGCTATTAGAGGTGTACTTGCTCCAATCCTGACTGGATATATTTTCCAGAGGATCCGGAGGATTGGTGTCCGACGTTTTATGGACCTCAGCCTGTCGATGGTGCAGATAGGGACCCCCTAGTTTAGGAGTGTTTTTCGAGTTGGTAGTCGGGATCACTAGGACCTCAGTTATTTTTTTTTTATTAGCTTTTGGTACCGGATTTGTCCCCGGTTTTGGATTGAGACTTTGTATTGTATATGATTCAGGATATTATTGTATTATTATTATTGTGGTTGTTTTTAGCTGCAGTTGTTTAGACTTTATAGTTGTTAGTCTTCTGTGTTATCTTATCGTGCTTAGATTTGTGATAGAGTACTTGTGTTATCATTATGATATTGCTCCTCCGTTTGGAGATGAGATCTTGACATGTATATATATTGATTGCATGAGATTATTAGCTAGATAGTAGACCTAGACATCGTTCTACTGCCGATGCTGTGGCATAGGCTGGACGTACCCACGACTCATGCCCAATTTTTCGGGTGCGGGTCGTGACATGAGGCACGCCTATCGCTTCTCGAACGATCCAGTACCTACAAACAAGCAAACTGTTGGTAGGTCAGCACTTTTATAAGTACTGGTAAGATAAAATAACTGAACAGAAGCAAACATTTACTAAAACCAACACTAAGTAATCATGTAATAAAATATTACATTACTAGTGATCTTTCTAGTTTTACCTATATTCGTTACAAGCAGCATATAACGGAGTCATTTTACTGGTTTATGAAAATATATTTGAAAACAGAGTTCATATTCATATAAGCAAGCAAGCAAGACAAGCTGATTGTTTTATCAGGGTGGGCGCAGCGTGTCTCGTGATCTATACCCAAAGAATCTAGGGACAAATGCACATTTAGACATACATGCACATCTAGGGGCAGTCCTCTATCAAGCTAATACAATAAACTAGCTATATGCAGTGCGGTCTCCGAGTAACTCAGGATCGGCAGCGGTTGATCCAGCTAACCAATGACTCATTTATCTGATGCAAATGGCAGCCATGACACATGGTTGCTTTCCACCAATAGCCATTGTCTGACCGATGCGAATGCATGAAACACTATCAAATAAATTCTAGTATGCAGTCGAGATGAACCATCTGACTATATTTCTTTGTTACGGGCAAGCTGCCATATCTTTGAACACATTCAGGCACACGATATGGTTCTCTCGAAGCATAAGCGATAGTGAAATATGTTCATGCAAACCCTTAGTCTTAGACAAGCATTTCAGGGTCTCTTAGTTAAGCGGACAAGTTCATTTCAAAGACAAGCTTGGTGAGTTCTCTTATTAACATGTAAGACGGGTTCTATCATTCTCTTATACAAACAAGCATTCAAAAACTTAGATTCATTATTAAGGCGTACAAGAATCAGAGAACGAAGTTCTGCCCACTCACATTGATACATAGTTCCGACGCAGAGTGAGGCACTATATACTTACCCACCAACAAAAAGTTTTATCCTCGAAACTTTAAGGATAAACTTCTTGATATCTCGAGCAGCGATAGTGCTCATCCCTCGCCGTACTCAATCAAAACAAATCAAGTCTAGAAAATATTTTTACCACTTTGAGAATATCTATGGACTTATTGTATGGAATGCCCAATTGCAATAAAATATCGGGCACCTTTAAGAGTCATAGCAATAGAATGGGCAAAGAATCGAATCCGCTCTGATACCAATCAGTCATGCCCGGCCCCGTTTCCCCCGTCGGACCGGATGCGAATCACCGTGCCTCGGCGCACCCTACGAAAAGCATCGCAACTCAGTGCTCCCGACGGGACACGTATGGCCATTTGATACCGGGACGTGATGCCGTACGAGCCTGGGGTTGCGCTCGCATAAGGCAACATCGTTAAAGTTTGGCTATCATCGCATCGAATCAAGTAAGCAGCGGAGGGACATTATTATAATGCATTTATGCATCTGAGTATTCAGGGCAAATCGAGGGACTGGGTTTCTTTGATTACAAAGGCATCGTTCCATACATTATGTCCCTCTATACGAAAGCATGCTTGTCATGCCCCAGTCCTAAAATACCGTGGGACCAGATACGTGGCAATGGCCAGCAGTACACACCGATGGACAAACCCAATTTAATGGATCCATCAGGACATACTTAAGCTGTAAAATAAAGTCTACTACAATCATGGCACAACTAACCTCATCCACACAAGATATAAAATATGATCCACAGAATAAATAAGGAATGTAAATCATCAGCTAGTCTCAACAAAGTGCTTCGGGGAACAACCCGATAAAAATCTAATACAATGGTTCAACAGACTAGAATATAAATGACTGAATAAATAAATACTGAGCATGAAACATGGATGCTCAGGAAAAGCCTTCGGCTAACACCTCGTCCTCAGATGGCGGTACAGCTCCTGGATCAACTCCTGCTGCAGTCCCGTATACCTCAGGATAGGTCTCGTCCTCAAATCCTGGGGACATAATCCATATCCAGGTTCTCAGGGGACATAGCAAGGTACAGAAAATATAAAAGCCAAAATATAAACAGTACAGCAATAATGAGAATAATAGGGTAAGTATGTAAACATCTGTGTAAAATACAAGAGAGAATATCAATAGTACTCAGGTTGAAAAAACTACAAGCTCTGTGTAGGGGAGCCGGTAGCAGTGATATCATGAGGTGGTCTAGCTCAGCGGAAGACTGAGTAGCCGGCATAATCAACCTGTAGCCTGTGGGTATCTCCAGCAATAGATGGAACAACAAGGGAATACTAAATAACCAGCTAAGTGATATGCAAGATGAGAGCAGCACTAGAACTCAGGCTGAAGCCACTTCAAGCTCTGTGTCGGGGAGCCGGTAGCAGCAGTAATAATGAGTAATGGGCCAAGCTCAGGCTTCAGAGTCTTGTGCCTGACAATAATAGGGGTGTATATATATGGTCAGCCTGTAGCTTGTGTGTCTCTCCCCACCCAATGTAACCACGCATATCATCACCATAACGTCTCATGTCCATGGCAAGCGGGATCATAACTAATGCAATAAGTCATAATGTATCTAAGAATATAGTATCTCTGTCAAGTCCTGTATCCTATACAAAATTACCACGAATATCTTGGGAAGATCCTGTCTCATGAACAGTGTCAAGTGTCCTGGGTCATAGTGTACTTGGTAAGACAAGTACGAAGAGATAAAGTGTCACGAATATCCATCTCTAGATGATAATACACAACACCGCGTGCGGTGTTGACACCCGACTGTTAATCGGACGCTAAGTATGTCACACGGTCCTAGGTTAAGCATGCATAGCAATATAAATGAAGCAAAGAAAATATATAACAATACTGCAGAGTTTGGCAAGGTACACTTGCCTGGGGTCCGAGTACCAACAGTCGTCCCTGTATCAGTGAATCCTGTAGGTACTATTCCAAAAGCTGTAATAAACATCACCAACAATCTCAGAAGATATCAAATAGCTAGAAACGCCTGTCCTTAAGTCCAATTTGGACACAAGGGCAAAATTGACATTTTCGGGCCAAAGCGGGATCCACATGTGGGCCACTTTGCACCAAAAAGCGTGTCAGGGTCAAAGGTCTCCAAAGTCCTCCAACTCAGTGTCTACAAGTCAAGAACGATGATATGAACCCAACGGAACTTTCAGAATTAGATTCCGATGAGCCGATCACAAAATCGCCCGTCAAGTGGAGCCTATGGGGCCCACGATACGCAATTTTGTCAACGTTCTCAGAATCGAACCAAACTTGGGTCACAGGACCAGCGTATTGCTACGAGTCCGATGGCACAAGTTTTGTCTCGATCCGACGTGTGTACACAAAGTTACAGCATCTTCCAGAATAGACGGATACGGGGCGTTGTCGGCGGATACGCGTTGATTCCGGTATGCACGCACATCCGAATCGACTTCTGCGAAATCCTACACGTCCGTATCAATGTCGAGCGCGTTTTAGTAAAGACCGCGTGCGACCAAGTCGTCCCGTTTGGCGGGGCGCACTCAGTTCCGGGGTAAAACAGGGCATTATTTTTCCTATTTTTGGATCGCGGTGTACAATCACCACAAGATGCGTTGCACCGAGCGGATTGCACGGGCACCGAGAGGGCTATATAGTTTATGCATTGCAACTGACGGAAAGGAAAACGGAGTTACAAGGTGAGAGAAAACGGTACCTGAATATGGCTCCGTGAAGACTGATTTTCACGTGTCCGAGGGTTCTGTTCGTGTCCTGGACGTGTCCGCTGTCTCCTATGCGTCCAGGCTAGGTTCCAATCGTGATAGCGGGGGGGGGGGGGGCTTCGTCGGAGGGGGTCGGTCTCGGGGTCGGCAAGGTCGGCTAGGCGACGGCTCTGTACAGTCGACCGGAGACTCACGCGGGCCAGAGCGGTTTCACGCGGGCCGGAGCTCGGCGAGGGACGAGCGGGGCTGGGTGGACGATAGGTGGATCTAGGGCGGCCTGACGGCAGCGGCTAGGTCGTCGAATTTGGGTGGAACGGCGGCGGCGAGCGGGGTTCTGGGAAGGAGGATGGCGTCGAGGGGTCGGCGCCTGGCGGAGCTGGGGTCGGCTTCGTTCGGGATGGGAGGAGCACGGTTGGAGTTCTGGTGGCACTCGCGGCGATGGGTGATGAGAGGGAGGTCGGGTGGCGGCTGGGCTCGAAAGCCGAGGGGGAGATTTATATTGTGCTACAGTATTTCCGGTAACTAGGGTTCCCCATGCAGGTTTGGGTCCGGGTCGGGTTTGGCTCGGATCCGAGCTGACCCGACCCAATAAGCTGGGTTTGGTTCAGCCGGATTGGTTTAGTCTGGTTTGGTTCAGGTTTGGTTCAGGTTTGGTTCAGGTTTTATATACAATAGTTTTTAGGGCGTAAAACGCGTTTCTGGAGTCCAATAAATTTACAGAAAAATACCCCATGTCCGGTTTTCCATTTTACACCATAAAATATTATTTCCATAATATTTTAACATCAATAAACTGTATTTAAAAATCTTTTGATCACCATTACCTTGGTTCTAAATTCCAGAAAATACCAAAAAATCCGAAAAATTATATTTCAATTATTCTGAAAAATAGGGTGTTTATAATCTACCCCCCTTAAGAGGATTGCGTGCTCGCAATCAAAGAATAAGCTACTAAAGAAAGAACTATAAAAATACAAGGTTGCTTAGTTTACAACTGCATCCGTGAATAAGTGGGGGTAACGCTGGCGCATACTATCTTCTCGTTCCCAAGTCGATTCGCCAGGAGAATGATATTTCCAAGCTACACGAACCAGTCTGATTGTCTGTCCCCACAATATCTTCTCACTGACGTCGAGGATGCCAACTGGTTGTTCTTCATATCTCAAGCTAGGGCCCACTGCGATCTCTGAATGATCGACTATGTGACTTGGGTCGGTCACGTACCTTCTCAGCTGTGAGACGTGGAATACGTCATGTACTCCCTCTAAGGATGGAGGTAATGCAAGATGATAAGCCACCTCACCTATGCGCTCTAGAATATCAAATGGCCCAATATACCTTGGGCTCAACTTGCCTCTGCTCCCGAATCTAATAGTACCACAAGTGGGCGAAATCTTCAAGAACACGTGCTCTCCTTCCTTGAACTCTAGGGGACGTCTGTGTGTATCTGCCCAATGCTTCTGTCTATCCTGAGCTGCTCAAAGATGATTCTGAATCTGTTTTACCTTCTCTACTGTCTGCGTTACCAATTCTGGACCTAGTATTTCACGTTCACCAACGTCACTCCAACATATAGGCGATCTGTACTTCCTTCCGTATAATGCCTCGAATGGTGCCATCTGAATGCTGACCTAATAACTGTTGTTGTAGGAGAAATCCATTAAGTGCAAATGATCTTCCCAAGATCCTCCAAAGTCTAGCATACATGATCGCAACATATCCTCCAAGATCTGAATGGTGCGCTCTGATTGGCCATCTGTCTGTGGGTGGTAAGCTGTGCTGAATTTAAGCCTGGTGCCCATACTCTCTTGTATGCTTTGCCAGAAATGAGATATAAATCTCGAATCTTGATCCGATACAATACTAACCGGCACTTTATGTAATTTGACGATTTGTCGCATATATATGTCGGCTAGTACCTCTGTAGACTGTCCAACTCTAAATGGCAAGAAGTGTGCCGATTTAGTGAGTCTATCCACGATAACCCATACCGCATCTCTTCTGCTGGGGCTCCTTGGAAATCTTGTGACAAAATCCATCGTGATATGTTTCCACTTCCATTCTGGTATAGGAAGCGGCTGTAACATACCTGCAGTCCTCTGATGCTCAGCCTTTACTTGCTGACAGACTAAACATTTGGCCACAAATCTTGCAATCTCCCTTTTTATTCCATGCCACCAGTAATACTGTCTCAAGTCTCGGTACATCTTGGTTCCTCCTGGGTGAACAGAGTACATAGAGCTATGTGCTTCAGTCATTAACTCTTGTCTCAATTCTCCATTTGGAACATACAGGCAATTTCCAAACCTCAATGTCCCATCTTCGTGTATGCGAAGTCCTGTCTGCATGTCTGCTTCCGTCCTCTCCTTCAGTCTTCGAAATCTAGCATCGGTGGGCAATGCCTCTTTGATTCTTTCCACAAGTGACGACTTAATTTCAAGATTAGCCAGCAAGCCACTCTGTCCTGGTAAAATAACCTCTATCTGAAGCTCCTATAGGTCTCTCAATAACTCAGGTTACATCGTCAAGAAATAAGCCGTAGGCTTCCTGCTGAGTGCATCTGCTACAACATTCGCCTTCCCCGAATGATACTACAGATCTATGTCAAAATCTACCATCAGTTCAAGCCAACGCCTCTGTCTCATGTTAAGCTCCTTCTGAGTATATACATACTTCAGACTCTTGTGATCTGTAAAGATTTCTACCTTCTCCCCATAAAGGTAGTGCCTCCATATCTTCAATGCAAATATAACTGCTGCTAGCTCCAGATCGTGTGTTGGATAGTTCTTCTCGTGGATCTTCAACTGTCTCGATGCATAAGCAATAACTTTGCCATGTTGCATCAAAACACATCCTAATCCACTGCCTGATGCATCACTGTAAACAACAAAACCTCCTGACCCTGAAGGAAGAGTCAGGACAGGTGCCGTTGTTAATCTTCTCTTCAATTCTTCGAAAGCCTTCTGGCAGTCTTCTGTCTATATAAACTCCTGGTCTTTACGAGTCAGCTTCGTCATCGGTTCTGCAATCCTTAAGAAATTTTCTACAAACCTTCGGTAATATCCCACGAGTCCGAGAAAACTTCCCACCTCTGCAACTGATGTGGGTGTAGGCCAAGTCTCTATTGCCACAACTTTCTCTGGATCCACTGAAAGTCCTTCTTCGGATCCACTGAAAGTCCTTCTTCTGAGATGATATGTCCCAAGAAATGCACTTTATCCATACAAAACTCACACTTACTGAGTTTGGCATATAACTTCTCCTGTCTCAAGGTCTCTAGCATAATTCTGAGATGCTCCTCGTGCTCTTCGTGGCTCTTAGAATATATTAGAATGTCATCAATAAACACAACCATAAATTTATCCAAGAACTGATGAAAGACTCTGTTCATCAAACTCATAAACACTGCTGGCGTGTTGGTTAAACCAAACGGCATCACCAAGAACTCATAATGTCCATACTTGGTCCTGAAAGCTGTCTTTGGTATATCTTCCTTCCTTACTTTGATTTGATGATAGCCGGATCGAAGGTCAATCTTCGAGAATACCCTAGCACCACTCAATTGATCGAATAGATCATCAATGCGTGGTAAGGGATACCTGTTCTTGATGGTCACAGCATTCAGTGCCCTGTAGTCAATGCATAACCGTACGGTTCCATCCTTCTTCGGCACAAACAATATGGGTGCTCCCCAAGGTGAAACACTGGGCCGAATGAAACCCTTCTCCAAAAGATCATCAACCTGTTCTTTCAACTCTACTAACTCCTTAGGTGCTAGCCGATATACTGATGAAGTGATAGGTTCTGCTCTGGGGTTAAGTCTATTATGAATTCTATTTTCTGATCAGGCGGTAAACCTGGAAGGTCATCAGGAAATACATCCACAAACTCTGATATGACTTTTGGGTAACCTGTCTCCCCTTCTACAGATAGTACCCTAAGAGTATGCTGAACTCCTTGCTCTACTGCTCCTCGAAGAACTCGAATTCTGGATGTCCAGGAGGTCTAAATATAACCCGCCCAAGTCGACAATCAAGAGTCGCATGGTACTGACTTAACCAGTCCATACCAAGTACAATATCATAATTCGGCATGGAAAATATCAGAAATTGAGCTCGTATTTCTCTCCCACAGACTACTACAGAACATGATCTACAGACGTCACTAACCGGAATAATTCCACCTCCCGTAAGAATTCTCTTCATCTTCGGAAGGGGTGCGGTAGCTACTCTATGGGTGGCTACAAAGCTAGCTGCTATAAATGAATGCGATGCTCCAGAATCAAATAATGCTACAGCTGGTAATGAAGCTACTAAAATAGTACCTGCGATGACCTCGCCTGCCGTAGCCTCCTCCTCAACAGCTAAGGTGAATGCCTGGCCTCATCCCTAAGCTTGGCCTTTCTGCTGCTGAGCCTGCTGAAATAGAGCTTCCTGTGGTGCCAGGGGTGGTCTCTGCTGATTCCCTCCTGGGGGATGGTGGTCTGACTCCTCCAACTCCTGTCTGCTGCGCTCCTACTGCTGGATAAGCTGGTCGTGGTGCAGGTAAAGCTAGTCTCGGTGCTCCCTCTCTGTGCTTGGTGCAGTCTCTGGTCTGATGCTGGTTGGATCCGCAAGCCAGGCATAGTCCTAACTTGCGTCTGCATTCTCTCTCCATGTGACCTACCTTGCCGCAGTGGTGACAAGTAGGGAGAGATATGGCCCTGTGTGCTGTCCTCTCTGGCATACTCCTCTGGGACCGTTTTGCTGAATCCCCATGTGCTGTCCTGGATGGTGCTGAGGTGATTGGTCTCTTCAGATTTGACTCTCTTCTAGTGACGCACTCTATGCGTCGTGCTGCTGCAAGAACGTCGGTATATGATGTAGGTGCGACCGATCCAATCAATCTTTGGAGCTCGAACTTCAGTCCGTCAAAGAACTTCTCAGCTTTTTCTTCCTTTGTCACAATCAAGGTTGGGGCAAAGCGACTGAGGCAAATGAATTCCGCGTTGTATTCTTCCACTGTCATATTGCCTTGGATAAGGCGGTTGAACTTGTCTCTGAGCTCTGACCGTGCTACTGCTGGAATATACATCTCTTTGAAGAGTCTGGAGAACTCTTCCTAGGTGACTCGGTCCTGTCCAAGCCTCCTCTCTTCTGCTAACCACCAGTGATGTGCATTTTCAGTTAACTATATTCTAACTGCAGTCATCCACTTCTCTCTCGGAAGTTCAGCTGCTTCCAACTGATGCTGAATGTTCGTGAGCCATTCATGAACTTCTGTTGGCCCCTCTTTACCAGAAAATGTACGAGGTTTGAGATGACGGAAGTCGGTGATAGATCCCGTCGTCTATAATGCCCCGCTCCGAGCGGTTACTTATGGAACACTACGCTGCTTCGACTCGGTTGAGAATCGAGTCTCGGGGAAACCTTATCGAATCAACACGGACGAAGTGCAATGAACCCTTCGAATTAATCGAACGACTTCTATTGAAATAAGTCCAAGAGTTTTGTTGGTTGCTTTGCTTCTTGGTTTTGTGTTGCTTTGTGTTTTGAGTTGCTTTCGATGACTTGGTTTTCATGATTTCGCTTTCTCGCTTGCGCGTTCTTTCGAATCGTAAGGGAAAGAGATTGAAGTATGCTAACCAAGTATTGTTGCATTTTCAGGACGCATAACCAAGGAGTGAACGTCGCTTATGCTTCCCCATCCCCTCGTTCGGTTCATTAGGTGAGTGGCTTAGGCCCTTCGATGAATCTTTTAGTCTGCATGCCTAAATAAAGAATCTCTAGTTCACTTGAAATTATGTTGCCTCACTAAAAAGATAAGCTAAAGATAAAAAAAAAGTATTGCATGCTTCGTGTATTGAACTGCTACCTTACTAGTTGCTTATTGTCCCTTGTATGCTGTGCCTCGAGTATTATAGCTGGAAAACTCTGGACATGATCTAGAAAAGAGAAAAAGAGAAAAGAGAAAAGAAGAGATAGACTTGCTTGCTCATTGTTCATCAGTTGCATGATAGCATATTTTCTGATAGGAGCTTGCATTCATGCATTTGGTCAGGACAACTTGTGCACAAGGATTATCTCTCGGGCGGTCCCTGGGACACTGGGGATCGTTCGGCCGGAAAGAGATCTAGATACCCTGAGGCGTGAACGTCCTTACTTACGGGAGGGTAGACTCGTCCATTAGTGAGATGGGCTTGTACGTCCCAACTGCTAATCCCGTGGAGGGGACCATCATATAGTTAGGGCGCATGCTAGGTTTACCTGCTTGCATACCTAATAAATTGATGCCTACTTTTCGATTTATAAGTTATTCATATGCAATATTGTGGCTAACTTGTGTGTCTGCTGCAGGGATAACCGCTCGGTCGTGGGTAAGAAATATCATATGCACTTGCTTTATATTGTCTATGTTTCCTAGCATGAATTGTTAAAAAGAAACTAGACAACCAGAAAGACCACTTAATAATGCTAGTTTCATATGCTTACTTAGTGTGGATTTCTAAGGTGAGTTTGGCCACGGTCGCTCACCAGTACATGTGGTAGTACTGACCCACGTTTGTGGGCAAATATCTAGGTACTGGAAGCGAGAGTTTGGCAAGCATCCTCAACCTGAATCAGCGTGTGCGCACCCTTCCTTAGGATTGTGTTCGTGCTGCTTCTTCCGCTGCTTACCTCTCCAGTGGGCTACTTCCTCTTCTGCTAGATATTCTGCTATTTTGGTCCTACTACAAGGGCATAATGTAATGGGCGTTGTGGCTAGTTTTGGAAATGTGAAAAGAGTTGTAAGCCTTCTAAGGCATATTTTTGTAACTCAGCCAAGCAAACACTTTGTAATCCAAATCTTCAGTATTCAATAAAAGAAAGTATTTAGTGTGCTATCAAATGTGTTCAACTTTGGTTCTCTGCGTTTTACTCTGTGCCTATATATGTATATTTTGTCTAACTTGTCTTGTGCAGGTACGTTGCCTGGTGCAAGCGCAACTTAGGCTTGCACGGCATCGCGCCCAAGCGAGGACGAACGGTTCCGTAGGGACCAAGCGAGGACGAATGGTTCCGTAGGGACCAAGCGAGGACGATAGGCCCTACGGGATCGGCCCCTGCGGGATCGGGGCGCGACATCGTCGATCGTCTCGCTGGTGGATTTGCCTGCTCCAATGCGGATACCAGGCTGGTTCTCAGATACTCGGCCTCCTGATGATGGGCCTCTTGTTGAATTTATTGTTGGGCTTGCATCATAGCATACATCATCTGAAAAATCTGTTGCCCATCCATAGCTTGTCCTGGCGGGAAAACTGGCATCTATGGAGTGAACTGTGGTGGAGGTGGGATGTCATCTCTCTGGAACCTTGGATTAGGCTGGCCGGTTTGATCGCTCTGCGACGTTTTTCCTCCATTACCTGGGGTCACTCCGTCTACATAAGTAACCACATCGTCGTGTGGCGTATCCAAAAGAATCTCGTCTCCGTTCCTGGGATCCATTTCTCTGCAACCAAAAGATAAACAGTAAGAACGCTCAGAGAAATCAAATAAGATGCAATTCAAGTAACAAAATTCGAGTTCGATATAGAGTTCAATAATGGTTTAAATAATGGATGAGATCCTATAACTTATCCTATCCTTAGGGCAGGCTGGTTCGGTCCCTAAGTTAAAACCGAACAATTTAGTCGTAAACCTGCATGGGCCACCACTAAAACCATGTCACGCCCCAGTCCCAAAATACCGTGGGACCAGATACGTGGCAATGGCCACCAGTACGCACCGATGGACAAACTCAATTTAATAGATCCATCAGGGCATACTTAAGCTGTAAAATAAAGTCTACGACAATCATGACACAACTAACCTCATCCACACAAGATATAAAATATGATCCACAGAATAAATAAGGAATGTAAATCATCAGCTAGTCTCAACAAAGTGCTTCGGGGAACAATCCGATAAAAAATCTAATACAATGGTTCAACAGACCAGAATATAAATGACTGAATAAATAAATACTGAGCATGAAACATGGATGCTCAGAAAAAGTCTTCGGTTAACACCTCATCCTCAGATGGCGGTACAGCTCCTGGATCAGCTCCTGCTGCGGTCCCGTATACCTCGGGATAGGTCTCGTCCTCAAATCCTGGGGATATAATCCATATCCAGGTCCTCAGGGGACATAGCAAGGTACATAAAATATACAAGCCAAAATATAAGCAGTGCAACAATAATAAGAATAATAGGGTAAGTATGTAAACATCTGTGTGAAATACAAGAGAGAATATTAATAGTACTCAGGTTGAAACAACTACAAGCTCTGTGTAGGGGAGCCGGTAGCAGTGATATCATGAGGTGGTCTAGCTCAGCGGAAGACTGAGTAGCCGACATAACATAATCAACCTGTAGCCTGTGGGTCTCTCCAGCAATAGATGGAACAATAAGGGAATACTAAATAACCAGCTAAGTGATATGCAAGATGAGAGCAGCACTAGAACTCAGGCTGAAGCTACTACAAGCTATGTGTCGGGGAGCCGGTAGCAGCAGTAATAATGAGTAATGGGCCAAGCTCAGGATTCAGAGTCTTGTGCCTCACAATAATAGGGGTGTATATATATGATCAGCCTGTAGCCTGTGTGTCTCTCCCCACCCAATGTAACTACGCATATCATGACCATAACGTCTCATGTCCATGGCAAGCGGGATCATAACTAATGCAATAAGTCATAATGTATCTAAGAATATAGTATCTCTGTCAAGTCCTGTATCTTATACAGAATCACCACGAATATCTCAGGAAGATCCTGTCTCATGAACAGTGTCAAGTGTCCTGGGTCATAGTGTACTTGGTAAGACAAGTACGAGGAGATAAAGTGTCACGAATATCCATCTCTAGATGACAATACACAATACCGCGTGCGGTGTTGACACCCGACTGTTAATTGGACGCTAAGTACGTTATATGGTCCTAGGTTAAGCATGCACAGCAATATAAATGAAGCAAGGAAAATATATAACAATACTGTAGAGTTTGGCAAGGTACACTTGCCTGGGGTCCGAGTACCAACAGTCGTCCCTGTAACAGTGGATCCTGTAGGTACTACTCCAAAAGCTGTAATAAACATCACCAACTATCTCAGAAGATGTCAAATAGCTAGAAACGCCTGTCCTTAAGTCCAATTTGGACACAAGGGCAAATTTGACATTTCTGGGCCAAAGCAGGGTCCACATGTGGGCCACTTTGCACCGAAAAGCATGTCAGGGTGAAAGGTCTCCAAATTCCTCCAACTCAGTGTCTACAAGTCAGGAA
Source organism: Iris macrosiphon (assembly GCA_036927795.1). Taxonomy (NCBI): domain Eukaryota; kingdom Viridiplantae; phylum Streptophyta; class Magnoliopsida; order Asparagales; family Iridaceae; genus Iris; species Iris macrosiphon. The sequence continues at coordinate 248,853,113 of JAYESA010000005.1, forward strand.
TGATAATACGAACCCAACAAAACTTCCAGAATTAGATTTCGATGAGCCGATCATAAAATCGCCCGTCAAGTGGAGCATGTGGGGCCCACGATACGCGATTTTGTTAACGTTCTCAGAATCGAACCAAACTTGGGTCACAGGACCAGCGTATTGCTACGAGTCCTATGGCACAAGTTTTATCTCGATCCGACGTGTGTACACAAAGTTACAGCGTCTTCCAGAATGGACGGATACGAGGCATTGTCGGCGGATACGCGTTGATTCCGGTGTGCACGCACATCCGAATTGACTTCTGCGAAATCCCACACGTCCGTATCAACGTCGCGCACGTTTTGGTAAAGACCGCGTGCGATCAAGTCGTCCCGTTTGGCGGGGCGCACTCAGTTCCGGGGTGAAACAGGGCATTATTTTTCCTGTTTTTGGATCGCTGTATACGATCACCACAGGACGCATTGCACCGAGCGGATTGTACGGACACCGAGAGGGTTATACAGTCTACGCGTTACAACTGAAGAAAAGAAAAATGGAGTTATGAGGTGAGAGAAAATAGTACCTAAACAGGGCTCCGTGAAGACTGATTTTCACGTGTCTGAGGGTTCTGTTCGTGTCCTGGACGTGTCCGCAGTCTCCTGTGCGTCCAGGCTAGGTTTCCGATCGTGACAGCGGCGGGGGCTTCGCCAGAGGGGGTCGGTCTCGGGGTCGGCAAGGTCGGCTAGGCGGCGACTCTGTACAGTCGGCCGGAGACTCACGCGGGCCGGAGCAGTTTCACGCGGGCCAGAGCGGTTTTACGCGGTTCGGAGCTCGGCGAGGGACGAGCGGGGCTGGGTGGATGACGGGTGGATCGAGGGTGGCCTGACGGCAGTGGCTAGGTCGTCGGATCTGGGTGGAACGGCAGCGGCGAGCGGGGTTCTGGGAAGAAGGAGGATGGCATCGAGGGGTCGGCGCCTGGCGGAGCTGGGGTCGGCTTCGTTCGGGATGGGAGGAGCACGGCTGGAGTTCCGGTGGCGCTCGCGGCGATGGGTGATGAGAGGAAGGTCATGTGGCGGCTGGGCTCAAACGCCGAGGGGGAGATTTATACTGTGCTACAGTATTTCCGGTAACTAGGGTTCCCCATGCGGGTTTGGGTCCGGGTCGGGTTTGGCTCGAATCCGACCCGACCCAATAAGCTGGGTTTGGTTCAGCTGGATTGGTTTAGTCTGGTTTGGTTCAGGTTTGGTTCAGGTTTGGTTCAGGTTTTATATACAATAGTTTTTACGGCGTAAAACGCATTTTCGGAGTCCAATAAAATTATAGAAAAATACCCCATGTCCGGTTTTCTATTTTACACCATAAAATATTATTTCCATAATATTTTAACATCAATAAACTACATTTAAAAATCCGTTGATCACCATTACCTTGGTTCTAAATTCCAGAAAATACCCAAAAATCCAAAAAATTATATTCAATTATTCTGAAAAATAGGGTGTTTACAATGCTCGAGGCAATCGAAACCAGATTTTAGGCTTTTGGGGATGAGGCACGCCTATCGCTTCCTCGGACGATCCAGTACTGCAAGCACGCAAACTGTTGGTGGGTCAGCACTTTTATAAGTACTAGTGAGATAAAATAACTGAACAGAAGCAAATATTCACTAAAACCAACACTAAGTAATCATTTTATAAAATATTATATTACTAGTGATCTTTCTAGTTTTACCTATGTTCGTTACATGTAGTATAGAACGGAGTCATTTTATTGGTTTATGAAAACATCTTTGAAAACAGAGTTCATATTCATATAAACAAGCAAGCAAGGCAAGCCGATTGTTTTATCAGGGTGTGCACAACGTGTCTCGTAAGCTATACTCAAAGAATCTAGGGACAAATGAACATCTAGACAGATATGCACATCTAGGGGCAGTCCTCTATTAAGCTAAGACAATGAACTAGCTATATGCAGTGCGGTCCCCGAGTAACTCAGGATCGGCAGTGGTTGATCCAGCTAACCAATGACTCATTTATCTGATGCTAATGGCAGCTATGACACATGGTTGCTTTCCACTATCTCTGTAGCAGCCGTGACACATGGTTGCTTTCCACCAATAGCCATTGTCTGACCGATATGAATGCATGAAACACTATCAAATAAACTCTCGTATGCAGACGAGATGAACCATCAGACTATATTTCTTTGTTGCGGGCAAGCTGCCTTATCTTTGAACACATTCAGGCACACGATATGGTTCTCTCGAAGCATAAGTGATAGTGGAACATGTTCATGCAAACTCTTAGTCTTAGACAAGCATTTCAGGGTCTCTTAGTTAAGCAGACAAATTTATTTCAAAGACAAGCTAGGTGAGTTCTCTTATTAACATGCATGGCAGGTTCTATCATTCTCTTATAAAAATAAGCATTCAAAAACTTAAATTCATTATTAAGGCCTGCAAGAATCAGAGAACGAAGTTCTGCCCACTCACCTTGATACATAGTGCCGACGCAGAGCGGGGCACTACATACTTACCTACCAACAAAAAGTTTTATCCTCGAAACTTCAAGGATAAACTTCTCAATATCTCGATCAGCGATAGTGCTCATCCCTCGCCGTACTCAATCAAAACAGATCAAGTCCAGAAAATACTTGCACAATTTTGAGAATATCTATGGACTTATTGTATGGAATGCCTTATTGTAATACAATATTGGGCCCCTCTCAGAGTCATAGCAATGGAATGGGCAAAGAATCGAATCCGCTCTGATACCAATCTGTCATGCCCTGGTCCTGTTTCCCCCGCCGGAACGGATGCGAATCACCGTGCCTCGGCACACCGTACGTGAATCATCGCACCTCGGTGCTCCCGACGGGGCACGTATGGTCATTTGATACCGGAATATGATGCCGTACGAGCCTGGGGTTGCGCCCACACAAGGCAACATCGTTAAAGTTTGACTATCATCGCATCAAATTGAGTAAGTAGCGGAGGGACATTATTGTAATGCATTTATGCATCTGAGTATTCGGGGCAAATCGAGGGACTGGGTTTCTTTGATTACAAAGGCATCGTTCCATACATTATGTCCCTCTATACGAAAGCATGCTCGAGGCAATCGAAACCAGATTTCGGGCTTTTGGGGATGAGGCACGCCTATCGCTTCCTCAGATGATCCAGTACCTGCAAGCACGCAAACTGTTGGTGGGTCAGCACTTTTATAAGTACTATTGAGATTAAACAACTGAATAGAAGAAAACTTTCACTAAAACCAATACTAAGTAATCATGTTATAAAATATTATATTACTAGTGATCTTTCTAGTTTTACCTATGTTCGTTACATGCTGTATAGAACAGAGTCATTTTACTAGTTTATGAAAATATCTTTGAAAACAGAGTTCATATTCATATAAGCAAGCAAGCTAGACAAGCCGATTGTTTTATCAGGGTGTGCGCAGCGTGTCTCGTGAGCTATACTCAAAGAATCTAGGGACAAATACACATCTAGACACATATGCACATCTAGGGGCAGTCCTCTATCAAGCTAAGACAATGAACTAGCTATATGCAGTGCGGTCCCCGAGTAACTCAGGATCGGCAGTGGTTGATCGAGCTAACCAATGACTCATTTATCTGATGCTAATGGCAACCATGACACATGGTTGCTTTCCACTAATAGCCATTGTCTGACCGATGTGAATGCATGAAACACTATCAAATAAACTCTAGTATGCAGACGAGACAAACCATCAGACTATATTTCTTTGTTGCGGGCAAGCTGCCTTATCTTTGAACACATTCAGGCACACAATATGGTTCTCTCGAAGCATAAGCGATAGTGGAACATGTTCATGCAAACTCTTAGTCTTAGACAAGTGTTTCAGGGTCTCTTAGTTAAGCAGACAAGTTCGTTTCAAAGACAAGCTAGGTGAGTTCTCTTATTAACATGCAAGGCAGGTTCTATCATTCTCTTATAAAAATAAGCATTCAAAACATAGATTCATTATTAAGGTGTGCAAGAATCAAAGAATGAAGTTCTGCCCACTCACCTTGATACAGAGTGCCGACGCAGAGCGGGGCACTACATACTTACCCACCAACAAAAAGTTTTATCCTCGAAACTTCAAGGATAAACTTCTCGATATCCCGAGCAGCGATAGTCCTCATCCCTCGCCGTACTCAATCAAAACAAATCAAGTCCAGAAAATATTTGCACAACTTTAAGAATATCTATGGACTTATTATATGGAATGCCTTATTGCAATACAATATCGGGCACCACTCAGAGTCATAGCAATGGAATCGGCAAAGAATTGAATCCGCTCTGATACCAATTTGTCACGCCCCGGCCCCATTTTCCCCACCGGACCAGATGCGAATCACCGTGCCTCGGCACACCGTACACGAATTATCGCGCCTCGGTGCTTCCGACGGGGTGCATATGGTCGTTTGATACCGGGATATGATACCGTGCGAGCCTGGGGTTGCGTCCGCACAAGGCAACATCATTAAAGTTTGACTATCATCGCATCAAATCGAGTAAGCAGCGGAGGGACATTATTGTAATGCATTTTTGCATCTGAGTATTCAGGGCAAATCGAGGGACTGGGTTTCTTTGATTACAAAGGCATCATTCCATACATTATGTCCCTCTATATGAAAGCATGCTCGAGGCAATCGAAACCAAATTTTGGGCTTTTGGGGATGAGGCACGCCTATCGCTTCCTCGGATAATCCAGTACCTGCAAGCACGCAAACTGTTGGTGGGTCAGCACTTTTATAAGTACTAGTGAGATTAAACAACTGAAAAGAAGCAAACATTCACTAAAACCAACACTAAGTAATCATGTTATAAAATATTATATTACTAGTGATCTTTTTAGTTTTATCTATGTTCGTTACATACAGTATAGAACCGAGTCATTTTACTGGTTTATGAAAACATCTTTGAAAACAGAGTTCATATTCATATAAGCAAGCAAGCAAGACAAGCCAATTATTTTATCAGGGTGTGCGCAGCGTGTCTCGTGAGCTATACTCAAAGACTCTAGGGACAAATGCACATCTAGACACACATGCATATCTAGGGGCAGTCCTCTATCAAGCCAACACAATGAACTAGCTATATGCAGTACGGTCCCCGAGTAACTCAAAATTGACAGCGGCTGATCTAGCTAACAAATGACTCATTTATCTGATGCTATTGGCAGCCGTGACACATGGTTGCTTTCCACTATCTCTGTAGCAACCGTGATACATGGTTTCTTTCCACCAATAGCCATTGTCCGACCAATGTGAATGCATGAAATACTATCAAATAAACTCTAGTATGTAGACGAGACGAACCATCAGACTATATTTCTTTGTTGCGGGCAAGCCGCCTTATCTTTGAACACATTCAGGCACACGATATGGTTCTCTCGAAGCATAAGCGATAGTGGAACATGTTCATGCAAACTCTTAGTCTTAGACAAGCATTTCAGGGTCTCTTAGTTAAGCAAACAAGTTCTTTTCAAAGACAAGCTAGGTGAGTTCTCTCATTAACATGCAAGACAGGTTCTATCATTCTCTTATAAAAATAAGCATTCAAAAACTTACATTCATTATTAAGGCGTGAAGAATCAGAGAACGAAGTTCTGCCCACTCACCTTAATACATTTTGCCGACGCGGAGTGGGGCACTACATTCTCTCCGACAAGAACTTCTTTCATTAAAATGTACCCCCGTGTTGTTTCTGCCACGGACATAAGTGGACCCAACAACAGAGCTCAATGCTTTTTGGATCACCTCTCTACAGTGCAAACCTTATTATATGGAAAAGAATCCATACTGATGGATATCTAGGGAGGAGCAGGAGCAGACGCTCTACAAACAGGCTGGAAGACTAACGATAAAAATTACAATTAATCCAAATCCTGTCGTTGATGCCGCAAGCCCCCAACTGGTAGCTAGTTGCAGAAAGGGGAGAAATGTAGCTAGCACGCTGTATGAACAAGGATGACTCAGCGCGTGATGTAGGATGTTCATCCTCGCCTCCTGGATCAATTCTTGTCGAATTATCCTCGTCTCCTGGATTAGTTCTTGGCGAACCGTCCTCGTCTCCTATATTGATTCTTGATGAGGAATCGCCGCATGAGGGCGATATTCTCTATTAATGACGGGTGTTATGATATCCTTCCATGCTCCATCATGAGCAGCACAAGCGAGGTCAAAACCTGCAAAAAGAAGACACATATTGGTCTCAACAAAGATTATATAAAGGCACAACTGCCGCATACTGCTGCCCGGCCACAGCGGCGCGCAACCGAGTCTAAGCGCACAAGCGAGAGGAGATCGCATCCATGCGGCCAAACCAGAGATAAGCTATGTGCGCATAAAGAAGTTGACCCCTCACCCATGCAGCCACTCCAAAGCTCGATGCGCATGTTACAGAGGAGTGCTCGTCCACACGACAGAGCTCTGAGAAGAGGTCTGCGCATGTCCAAGATGAGTCTCCATCCATACGATAGAACTTCATGAAGGGTCTGCACACATCCCTGCAGCAGGATTGTGTACTGGTGCCTCTGTGTCCTTTACAGCTCAGTATGACAAGTACAGTACTGCCCTACCTCCAAGAAAAAATCAAGATTAGGGGGCCACGGATCAAGACTGCCCATGACAAAATCTTCGGGAAGAAGAGTCATAGCCCTTGGCATCCCTCACAAATTAAAAGAAAAAGAAGCGAAGGGATAAAGTTCTCTCTCTCTCTCTATTGGCCGCCTATTTATAGGCTGTTAGACCGCGTGAGAAGATCAAGATGATGAACCCAATGGTTAATGAGGATAAACCTGATGCCTCAATACCCATGATCTATCTCAATCTTCTTGAAAACCGATGACCCGAGCCCCATGTCAAGGGATGGCTCAAATTCGAGGAGAACCGGTCAAAGATCGAGCAAATCCACTCAGTTAATAATCCGACAGTCTGCCAGGACCGACTATACGGCATATCACTAATATGCGGCCAAACCTCAACCATGCTTCTAATACAAAGTATTCCAAAATTGTCACTTTGGAAACTTTGAAGAGGGTCTTGTAGAAGCATGAAAATTATGCAGGCCGCATAACATCTCATGCACCACAATATGAAAGCATGTCGCATGGGATCCGCACGGGATCTTTGCGACTAGAATAGCCAATAACATAGATAGCCTGCATGCAGCCTGAATATCCTTAGAGTACGGGGGCAGCATAAAAGACATATTGATCAAAATGAAACTAAAAGTTCATTAGCAAAAGGGAGGTTACAACATGTATCCATCAAGGCCCATACAAAATAAAAACAAAATAGGAAAATGCAATCAGTCAGATGAGCTATGAGCCTCACGAAGCATGGTCGTAACCTCCTGGAGTGAACGTATGCCCGCACGACGAAACTGGTGGCCCATTCCTTTCCTCCATTCCAATGTCTCCCTCTCCTCTGGAGTTATGGGCAGCAACGCAAAATTTGAAATAAACTCCAGAGGCCTAGCAAGAGCCTCCAAAGTTAACCCCAACGAGGACAGGAAATCCTCAGCGACGAATAACTCATCCCCGAACTGTGCTCTCTTTATAGGAGGAGACACTACGACAGTGGACGGAGAACCGATAGCTCGTCTCTCGCGAGACCCTCTAATTTTGGACCATCCTATACCCGAGCACCGGGGCAAAGCAGGGAGGGGACGTCGAGGAAGTAAGGCGGGTCGCCACGGTTTCCAACTAGAACCTCCCTTGGACGACATGTTGCACAAAGTGGAACATGATGAACCACAATAGTGGTATTTACAGAAGAGAACGACGGTTTGCATGACTGCAATAATTGGATAGATGAACCTAGAAGGGTGAATCCGATGGTTTAACTTTCGAGAAGTCTACATACAACCGACAGTTTAGTTTCCACGAAGTCTGCATGAAAAAGGTGGATAAGCTTCCTCAAAGGTTGAGCCAAGTCTTAAAAGTGCCAGATCAATAGTACACGTCTATGCGTACAACAAACCATGTGCCCATTAAGCAGACTCAGCAGAAATTAAGCCGTAGAGGCTCCCTGCAGCCTAATAAGGCAACACCCATGCGTCCCAATCAGCTTAAGCAGCCTTGGACACATATGGACCTGACATGACATCCCATCAATAGGATCGTCTCTGACACAGAATTCTGACAAAAATGATTTTTTTGATTGCTTCAAAAAATATGAACACACTAAACGATAAAAGTATCACGTCAGCACAAAATATTACTCTAGACGGGTGTGCAACGCCAGGTGTACAGCACAACAAGGACCTCATGCATCCCACACTCCATGCATATTTGGCCCCATGCGTTCGATTCGTCTCTGGTCCCATGCATCCCAGACTCCACGCGTTTCATGCGTCTCTGGTCCCATGCTTCCTAAACTCCATGCGTTATATGCGTCTCTGGCCTCGTGCGTCCCAGACTCCATGCACCTCATGCGTCTTTGGCCACATGGGTCTCAGACTCCATGAAGACAAACTCTTGCCGTTACAACTGACGTAGCTCTTTCCAACCAAGTGCGGACCACGTGTTAAAATTGACCAAGTAACGCCCGCAGACGACGAGAACTACCCAGATCTTCAACAATAAAAAAACCCAACAAGCGTCCACGTAGCAGCTTGGCCTGCTCATGGTTATAGCTGCACCCTATTAGGAAGGTACACATAGCACCCTCTAGCATCCATGCGGCCTAACATATGCGCGCCTAAGGAGGATATATGTACCTGGGTGATATGTCCAAACGAGACACACAGAAAAGGACAGACAGAAAATAATAGAGGAAAGGAGAGAGAGAGAGAGAGAGAGAGAGAGAGAGAGAGAGAGAGCAGAAGAGAGCTTTTTTACCCTGCGTCAGATCGTCAACGGAGTAAAGAAGACACCATAACGCTCATTGTCCATTGCCATACCCTAGAATCAAAAATTTATACTTAGATTGTTGGTTTATGACCGCTTTGTACTTTCTTTTGTTTGTTATTGAACCAATCAATTTTAATGGCAAACAGGCGGATCTCCTCGGATCACCGTTGGATCGTTCGATTCGTCACAGCAAGTAATGGGCCATAATTCGGATCATCTGTCGGACTGCCGTGGATCACCATCGGATCATCCGATGGTCACAATAAGTTTGTGGGCCAAAAATTGGACCATCCATCAAACTGCCGTGGATCACCGTCGGATCATCCGAGTGGTCACAGAAACCCGGACATAGAATATTTATGAGACTTGTTCAGGCCATAAATACTTCGTTCTAACTCAGAATTTGAATTTTCAAAGGTTAAAATTATATAGGATCAAATTTCCAATAGCCTAGGGACATTCGATTTTACCAACTTTGAGATTTGAGAAATCGATTTCGAGAAATACCATACAAGTAATTTACGGGAAAAATTAAAACTTGTCCGGAATCCAAAAAACTCAAAACTACCAAAATAGAAACTAGGAACGGGTTTCAAGTAGCACATAAACTAAGTCTCATGGTAATCACACCGGTTATCGTTTTCGATGCCGAGTTTTCTAACGGGTAGATACTAGGGTTTCGAAAGAAAAAGTCAAAACCAAGCCGAAATAATTTTTGAAAATATGCACAAGATTGAAAATCACTAAAGAAATATATTTAACAAAATAAGCTCTATGAAATTATAATCACAAAATCTCAAGGAAAATAAAAACTGCAATAAAACTATGTCGTTCGGTATTTTGGCAAGATATACTTGCCTAAAGCCAAGCTCCCAGCCTAAACCATCAACTCCACCACCGAGAGGGGTTCAGAAATGACACTCTAAGGCCTCAAGACTAAGCTCCTAGATTTTTTAGGAAATTGGAGGGAAAATAAAGAAGTGCAGAAATTAAGAAAATGGAGAGGAGAGAAAATTAATCTGTATATATAGATGAGGTAATTTAATCATGATCGTCCGATCCGCCACGTCAGCGATCCAAGTCATGAGTCAAATTGATCTCATCCATCTAATACAAAACCAAGAAACCATTGAATAAAATAAAGCATCGAATACTATTCACAAAAATATCTAATGAAAATTTCTCAAAAATATCTCAAAAGTGAAACTTTATCCGCCGGACGAATTTTTCGTCGGTATGTCGCGGAATCACTACAACAAATAGCACTTACTATAGCATATTTTTTATAGCGTTCGGGTCTGAATGCTATAGAAGATTATTAGTAATAATGTGATTTTTTGGAATGCTATTAAATGCAAAGAAAAATTTAGTTCCCCGCTCTATTTTTGGATTCCACTCAAAAATGTACCATCTATTCAAACACACACAAACCCTTCCCCCTTCTCTATTCTCATCCTCATCTCCCAGTGAGAGAATTGCCAAATCTCTCCCATTCTCCTCCTTCCAAATCACAAACCCTAACCCATCATCTTCGTCTTCCTCCCGAATCCCTCCTCCTCCTTCCAAATCCTAAACCCTAACCTTCACCAAACCCTAACTTTAACCCTAAAAAGTTTCTTCATAACCACCGGAGGAGAAGGAGGAGCGATCGACTCCTTCATCAGTGACCAACACCACCGGAGAAGCCCGGACAATCCTCCACTACCGACGTGGCCCTCCTTCTCCCCTTCTGCCGTCGAATCGACGACAACTACTCCAGGTTCTTTTCCACTGCCGACAGAGAAAAAGTGTCCATGTGCTCCCATCCACCGTCAGACAGCCAGTGTCGCTAATTCGGTGGAAGCGCTTTTCCTTCTGTGGTGGTCCCTCCATGTCCTCCTTGTCGAGCACGATGACTCCACGCACCATGTAGTCGTCGCCCTCCTATTACGACAAGTAGGTTTTTTTGTAAATAATTTTTTTGAGTTTTTGCGGTTAGGTTTTTGGATTTTGTTGTGAGGGAGGGATTTGCTTGCCACAGTGGTAGGGTTGGAGGATGGGATAAAGGCGTGAGAGGTGGAAGGTGATGACGGAGAGAAGGTACTGCTTCGATCTGGTGCTGATGGAGGTCAACATGCTCTCCCTCTCTGGGATCGGTCTGCTCACCAGGATCGTTGTCAGGTTGTAGAATCCAACACTATTGGTTATATTGTTGAGAGGTTGATCGTGGACTAATAGGTTGAATTTTAGATGCAACTAAAAAGAGTATGCGGAGAAAGAAAATGTTCAATCTCCTAAATTATTGTCGATGATTGCATGTGTCTTCCACCATCGCCAACTAATCATGAGGCCCATGGTCCTTCGTGGTAGTTTCCTAAGTTGCTACTAAAATTTATTTAGAAAACTAGGTTGGATTTATATTCAATAAATTAATTTCATGGAAAATAACAACTTCTATGATTTTCAACCAGATTAATGGTTGTAACTTGTACCTTCAATGCCTGTTAACTTAATTCCTTATTTCTGACTTTATTTTGTCTATTGTTAAATGAACTACTGCATTACTTGTTTGTCAATTTAAAGGGTTTTATTAACCAACTCTGACACCATGGCATGCACATATGGATATGAATTTTCATTCTCCTTTTAGTTTTGATATCATATCTCTTGATAGTTGAATCTCTTCAATTGGTCTAATATTTCTCTCAACTGACCAGCCGGATGATAAATACGAATTTTTTGAGCCAACAAAGATCCAGGGATTGGTAAAGAACTACTCACAGTTCGTGTCCTTTCCCATATACACATGGCAAGAGAAGTCGAGGACTGTAGATGTAAGATCAACTTTGCATTTGCTAGTATCCCTAATAACTAGTCAAGTGATTTTTCCAGCAAAATGTGTCTGGTTAGTTACTCCTATAAAAGCTTCACTTAAAATAAAAGGAAACCTATTTCATATCTCATGGATTTTTATTTTGCTTTTGGATGGAGGAAAAGCCAGAGGTGCTTAGCATGCTTAACTAGTAGTTGCCTTTTAATTACCTATTCACGGTGATAAAGTAGTATCTTATACATAGCTTTTGCAGGGTGAGAAGAATAAGAAAACAGTAACTGAAAAGTACTTTGTCTAATGACTTTATGGGTATGTAAAATATTTATGTAACTGTGTTATGCTTGAAAGGTACTTTATCTATTGACTTGAACTCATTAAAAGTTTTCTTATAGAACTCACTGTAGAGGTATAAACTGCAAACATCCGTGCAAAGGAAGACAGAGAAAATTATACCTATGAAGGCAATAAAGATGGCATGGATTCCATACATACCCTTAGAAGATATGTATCTCTTTTCAGCTAGGGAATTTCTCTGAAGAGTTTTTAGTATATATACATGTCTGCACTGTTTATTTATTTATATAATTTTGTATTTTATATTTTTTGACAGGGACAAAGAAGTGGTTCAGTTAAAAACACAAATTTATACCATGGGATGTACTCAAAGAAGGTATAACTTCTTTGTGGTTTTCTTTTGTGGTTATAGTAAGAGTTGTTAGTTTGATATCATGTAGTCATCAATTAGCTAGAAAAGTGTATCATTGTACATAAAAATGTTTCACATGACATAGTTGGATATACTTCTTTTGTCAGTTCACTTCTTTTGTCAGTTTTATGCTTATGTGGGTCTCATTTGACACCTTTTCATTGGTCTTGTTCTGTTACAAAATAAATAGATCATTTCAGTTTTCTTAGCTCCATTGTTATTATTTTGGTTATAAATCATAACTTTTTTGTTCATATTTACCTTCTATATTCTATTCTACAAGATGATATACAATGAACATATTTCTAGCTTTCAATTTTTTTAATCTAACTGTTAGAATTTTACATGCATATCTGCCTTCAAGCATCTGAGAATTGAGCATGTCAAGCAATATAACTATTGCCTTCCTTGTGAGTTCTATCTAACATCCTTGCAATCTTCATTTTTAGTTACTATAAACTACTAAACAGTTCAGAATTTGTATCAGTAAATTTGTAGATCTACCATTATTTGAGGAGTATATCTATGAAAGTATGATTTTGGGATCCCTGCAGGCATACCTTTTGCCTGTTATTTATATTTAATATCTTCATTTCGTATTGTGTTTTGGTTATTTAGTGATATGTGACATATGGATAATTATCTTTAAGAGTGATAAGGCACATCAGCTAATTTTCTTTCCTCTCTCTATATTGTTCTTAATGTGGCTGAAATAAGATTTTTATTTGTTTCTCTTGCAGACTTCCAGCCTTTGAAGGCTGACGAGGATGAGAATGACACAGTTGTTAATATCGAGAATCCCTTAGAGCCTCACGTAATCTACTAAAGACTTGGATGATGACATAATCTCTCTTTTTATTAGAGGCAGATATAGAAGGGCCGAAGTGATAGTAGCCGCAACGAGAAGGGAGGATAATTTTTTATGGTTATTTTTTTGATTTATTAGACCATTTATAAATTGTTTACTTTTGGAGTTGACTTAATTCTACATGTATTATTTTGTTATCCCTCTGTAAGCACTTGCATTTTGGTATTTGTGTATGTAAGAATGAAATTGTCATGATATAAATACAGATTTTGCAAACTTTTATGTACATCTTGATTGTTTCGTTGAAATGGAAAAAAGTATGGATTGTTTGCAGCATTTAAACATGGTACCATTGCAGTAGAAAAGGCTATAAAAATGTTTAAAATTGTGATTCTCACAGCAGATCTATAGCATTCTGTAATGTTAATGCTTAATAGCGTTCACAAATATCACTCACAAATGCTATGGGTTAAAGCGTTCCTAATTGCTATAATTCTATAGCGTTCCCTATCTACAACGTTCTTGTATGCTATAGATTAATAGCGTTCCATTATAGCGTTCAGAATGTTATACCAAGACAACATCGTTTATAAATGTTATATTATTATAGCATTTTTATACTATAGTGAGGGAAATTATAGCGTGCAGAATACGCTATAGTTATCCTATAACATTTTAGGCATGCTATTATATGACATATTTGTTGTAGTAAATGTCGACGGTAATTCGGTCAGTAAAAAAAGTTACAATTTTGAGATTCCACGAGATCCAATAAAGCACAGTACAAAGCATAAAATACGTATCCATATACCGATACAGACACCGTGAGATGAGTCTCATAATTGGGCTCCAATTGAGCCTTACTATTTTATAAGATAAGCTTATACATTCTATAAAAAGAGTTTTACATTATGAATGTAGAAATTCTGAGGCCCAATTTACAACTCATGTGGCCAGGACTATCATTGGGTTCCAATTGAGCCTTACTATTTTACAAGATAAGCTTCTACATTATAAATCTATAATATAGAAACTATAATAAACCTTATTATTGATGCTTCTATAGAGGGTTTCACTTGTCGGTCTAGACTTGACATTGCTGGAAATCAGGGATGGAGCCGGGACTTGCGTTGGACAAGAATCGAGCACCCAAGCAAATTTTTAATAATCACGCCATAAAAGTTTATTTTTTTTAACAAACCTAAGTAGAGAACAACACATATCAAAGTTGAAAAATAAATATTGAGAGTCTGCAAACCATTACTAGAGACAAAAACAATTACACATATATTTAAAGAAGGTAACTAACTAACTTCACACCAAACTCAACACATAGTACTAATTTATTTAAAGATAATGTGCCATTATTAAGTCCAAATTAACCAACTTTCACAATGCATAACAAATAAATTACTCAGTTCCTAGAATCTCATAACCAATTACAGAACAATCAAAACTCAAGACAAACTTTCATGGAAATAAATTAAAGAAACTAGCATTTGTTGATAGAGACCTGTCATTCCCCAGTCCCAAAATACGTAGGACTAGGAATACGTAACATGCCAGCTACGCATTCGACCAGACTCTGGTCCGACTTGAATACGTATAAGCTGTATTATAATAGTCACTATCTAAATATTCAAGTAAACATAAATATCTATGTCTCAATCCACAATGAACAGAATACACAAGAATAAGCTACATGTGCTAAAGTCGGCCACCCAGTTACACACAAACTCGTATAGACTCGAGAAAAAATATGAGTCTATAAAACTAGGCTACATCAGCAGATGAATAAACAATATGAATAAATAACCATAACTCTGATAGAAATGATAAAAGTACCTGGTACGAATGCCTGCAAGACAAGCAACTCCATCAGCGACTCCAAAGGCTCCATAATCTTCTATGCTGCAAAAACTGGCAGGAGACCAGGTCCTCAGAGGGACGTAACAAGGTACAAAAATAGTATGCCATAGTATAATAGAAAGAAATAAGTTCAATGCCGGTATAATCTAGCATAACCCCCTAAGTGAGACACAACTTTGAAGATAATGTTCGACGCATGGGCTGTCTAAATATAAAATCGTAGCTCCGAACACAGAGACACACGGGGTGTATCGTAGCTCCGAACACAGGGACATACGGGACGTATCGTAGCTCTGAGCACAGAGTCACACGGGTGATACTACGACTCTGGATACATGATTACTACATAAATAGAACATATACATATATATAGCGCGTGCAGAATAGCCCAAACGTCTAGTAACTGTCTTCCCCTGCCAAAGCGGTCAACAAGTGTTCGTTGAACCTGAACCTCTATCTAACAGTCTCGTTATACTGAAGTAACTATCAACAATCACGACCCTAAAGTCATCCCAGATTCTGGTCATGCTGACAGTATCAGGATATAGGAAATCTGGTACGATGACGGTGTCTAAATGTGTCCTAGGATTCTGATATAACCAAGTAGGTACATCAAGATGTTGCGAACATCTATCAATCGTTATCAGACATTACCAACGAACGTTTGCACCCGGTTATGACCCGGACGCTAAGTAATAATTCTGGTCCAAAGTGCGCACAATGCATAGAATAAATAAATAGAAATTTGGAAACTGAGATACAGGATGACAAGGTCCAAAGTGCGCATAATGCATAGAATAAATAAATAGAAATTTGGAAACTGAGATCCGGATGCTGAAGGTGGGGCTCCGGTACAACGTCCAAGTCTGTGGATCCTGCAGTACCTAGAGATGATTTACAAGATTAATCAATAAACTATCACGATGCTATTCTAAAATAAGAGGTGACACATGTCTCGCATAGGCTTCAGTCTTAGTTGCATATAGCTCACATAGACACTAACTAGAGGGTTGACCCAAGTTGACTAAGGAATGTTGCATCAAATACGATAAATAATTAATATAACGTCATCAAACCAAATCTCCAATCTCCTAATATTTATCACAGATTTCAGTCGTTCAAGCTATGCTCATCCTCAACCATACCACCCTTGTATTCATAAACGTTATTATGTACATTATATTTATTCATCCTCAAATAAATTAATTATTAATTATCAAGCTCTCAATTAAATAACCGTCATTTTATTATTCTAACACCAGTTCATATATATATATCTACTCCTCAATAAACTCGTTATTAATTATCAAGCCCTCAATAAATAACCGTCTTTATATTATGACCACACCATTTCACATTTATATACCTACTCCTCAATAAATTTATCATAAAATGCATGAAGTATTCTTAAACCCTAAGCCTAACTAGGTTCTCTTAGCATAACAACATAACTACACTAAAACAAAGAGAAAGGTGAGGAGTTATCTCGGTGGCTGCAGGTGATGGCAGTGGCGATGTTGCGACTTCGGTCAGGGATGGAGTCGACCGCAGCGGTGGCACGCTTGTCGATCAAGGTGGCAGGGGTGCTCGACTGTGTGAAGGAGGCATGGTGGTGAAGGTCGTGGAGGTAGTGATCGAGGGTGGAGCTGGCTGTAGAGGTGGTGGCCAAGGGTGGAGCTGGCCGTGGAGGTGGTGGTGCTAGCCATGGAGGTGGTGGCCGAGGGTGGTGCTGGCCGTGGAGGTGGTGGTGTGAGGGTGGTGAGGATAATGGTCATAAAGGTGCTGGTCGAGGGTTGTGCTGGTGATGGCGGGTGGAGGTCGAGGTGGCTGCAGGTGATGGCGGGTAGAGGTCGAGGTCGTGGTGGCGCTAGAGGAAGAAAAGAGGTTGGTACGGGTGACTGGAGGTAGTGGCGGAGGTGGCGAGTGAAGGTGGTGGTCATGGTGGTTCTTGGAGGAAGGGAAGAGGGTGGTGCAGGTGACTGGAGGCAGTGGCGGAGGTGGCGAGTGAAGGTGGTGGTCGTGGTGGTTCGTGGAGGAAGGGAAGAGGGTGGAGGCTGCTGCAGTTGCTTGGTGGTGGCGTTGCGGGTGCACTTTCCCGAAGGTGGTGTACAGCGGGTGAAGGATTCTGGAGGAGGCCGATTGCGGGGATGGCAGCGGCGGGTGGTGCTGCAGTAAGACTCGGTCGGAGCAGCGGGTGGAGGCCGGTTGGGTTAAAGAAGAAGAAGAAGTAGTGAAGAAGAAGTAGAAGAAGTGGGAAGGAGAAGAAATAAAAGTGAAGGAGGAGAAAAGCTTCGGCTAAAGGAGGAAAGAGGGAGGAGAGAGAGAGGGGGGTTTTCCTAGGCATCTAGGGATTAGGGCCGGCTTATTGGGAAGGGTGTGAAGAGGAGTAATTTTATAGGAGAATGGGTGGTTGAGATGAAGGTTGCATTTTAAATCAAGGGCCTTGATTCATCATGAAGAAAGTGTTCAAAATAAATGGGAAGAGAGAGAGAGAGTGATTTGACCGGTCCATGAGAGGGAGGGGGTTCTTCATTGGCCTTGACCAATCGGGTGGTGACACCTAGCACCTTATTTACAAATAAGCTCCTTAACTTTTGGGTATTTGCACATGAAGAAAAAGTGATGGAGATTTGGTATGGGAAATGGTGTTTGGTGTTATGTAGGGTGAGGGAGTGTTGTGTATTTTGCATGAGCTTCATGAAAGGGGTATTGGATTAAATTGGGGTTAAGTTGGGATTTGTTTAAGTTGGTGTCCCCAATTTAATTAAATAAAGTGTCTTGTGCTCTTAAATTAAATGGGGGCACATGGGTCTCAATTAGGAGTGACACAAAGGTCATGAACGGTGTAGGATTGGTGTCAGTCTTGGACCCTTTAATTGGTTCGGCTAAACGGGTTAAGTTTGTGTCCCCAAATTGATTGCAACGACACAGGTATGCGACATAGGATTAAAGAGTTGATTTCGGGACTGGGAAATTGTGCAATTAAATTAGAGCACAAAGGAGTGTGTTTGTGAGTGACAGAAAAGTCCAGCGTCTAGGTTGTCTTGTCAAGTCAAGAGTGCAACAATTTGTTGAAAATTAAGGGCTATTGATGGGCTCCGAATATTGTAGCAACGGTAGGGTGCACTAAGGGTTTAAATTAAAGAACCAATCAACGTAGCCTAATTTCTAAACCTCAAACACCTGATGCTAAACCAAAATTTCTAACCCTATCTAGTTTTCCTAAAATAATGATTTTGAGGGTGTTTACATCCTTCCCAACTTAGAAGAATTTTATCTCCGAAATTAAAAGTAAAGCACGAAAGAGAGTTACGAGAATTTAAAAAAGTAAACAGGTAATCGAATGCATTACATAAATTCGTACCTCGGTCCTCAACTAAATGTGGGAAACGCTGTCGAATGGAATCCTCGCGCTCCCAGGTAGACTCGCATGACAAATAATGCTTTCATGCAACCCTGACCAGTCGAATAGTCTGTCCCCTCAAAATCTTCTCACTGCGATCAAGTATCACCACTGGCTGCTCTGTATATGATAAATTGGGCCGGCTGTAATCTCTGAATGATCGAGCATGTGGCTAGGGTCTGCCACGTATCTCCTCAACTGCGATACGTAAAATACGTCATACACTCCTTCTAATGATGGAGGCAATGCAAGACGATAAGCCACTTCGCCAACTTGCTCCAAGATGTCAAAAGGTCCGATGTACCTCGGACTCAGCTTGTCTCTGCCCCCAAATCTGATGGTACCACAAGTGGGCGATATCTTTAAAAATATATGGTCACCTTCTTTGAACTCCAAAGGTCTGCGGTGCGCATCTGCCCAATGCTTCTGTCTGTCCTGTGCTGCGTGCAGGTGGCCCAGAATCTGCTTCACTTTCTCCACTGTCTGTGTCACCAACTCTGGTCCAAGTATCTGACGCTCTCCCACGTCACTCTAACATACCAGTGTCTATACTTTCTTCCATACAGTGCCTCATAAGGTGCCATCTGTATGCTGACTTGGTAGATATTATTGTAGGAGAATTCTACCAAGTGTAGATGGTCCTCCCAAGATCCTCCAAAGTCGATCATGCACGCTCTCAACATATCCTCTAGTATCTGAATTGTGAGCTCTGACTGACCATCAGTCTGTGTATGATATACAGTGCTGAACTTGAGGCGAGTTCCTAGACTCTCCTGCATACTCCGCCAAAAATGTGATATGAATCTGGAATTACGATCCGATACAATGCTGACAGGCACTCCATGTAGTCGTACTATCTGCCTCATATACATATCAACTAATATCTCCGTGGACTGTCTAACTCTGAGGGGAAAGAAATGTGCAGACTTGGTGAGTCGGTCCAGGACAACCCAGACTGCATCCTTTTCGCTAGGGCTCCTCGGAAATCCCGTGATGAAGTCCATGGTAATGTGCTCCCACTTTCACTCGAGACTAGGAAGCGGCTACAACAGTCCTGCAGTCCTCTGATGTTCGGCCTTGACTTGCTAACAGACCAAACATCTCGCCATGAATCTCGTAATCTCCTTCTTCATCCCATGCCACCAGTAGTGTTGTCTCAAATCTTGATACATCTTCGTACCCCTGGGATGAATAGAATAAATCGAGCTATGAGCCTCGGTCATCAACTCCTGGCGTAGCTTGCCACTCAGAACGTATAGGCGATCTCCATACCTCAATATTCTGTCTTCATGAATCCAGAGTCCCGTCTACATGCCGGCCTCTGTCCTCTCTCGCAGTCGTCGAAATCTCGCATCTGTAGGTAGCGCTATCTTAATCCTCTCAACCAATGTAGAATGAACCTCTAGACTGGCCATCTGTCCATCCGTGCCTGGCAATACAACCTCTATCCCGAGCTCCTAAAGATCCTTTAACAATTGCCGCTGTGTTTGATGATAAACAAAAGAATGAAACTAGGTTTATACGAAACCGTTTCTTCGTTTACAAACAAGAAAAAGAGTACAATTAATCCTATACGAGGATGTTAAGTACAATAGAAATAATTCTGGGGAAATATTGCTATAGGAGTCTGATCTGCAGTCGATCACTTTGTCCCTTGGACCACACGATAATGAAGAAGTATTGTAGAAGAAGAAAAAGCTTCAAAGATTGCAGGTGGGATTGAACTCTCGTCGCCAAAGTTGTCAATCAACACTCTCTGTCTGTGCTCTCTCTGTGTCTTGATCTCTGGTAGACTCCCCTTTTTTCTGACCCCTCATCTCCTATGGCCAGAGGTCTCTATTTATAGAGATCAGTCACAATAACTGTCCAGTTGGCGTAGAAGCACAACTGTGGAGAAAATTGTACCTTTTATGCGGCGATTATAATAACTGCTACCCACGTTTGAATGATCTCCTGAATCCGCGTATGACACGTATCCTATTATGAGGTAATGTGTATAACTGCTTCTCGAAGATCACGGCATGCAAGCCACGTAGGTAACTGTCCCTCGCATAAAGATGGTTGGCATAAAAGCCAAATAACTGTCTCGTTGGCGTAAAAGCCAAATAGCTGTCTTGTTGGCGTATGTCACGCCCCAGTCCCAAAAATACGTAGGACTAGGACACGTAAGCATGCCAGCCGCATGGATATGGCAACTTCAATATATGGAAACTAAATCCATACGTACGTTGTAATATGAATATAAAATCCACAAGTGGTATAAAATGTAATACAAGTCACAGGGTAAAATCTAAATCTCATCCACCAAAATCATATAGAAATAAATAACCAGTATCTATGAAACTAGATCTCAATAAAAAGTATCTAAGGATGATAGTTGGATGGAAACAAATTCACTACCAACTCGAATATAAGAGCGAATACAATATGAGTACAACACCACAACACAATATAAGAATACCAGCTATCCATCATAGCTCGAAGAGAAGACATCCTCGGATCACATATAACCATCCAAATCTGCGCTCCTGCAAATACTCAAGAAAAGATACACCTGGCAGCGGACCAGGTCCTCAGAGGGACGTAACAAGATACAAAAAATATGAGCCAATTTGAATACAGTAAACATGTATATGGTTTGAAAATAAATAAGTATGCTGTACAAGACAATCTATATGAATGTAAATGAGGACAACTTTTCGACGTATGGGCAAGGGTAGTCTACTCGATCTAAGCCTCACAACTCACACACCTGTCTAGAACATCAGAAATCGACATACCTCTGGGGTAGCGACCAGCGCGACTCTACAGAAATTGACATACCTCTGGGGTAGCGACCAGCGCGACACACGCCCGTAGTGCGAACTATATACTACGGTTTACCAGAGTGGTTAAAAGCCCATACGCCTAATGATTGTCCTCCCATGATACTAGGTGCCATGTGTGTGTCAACATATCTAATACATAGTAATGACTGGAGAAAAACTACACATGCAAGAACTATACAGAAATGAAATAAATAAATAAAAATATAAATAGCATGCAAAGTACTGTAAACAATTTGGTAAGGTATCTTGCCTGGGGTCCTGCTGCTGGTATGAATCAGAGTCCAAGTCACAGTCCAAATAGCCTATGTATTACAAATTTATCACGTCAAAAGATAATTTATTTTAATTTATTTAATTCTGGAAAAATTACTCTAAAATCCTATTTTAATCTTATTATTCTGATTTTTATGTTAATTCCTAAATTTTGTCCAAAAAAACTGAATTTTATCAACTCGAGACTCATGGCACGCAAATCGAGGCGATCTGTTGACCGAAAAGTCAACCGACACAAACTCAACTTTCATGCATGATTTCCTGTAGATTTTAGCTTCAAAAATATGTTGGAATTTACGGCTCGTCCGAATTCAAATTCGTTTGGGAATTATGGCACATACAAATTTTGTATTGTGCATCGATGGTTAAATTCTAACCTAGAAGTTCTACAGAATTAACAGTATATAAATACTTCAAAATAAATTCTGGAAAATATATATGTCGATGATCTCGACATTAGCTTTCTGAAACTTTAAACGGTTCATGATTCTGATTCCTGGTTCTCCCGGAATCGCAAAAACATCAAAACACGTCTATTTTTGGACATGCTATGCTCTACAAATTTTCCAGAATTTAATACTCATAATTTAGAAAAAAAATTTATATAATCAGAAAGCTAACCTCATTATCATTTTAAAAAAAAAACTAGGCCTCGTTTGGAGTCCGGAGCTAGGAGATGTCGTCCTTTTAATTCGTCATAACTAGTAGAAAATGAGGCTGAATTTATGACGAATTTTGACTATTTTTGGACGAAAAAGAGAGAAATTTGGGGAAAAAAATATGAATGATGAGATATTTATAATGGTGGACACTACTTAATTAAATACGACTAGGATTGGTTAATTTGGATAGGATTATGATGAATTTAGATAAGGATAGGATATGCATGAAGTTGATTTCCTAGTAGGTTCAAGATTTGAATTAATTTAAAATAGAGTTTGAATTTATCTCAATAATTTATAATCTTAAATATAATTAAAGATAATACAAATAATTTATAAAATCTTATTAATATCTATTAACACTAAATTAGTATCTATCTAATATTAAGACTATATATATCCAAATAAATCCTAAATAATTTTAAAAATCTAAAATAACCTAAAAATAATTCTAAATAAATATTTATATAAGTAAATATATCAAGAATTTCATTTGCTAATTAAATAACAGAATACTCTAAAGAAATTAAATATCTATAATAATATAAAATATACAAAAATATCTATTTTGGGTGAGGGGGTTTACAGCGTAAAAGCCAAATAGCTGTCTTGTTGGCGTAAAAGCCAAATACCGCGTAAAACTTGATGCTGCATGAATAATAGATAACCAGCATAAAAATAGCCAATTATCCTTCTAGACTGAGGTCTTGAGCGTATTTTGGGCCAAATAGCCTTATCACGTACCTTTGAAAATATAGCCTGAGTTGGCGTATTTCGAGGAGATAGCATACGGTGTGCTCCTATGGTTAAAAATAGCCTGGTTGGCATAAAATGCCTGAATGGTGATGTAAGCGTATTAGACCTAGTTTTAGCTCTCCCAGTCATGACAAAATTATAAAGGATAGAACCAAATCTCGTGCATTAAATGCAGAGACATGCCTCAATCTCGTGCATTAAATGTCGAGATATGCCTCGAGCTCTGTTTGAGAAACAGCTTTTGACGTGGCATTTGATTTTGTCTCATCTTGAGTGTAAAAGCTCATCTCTGCCTGTGTAGAATAGGCAGCATATTCCTTGAATGCATAAAAATAACTTGTATCAAGGATATGTCACTAAACGACAGTCTGGGTCTCTGTGCAAAATTCTCATCACAGTCGTCCTCTCGATCGTCGTGCTGTACTTTTATCAGGAGTCAGGTTCACTGTTTTGTCTGACAGATTCATTCGAAGAATACGAAGAGTTCCTCGTATGAATTTACGTTACGTTAAAGACAAACATATTTTACGCCGTAGGGAGGTGTAGCAACCTTTTACGCCAAAATAGCCTTGAAGCGCTGCTTTACGCGGGCATTTCTGAAGCTCTATGATACGCCAAATAGCTCTGAAGCTCTGTTTTATGCGAGCAGTTCTGAAGTCATGTTTTATGCCACACAGCCTTGAAGCGCTGCTTTATGCGGGCTTCATGCATGTTGGGGGTTTTGACTGTATAATACGCATATAATTCCCCAGCGTATTTCATGCTTCTACAAGACCCCCTTCAAAGTTTTCAAATTTCTCGTAATTTGAAATACTTTGAATGAAGCATGAAGTGGTCAAATTTGACTCTTTCTTTGAGGCTGATGTTTTGACAAATAATTAAGAAGTTGTTGGGATTTGGTATGTTCTCTTCTGTCTATATAAAGGCCAGCGAATGAACCTGTTTTTTCATGCTCCCTTCACCACAAAGATGGTTGCCGAGATTCATTGGGCTGACCTGAGAAAGAAGATGATTATGCTCTTTCAGCATGTAAGAAGCTGCAAAAGGACGCTTCTTCGAGCAAATATCCTCTGCAACGATGGATCATGGAAGGATATCATAGCTTCCTATGATCGGGATAATCAACAATTTTATATGACGATTCGTCCAGAAGAGGGGAAGGGTCTCATTGGACCACACAGCTTGCTAGTTGTATTTTCCCCTATCATGAAGCTAGACCTTGGTGGGCAGCTTGGCCGTGTCTTCCAGTATTGTGTTGGGTCTGAACCCCTAACACAAATCTGAGCATGGCCGCCAATGACGTATGGAGGGAGGCTTGAATAATTTAAACAAGCCCAGTTTTGTATCCTTCCGCCATTCACCATTTTCTTGTTCATCGGCTGAAGAAGCCGAAGAAGTGTCGTAGAAGAAGAACTGAAGATCTCCATCAGACGAGGACCTAGCGTAATAGATTCCTGTCGTAATCTTGAATATTAATGAAAAATCCTTTGTAAAAATGGATTTCCATCATATGTAATCATGATCTTGAATATTAATGAAAAATCCTTTGTAAAATAGATTTCCATCATATGTAATCATGATTAATAAACTTGTCTTCTTTTACGCATCATTGATTTGCCATATTTGCTGTGAGGAAGTCTAATAATACGCAGCTTCAGCATGCTTGAGTAATCTTTATGCTGATTCTGATAAATATGCTTCCATTCACGTTTCGACTTTTACGCATAAAGGAGTATGCGTAAAAAAGCTCTTCGGCATTGAATTATTTTGAAAATTCAATTGTCATGCTGTTTGTGGACGAGGAGTCACGTAGAATTCTGAACTGTCACTTTTTTTAATACGAAGAATATCTGTTCAGAACATCATCTTCAAGAATGGCTTCCCGAAAGTTTCCCGGAATATGGCACAAAATGTCCGCCGAACAGGCCATGCTTGAACTTAGATGTAAAGGATTATGGCTAGACTTTGAATGAACTTCCAATGGCCAAGGAAGAAGAGTCATCTTCAATATAGACGGATATTTTTAGGGAACTCCTTGACCCTTCGTTTGATGAAGTCCTCCTGCCTGAAGAAGAGGAGAAGTTTACTGAATACTCGTCGTCTTGTTTGCAAATGCTGAGATCTGTGTGTTTTAGGCACTTGCAATATTTTGTAACCAAGAAGGAGCATTTTCTGCGTAAAACCCTTGAAATTGGCTTTATCGAGTATAAGACCCAAGTTATCAAGATATACGCGTATCCCGTCCTGCATAATTTTAAGATATGCGAAAAGTCAAAGATCCGTAGCATCTATAACTTCTGAGCGTAAAATCGTAGATCTGTAGCTTTCGAGCGTAAAAGCTTCTGAGCGTAAAATTATAGATCTATGGCTTCTGAGCGTAAAATCATAAATCTGTAGCTTCTGAGCATAAAAGCTTCTGAGCGTAAAATCATAGATCTGTAGCTTCTGAGCATAAAATCATAGATCTGTAGCTTATGAGCGTAAAAGCTTCTGAACGTAAAATCATAGATCTGTAGCTTCTGAGCGTAAAATCGTAGATTTGTAGCTTCTGAGCATAAAATTTTTTGAGCGTAAAATCATAGATTTGTAGCTTCTGAGCGTAAAATCGTAGATCTGTAGCTTCTGAGCGTAAAATCATAGATCTGTAGCTTCTGAGCATAAAATCTTAGATCTGTAGCTTCTGAGCGTAAAATTATAGATTTGTAGCTTCTGAGCGTAAAATTATAGATCTGTAGCTTCTGATCGTAAAATCTTCTGAGCGTAAAATCATAGATTTGTAGCTTCTGAGCGTAAAACCATGGATCCTTGCTCTGTGCGTAAAATTATGGATCTGTTACGCAGCATGACTGTCCGTCTTCCTTTTTAAATGATCGGCTGACGTGGTCCCAAATCATAACTGATCTGATAAGATCGAATTTGGTTAAGGATTCGAAGAGTTTATCTGAACTCTATAAATAGCCCTAGGTCGTGAGAGAAAAAAATCCTTCATCTGTCTCTACAAAACCCTTCGTCTCATTCTGAGAACTCTTCGTCTTCGTCTCTTTTCTAAGGACCCAGATTCGCCATGGCACCAAAACAGGCCTCCGCGGCTAAGGGAAAGAAAGCTGCTTCCTCATCTCGCTCCTCTGCTCAAGCACGAGCGACTCATACTAGGCCAAGTGAGCCTCATTCTGAACGACGTGCTCCGCCGTCTAGCTGTGCACCGGACATCACAGGTAGAGACTTTGAGAGGAGAAAATCCTTCACACACGTTGTACGTGTATGCGCCAAAACGTCCACATTCCTAATGTGTCAGCGTAAAACTCCATATTTTTGCCGTCTAGCGTAAAACTCAGACTATCAAAATTTGGCGTATACTGCAAACTTTGAGTTTTTACGCACTAGAGGTAAATTCTAGCGTAAAACTCAAAATTTTGTAATATGGCGTAAAAGTTCAGACTGTTAGGTTTTAGCGTATACTGTAAACTTTGAGTTTTTATGCATTTGAAGTAAATTCCAGCGTAAAAAGTCAAATTTTTGCAGTCTGGCGTAAAAACTCAGACTGCCAAGTTTTGGCGTATACTGCAAGAGTGTAGCGTTTAGCGTAAAACTGACTTGTTTTCTTGCTTCTTTTGCAGTGAACCTACAGATTCTCCCTCTGGTTGAAGTGATGGGCTCTATTGCTGGAATGATGAATTCTAACTATCTGGAGGACTTCTCCCATGTGACATTCCCTATCTCTGGAAACGAGTATCCTCAAGAAAGGGGAACTCTGATCTCGGCCCAAGGAGAAAGGATGTTGCTGAGTATGATCAGTGGGGAACCCCTGACATACATAGATGGGACTGAGTACAAGAAACCAGCTTTCTTGTTTGGGGATGTGATTGATAAGCAATCCCAGACGAAGCCCAAGATGGAAGATTGGGTATTTTCTGCTGAGGGCACGATCCTATTTTTGCCAAAGATGCCCAGAGATTACCCTATCTCTGCATTCTTCCATGCCACACATCCCAGGAAGATGTCATGGACTCTGACTCCCGATCTTCATGGCCAGCCAGGGAAGATCTTTTATAATAAAGGATTGGACCGAGGGTCCTTTGTAAGCAGTCCCTCAGGCCCTGTCATGCCTTTCAGAGGAATACTGCCGGGCAGCGTCCCGAGTGAAGACACTTCACTGATCCAGCCGCTTCAAATAACGACTTTCTACAATAACTTTATGGGGCAGGGGGGAGTATACCCCAAGGTTAACCCTCACACTAGTGGATGGCTTAGCCCCCAGAATATTCGATGGGCCAGTTTAACTACATGGGCCCTGAAGTAGTTTCAGGTGGAGCTAGAAAGTATTAGCTTGTTTGCGGCTGTGAGTGCTACTAGTGTTGGGCTGCCTCTCAACCCCAATTTGTTCTTAGCCTTGATGAAGCGATATAACTCGCTCACTGGGACATTCGCCACTCTGATAGGTGAGTTGGGCCTGGCACTTCATGAGATGGTAGACATCTCAAAGCTGCCGATGGGAGACACTCCCTATGAAGAGTACGTTCCCACAAATAGGGAGCTGAAGGACACCAACCCTCGGGCAGTGGCAGTGTACCAAGAGTTGATGAGCCACTACCTTGCATACACCGCCTTCTACAAGGAGCCCTCCGATTTAGCCCATATCAACAAATAGGTATCCTACCTCTTCTTCCATCAGGCTAGAAATGCCAAACAGGACAAGGTTGTAGATAGCAGAGATAAACCCTTGAATCCCTTGAGCATTCTCAATGCCAACACAATCGACGATCTTATTGAAGATGCGGGGGCCCAAGATTGTGTTCTCAATGAAGAGATAGGGGGTTATCCTGCAGGAACCAAAGCCTACAGCTATATGAGGCATTGTCGAAAGCCTCTGTCAAGAGAAGCTCAACTGGCTGGCTTCCTTTTTATCTGGCTACGTCGATGGGTGGTTCCTGACATCGCGTCTGCGGATCGCATTTATCGCAATACCTTATGGCCCGTAGTGCGTTTGGTGTTTGGAGCAAGATTGGGCCTGCTCCCTGCCATGGTGTGCTGGATTCAAGCTGGTCTGAGGGCCATCACTGAGGGACTGTTGGCTGATGATACACAGCGTGAAGGATATCCCAGAATGGAATTGCCATTCTTATATCTGATAGGATGGTTAATCCTTCACAACACCAAAGTGATGTCTCCCGGATCGGCCAGTGGTTCAGGCAATAACTTTCTGTTGAATTACAGGAATTCTTCCTAGAATGTGACTAGCGTCATAGATTGTCGGCTAGCACTAAATTTTGCCCATAGTTGGAAGTTCTTTTGCATCGTCCCCCCTATACATATCAATCAATAGGGGACGAAACTTCAGGATGCAGGTCAGGGAAAGACTATTCTTTCTCCTGAAGCCTTTTACTGGTTGGTCTGCATTAGACCTTCCCATCTGCTGTACAGAAGTGAGGACCACTGCTACTTGGAGCCTTATCTGCCTAGCCGTTTTGCTAGGCAATTTAGGTATGATCAGTTGCATGTGGAAAATCCTATCACCAGCTTCAAGTTCAAAGGTGGACTTATTGATGGAGCTAGAGGATGGCGGTACTTCCTTATGGGTAGTACTGGAGCAATCTTTGCTGTGCCCGTGACTTCTCTCACCACGGAGCTGCGTATTCTTTACTCATACGTGCAGTTTTATGTGTCCATCAATACCTTCCATCATGATTTTGATGTTCATGGAAGTTTCAGGATGCCCTCACATAAGTCCACTGGGAGAGAGGAGATACCATCTGTCTCCTATGATGAAGGTGATGAAACCATCGGTGTAGATGATTATTTGTTGATTTTACTGAGAGACGTGATAGCTCCGCCAGCAGAGCCTCTCATAATTTCCCATAAAAGAAAGGCTTCTACTCAGAAAGAGCCTCCCCCCCGCAAGAAGAAGCTGACTACCGGAGGTCCTAAAAGGACTTCCACCAAGGGGGCCTCTAGGAGTGAGCCTATTGTTTCCCCTGTTGGGGATGATTCTTTGATCAGGGGTCCTTCGCCTTTTAGAGAGGGAACCTCCACAGTTTCAGCTGACAGTGCTGGAGATTCTTTGCCCGCTACTACCGTTACTAGTAGTGCTTCTAGATCGCCTTCGAGGCCGAGCATAATAATGATCAATATACCTTTACTGAGACAAATAATGGGCCTAGCCCCTCATTCGTCTGTAAGTATTTCGAGCGAGATTCCACCCGATGAACCTCGAGTGGATCTGGGTGACGACTGGGATGACTACCCTCAAACGTCAGTTGGTGTACTCTCTTCTCCAAGTATGACAGCTTGTTTAGCATCATTAAGAAATGATTTAGCTATACAGGCTGCAGACACAACATACATACCGTCAGCCATGGGTAAATGTTGTCTTCATGCTTTCTTCAGGAAAATTAACATCAAATTGATATTAACTTTCTCTTATCTTATTTTCAGGCGAAGACATCTCTGGGGAGGGCGGAGTTGACACAACTTCTGATTTTGTTGCGGATCCAGCTAATGAAATGGCGGTGCCTGACGTCGACGAAGCATACTTTGAAACTGCCGATCTTTCATCCGCAACATTCTCGGGTGTCATCCCGCCAGTAGCAGTTCAAATAACATCAGAGGAGGATGAACCCACCATCTCGACCGTGCCTCCTTCGTTAAGCATGGCAGCAACTCCAACCGTTGTTGGTGTCTCTTCTTTTGTCGCACTATCTGTTAAAGCAACGACTGTGGCAACATCCTCTACGG
The DNA here is from genome assembly GCA_036927795.1 of Iris macrosiphon. Taxonomy (NCBI): domain Eukaryota; kingdom Viridiplantae; phylum Streptophyta; class Magnoliopsida; order Asparagales; family Iridaceae; genus Iris; species Iris macrosiphon. The sequence goes on from JAYESA010000005.1 coordinate 248,882,817, forward strand.
TCCTTCCGAAAAAGAGATTTATCGATATTACAGCCACTCCCAGCGTACATTCGATCTTTGCTATGCTAGTTGAACAATACACTAGCATATTCTACGTTACTTTAAAAGAATTGATATCCGTGGTACTGGAGAAGAATCTCGGCTTTGATGCTCTGAAGACGTCCTCCAAGCTCACTATAGCACCGATTAGAAATTTCAATTACGTTGAAAGAGCTAATGCGCTAGAGCAAATAGTTAATGGTTTAGAACAACCCATTAACGAATATTTGCAACTATCCTGAGGCGACATCGATGACCTGGTTCAAGCTGAGTATGACTCCCTAACTGCAGAACTTGCTCAGCAGATTGAATCTTTAAACAAATCCATCCAAGCACAACAACAAGAGATGGAGAAAGAGAAAGCAGTATTGGTGGAGAGTATTCCTCAGCTGGCCAAGTGCTGCGCAGAATATGACGGATACGAAGTGAGGGTTTAAGAATTGGAAGCTGAACTTGCTCAGACAAGGGAGAGGCTTCTCAAGGCATCGGTAGTTCATGATGTATTTGAGGGCCAAGTGAAGACAGCTCAACAGAACTTGACACATGCTGGTGTCATCCACGCAAGTTTTGTTGATTCTCTGTCCGAACTATCTCTCTTAAGCAATGATGAAGCAAGGCTAGAGCGGGCTCGTACTAACATCTTGAACTCCAGGAATGAGAGGATGGCGGCTTTGGCGCAACAGATCTGCGATTTAACTGCTCCTCCCCAATGATGTACCTTTTTGCTTATTTTGTAATTTGCTATTTCCAGAGATAATAAAGATACATTTTCTGACTTTGTGGACCTATCACTTTTGAATATAAATTATAGGCTAAGATGAAAGTGATATCAGAGTTAATATGGACATGATATACTTTCGGTAAGGTTTAGCTGAACATATCTATTCAGAGGTAATATGGACATGATAGAATATGATCCAACTAAATTTGTGTACAAAATACTATCAGAGGTAATATGGACGTGATAGATTTTGACGTTTCAAATTAGTTAAACATATCTATTCAGAGGTCATAAGAACATGATAGAATATGCTCCGACTAAGTTTTGTACGTAGTATCGTCAGAATAAGATCTTTATCATACCCTGTTTAAGCAAGAAAGATCAAGCATAGTACTTCTTCAGGAATTTGCCATTGATATGAGTGATTATCAAATCTCCATTAGGCTTGGCTAATCTGTAAGCGCCATTTGAAAATGTGGTTTCAATCACATAAGGGCCCTCCCATTTGGACTGGAACTTGCCCTTACTTTTGAGTGTAATGATCATTGGCCTCTTCACAGCTAGAACTAGCTCGCCAACTTTGAACACTCTTTCCTTTACTTTTTTGATTAAAAACTCTGGATATGCGTGCCTGGTAGAACTTGATGCGCTGTTGAGCTTGAAGGCGTTTCTCATCTAATCCTTCTAGCTCTTGAAGTCTTAAACGATCATTATTTTCCTGAGTCAGCTTATTAACCACTGCTATCCTGAGTGATGGAATTTAAACTTTAATGGGGAGAACTGCTTCACACCCGTAAACTGACGAAAATAGGGTACAACCCATTGGCGTTCGTACCGTTGTGCGGTATGCCCACAGACATTCTCCCAACTTCTCGTTCCAATCTCTTTTGTTTGAAGAGACAAACTTTTTCAAGAGTTTGATGATGTTTTTATTGAAGGTTTCCGCCAAACCATTAGCAGCAGGATTGTATGCCGTTGAGGCCATATTCTGTATCTGATTCTTATCGCAAAATCGATGAAACGCTTGACTGATGAATTGAGGCCCATTGTCATGAATTATCCTTCGGGGTATCCCGAAGCGATAAATTATATGGTGCTTGATAAAGCTGATCACGTTGGATGTCTTTACCTCAGCAAGAGGGATCGCCTCTGCCAATTTGGAGAAATAGTCAGTGATAGCCAATATGAACCGATGTCCTCTAGAAGACGAAGGGTGAATAGGACAAATGATATCCATATCCCATGCTTCAAATGGCCATGATGCAATAGTAGGATGTAAATATTCAGAAGGCTGATGTATGAAATTCGCATGAACCTGACAGGCTTTGCATTATCTTTCATATTTTACGGCATCTGCAATCATAGTAGGCCAGTAGTAGCCCATCCTCCTGATACGATCTTGTAACTTAGGACCGGGTTGATGTGCTCCATATACCCTGTCATGAGCTTCTCGGATAACCCGCCTTGCATCATCATCAGAGAGACATCGTAACAATAGTCCATCGTATGTTCGGCGATATATACTTTGTGAAGAAGCATCAAAATAGAAACGTAATGATCGTCTCTTGATAGATACTGCTTCCTAGGATCTTCTGGTAAGATTTTTTATGACACAAAGTCTATAAAGGGACTTCTCCAATCTCTCTTAGGAGGAACCATGTTTATAGCACAGCTGCGTTCTATGTGAAAGTTATTTTTCATACAAAACAAATCTCTGTTAAGAAGGACCACCGAATTCTGCCTTCTTATAGGAATAGCTAGATCTGCAGCTAGGCTGACCAGAGCATCAGCTTCCAAATTTTGAGATCGAGAAATATGATCTAAGAAGAATCCTTTAAAAGACATTGCTATCTCGATCATTGTTCGGTGATAAGGAATGAGGTCTGGATTGCAGAATTCATATATTCCTCTGACCTTATTGACGATCAGCTGAGAATCACCAAAAGCTTCCAGGTATTCAATATCCAATTCTTTAGCGACTTGAAGCCCGATTAGTAGAGCATTATACTCTGCCACATTATTAGAGCAAGGTTCGCTAAGAGAATATGCTCGATAGATGACGAGTTTATCAGGAGTCACCAGTACAATTCCTACTCCTGAAACCACGTTTCCTTTGGTACCAGTTCTGGAAGTGCCATCAAAGAATAGCTGCCATGTATCACCTTCCATTGTCAAATTATATTCTGCAACTTCGTCAGGAATGTCCTCATATAATTTGGAGGTTTTTGGAATTGGATGGGCGGCTAAGAAATCAGCCAAGACTTAACCTTTCATGGACTTCTGAGGGACGTACAACATATCATACGGTGTCAATAGCATTGCCCAAGTACTAGTCGGGAATTAAGAACACTCGATTTATTCATAAAAACCCGAAGTGGATTAATTCTGGAGATGATATGAATAGTTTGGCCCGTCACGTAATGTCGCATCTTCTGAATGGCAAACATTAGGGCCAAGCATTCTTTTTCCACTGGACTATACCTGTGTTCAACTCCGACCATCATCCTGCTTAGATAGTAAATAGCCTGTTCGTGACCCTCATTGTTCTTCTGTGTAAGGAGAGCCCCTAAAGAATGATACATTGCTCGAACATACAGCAAAAATGGTCTTCCTATGACGGGAGGCACCAGAACTGGAGGATTAGTAAGATAGCATTTAATATCGTTAAATGCTTGCTGACAGGCTTCGTCCCATACGAATGACACACCTTTCTTCATTAGACGAGAAAAAGGCTGACATCTCCCAGTGAGGTTGGATATGAATCTCCTGATATAAGCTAGACGACCTTGAAATCCCCTGAGTTCTCTGAGATTACGGGGCGGTCGTATTTCTAGGATAGCTTTTACTTTATCAGGGTCAACTTGAATACCTTTAGCGGTAATGACAAATTCCAAAAATTTGCCACTGGATACACCAAGAAATGACTTTGTAGGGTTCATTTTGAGTTGATATTGGCGCATCAACTCGAATACTGTCTTCAAGTCTTGGATGTGATTATCCTTGAGGCGGCTTTTGACATTAATATCGTCTACATAATATTCTACCATTTTGCATAAGTGCTCATGGAATATGTTACTCATAGCTCGTTGACATATGGCCCCGGTATTCTTCAATCCAAAAGGCATGACCGTATAGCAATATACCCCCAGTTGTGTACGAAAAGCAGTATGCTTCTTGTCACGACCCGCACCCGAAAAATCGGGCATAAGTCGTGGGTACGTCCAGCCTACGCCGCAGCATCGGCGGTAGAACGCTGTCTAGGTCAACTATCTAAATAACTCACAAAAAAATCTGCCATGACCTCTCCAAAAGGAGGGCAACTACGCAATCAATATATAATCCTGTCAAGATCTCAACTCCAAACGGAGGAGCAATATCATAATGATAATTAAGTACTCAATCACGAATCTAAGCACGATAAGATAACACAGCAACTATAAAGTCTAACCAATAACAACTAATACAACAACCACAACATCAATAATAATAATACATCATACAAAATAATATACAAAACAAGGTCTCAGTCCAAAATCGGAGACAAATCCGGCGCTAACAGCTAATAAAAAACAATAACAAGGTCTCAGTGATCCCGGCTACCAACCCGGAAATTACCCCTAAGCTAGAGGGTCCATGTATGCACCATCGACAGGCTCAGGTCCATAAAACGTCGGACACCACTCCTCCGGATACTCTGAAAAATATGTCCAGTCAGGACTGGAGCAAGTACATCTCTAACAGCAGTTCCATTTAAATAATAAAAACTATAAAATAGTTATAGCAAGTAGCAAGAAGAATGAAGCAAGTATGAAATAAGAAATATATAAATCACTGGTGCATAAAAGTAAAGATGCATGGATATCAGAGCAAAATAGTAATAACTGCAAGATACAGGAAATCTAAGCTAAGATCAAGTCCGTGCACATGAACGTGTAGTGAGTCCAGCATGAAAAATATATAGTGAGTCAAGTCCAGAAACATGTAAGTGAGACCAACAAGAATGCAAGTGAGTCCAGACTATAAAGAATGAACTCGGTGTCTTTGAAATACTTGTTTTGACATGTAAACGGCTAGGGGTAAGTACGGCTCACCGCGCACTGGGTGCGCGGCTGCTATCATTCCAGATTAGACCAGAGGGAGTGATTCCTGATGATTCCAGATGGGAATGTTTACATGTCTACTCGAGTATTTCCCCACCCGAATAATACAAGTGGATCCAAGACCCGACACGTAAATCAAGATGAGTCCAGCCTGAAACATGAGTGATGCCTGTAGTGATGCCTGTAGGTGATGCCAGAATAGGAGCCAGAAACATGAAATGTACGTGTCACAAATAAATAAATCCAGAAATATCAGTCAGTGTCCCGTGTTATGCCAGAATAATCAGATGATACTATACTAGAAGCTGAATCATAATAATCATCAGATAATAAAAACTATCAGAGAATGTACTTGCCTGACGTCCTGAGCAACTGGCGATCCGAACCGGTGTCGCAAAGACCTAATACGAAAAGCAAGATTAAACATGATTCTAATGAGTTAAACAGATATAAAATAACTAAAAATAGGCTTCTAGGGTCGTTCTAGGTCAAACGGGTCAAACCGGTAAAATCTGGGTTAAAAGTCAACTCTGGGTCCAAAAAGTCAACTCTGGGTCAAAACTAGGTCAAAAGTTGACTTTGGCGGTCAACCGAGTCAACTACGGTCAAGTCTAGGTCAAAATAGGGTGCTCCTGAAATTCTAGGTCAAACCGAGGTCATTAAGCTAGAAAACTTACAAACTCGCCTCCTTGAGATACCGGGATACCCTCGGTATCCGATACCTCAACCTAGGCTACGCATCCCGCCTATACCCTCTAAAACCTATGCTAGCACGCGTAAATATATACACATAAGCATATAAAAATCACTCCAATACTATTCCTAGGCTATTGCTTAAAAACTCCGCTCGAAACTCAATACCTTGGTTATCTTAAGGTATTGAGATACCTCGGTATCTCAAGGTATTGAGATACCGCTCTAAACTCAACCCGACTACCCCTCTAGCTAACTAACTATGCATAAACATATATATCTAGCTATAATCTAGGCTAAAATATAGATATCTAATACATATAGGCATATACCTAGGTATCTACATACATATATATAAATATACATATCCACAAACACATATACATATTACCTTACCTTACCTATACGTATATATTTACATCTATATCTAGTTATATCTAAACTATCTATCTAGCTATATGCCTATCTATCTATCAATCTATATCTTATCCATCTATCTATGTATCTAATATCTATTTATCTATGTACCTATCTATCTATCTAACATCTAGCTATCTATCCATTTACCTATCTATCTATCAAACTATTTACCTATCCATCTAATATCTATATAGTATCTATCTATTTATCTCTAACTATCTTGGTATCTATTTACCTATGTATCTATCTAATCTATTTATCAATCCATCTATCTACCTATCTATCAATCCATCTAGTTATCTATATGTCTATCTATCTAGCTATTTATTTATGTATCTATCTATTTACCTAGCTATCTATCTATGTGTCTATCTACTTATCTAGTTATCTATCTATCTATTGATCTATCTATATACTTATCTATTACCTATCTAACCATGTATCTAATTATCTATCTAACAATCTATCTAAGTATCTAACTATCAAACCATTTAATTATCTGTCAATCTATCATCTATCTATCTATACCTATCTATATATCTATTAGTCTATCTATCTATTATATCTAGCAATCTATCTACTTAGCTATCCATCTAATATCTACTAACCTATCCACAATCAACCTCGCTACATGCTTCGCTGCTACTGCTGCATGCTCTCTTGCATTACATTGCTGCTGCTACTAGCTGTGCTGCAGTGAGCTGCTGCCGCGGTGCTGCTGCGCCCGCACGCTCTGTTGTAGCCTGCTGCGCTGCTGCTGCTGCAGGCCGCGCTGCAGCGAGCTGCTGCCGCGGCGCTGCTGCGCCCGCGCGCTCTGCTGCAGCCTACTGCTGATGCTTATGCTGCTGCCGCGGCGCTGCCTCGCTCGAGCGAGCTGCTGCCGCGGCGCTGCCTCGCTCTGCTGGCTGCTGCAGCGGCTGTGTGCAGTCCGCTGTCTCGCTCTGCTGCACCCAGACACAAGCCCACACAGACACACGACCACACACACACAATCACACATACACAGACACACACACACACATATATATATATAAATATACACACACCAACATACATACATATATATATCTACACTACTATATAAATACACACACACACACTAATACATATAGGTACACACACATATATCTATATATATATATACACACACTAATATATATATATATACACTCACTCTCAAACATATATATATATATATCCTCACACACATTCACCCTCACACTCACACACCCTCACACACACTCTCACACACACTAGCACACACTCTCACAAACACACAACCACACACACAAACACTCCTACATATATATATATAAAAATATATATACATATATACATATACACACATACATATACTCCTATATATATATCTATAAACACTCACTCACACTCACACACACATACACTAGCACTCACTAACACACTCACTAACACATAAAAACACACATATAAATAAAAATAGAAATATATATATATATAGAAACACACACAAATATATATATATATATATATATATATATATATATATATATATAAACACAACACACACGCAACACACAACACAACGCACACAACGCCCACAACGCTCACCAACGCGCGTCCAACGACCCCGACACGCACAAACACCTATAAATATATAAAATATAACTCGAAAACTCTAGCACACACTCCCCGATACTAACCCAACGCGCGCACAAGCCCGAAACAAGGAAACCAAGTCGAAATGGCCATTCGATCATTTCGACGAACATACGGTGTGCGGTTCGGAAAACCTCCTGAAACGCACACCAAACCAACTCAGAATCGGCCCAAAATTTACCCACGGGTCCTAAACGATGTCTAGATCCTAGAAAAAAATACTACCGCATCGATTCTAGGCCCGTGGCGAAAACGTGCATGCACTTAGAATCGACGACGACGAAAACCCCGAAAATACCGAAACGCCCGTTTCTCCGCGATACGGCTTCCCGTGTCCAAACGGAGACACGCACTCACCCACAAGACACCCAACAACGTCTACCTAGGTCCGTCTAACCTAGGGCATCACCCAAAATTGGGCCAAATTTGGATTCCACCCGAAATTGACACAAAACCTAGTGTTAAAGTCTCTAAACACTACCAAACTAGTTCCAACTTCCTCCCACGGGTAGCCTAAGGGTCTAGGAAGGTTCTAAACTATTAAATATACTATATAAAACTAATTACAAGGGAGAAAATTAGGGTTTACCTCTTGGGAGTTGGAATCCCAAGCCAAAATCTCCAAAATGCTCCAAATCCTCCAAACCAAGCTTCCAAGCTCCCAAATCTAGCTCCAACACCAAATCTAAGCTCTACCCACCTAGGTTGGGGAAGAATGCAAGGTGAGGGTTAGCATAAAGAAAAAGAAATGGAAGAAAGAAGGAAGAAAAATGGAGAAGAACTCACCTTGGAGAAGAAGGAAGAAGAAAGAAGGAGTGGAGAAGAAGAAGAAGTGAAGAAGGAGTGGAATATGAAGAAGAGAGGGGCTGAAGCTGCTGCTCATGGTCTGGGAATGGGAAAAATAGGGCCGGCCGCTTGTAATAAATGGGGTTACATAAGTCCAAATGACCAAAATGTCCTCCTAACTTGGGTTTTGGGTTCCGGGTTCCAAAAATACTCAAACTAACTCCAAATCTCTCCAACTAACCCACTAAAAATATAATAAATATTCTAAAACCCAAAATAAGTCTCACAGGGGTGTGGGCTGGGTCAGATATGGGTCCACTAGGGTCTGACATGGGTCCAGGCTAGCCAAAATCTTAAAACAATCAATAAAAATATAATACAATCATTAATTAAATATAATTAATTATAAATAATACACAATTAACTAAATTAAAATAATAATATAAAAAAATACCCGGCTCTGAAAATGGAGTAGTGACACTTCTCATCTTCAGGATTCATCTTAGTTTGATTATATCCTGAAAATCAATCCATGAAAGACATGCGCTCAAACCCATATGTATTATCTATCATGACGTCTGTAATGGAGAGAGGGAACTTGTCTTTAAGGCAGGCCGCGTTTAGATCTCAGAAGTCGATACAAATACGAACTTTTTCATTTTTTTCATAACCGGGACAACATTAGCGACCCAATCAGGATGTTGTTCTTCCCGGATGAACTCACAGGCTATTAGTTTCCTGATTTCAGCTTCAATGGCATCCATCATGTTCGGGCGGAACCGACGTTGGTGTTGCTTTACAGGCTTTGAATCGGATAGTATGTTGAGTTTATGGGTAGCCATTTTTGGATCAAGACTTGGCATATCCTCATAATTCCAAGCAAAGACATCGATATATTCTTTTATCAGCTGGATCATTCCTTCTCTTTCTTCTTCGAAAAGATTGCTGCTGATAAATATCGGCTTTGGTGAAATTTTATCCCCAATATTGACTTGGACAACCTTATCTTCAGTGGGTGGTTCTTTTTGTTCGAACCGGAGTTCCCATTGTGTATCCATTTGCTGAGCCCAGGATTCATCTTCAAATGGTTCACATTCTTGTTCCTCTGTTTCGAGGGAATCTGTCAACACCATATTTACTGATAATGCTCGTTCGAGTTCATCATCTGAATCGGAGGATGACAAATCATCTTGAGAAGAGGAAATGGTCTCCTCACTTGGCTCAGAGTTGTTTGAAGCTGCAAGAGATGGGGTATACCCTATCCCGAAATGAGTTGTTGACAGTAAGGATCACCATGTAACGGCATTCATCTGCCTTTTCCATAGTTGAGGCCTGGCTCCAACTTTAAATCATAACCCATGCTTTGCATAATCTTCAAAGCCTGTGGGCTATATCTGTAGACTTGTATTTTCCCAGCATCAGACTCGTGAGAATCTTCTTGTACAATTGGTCTATTCCGTATTCGACTGAAGACTATTGGATGATGATCGTTGCGAGTAGGTAGAACAATAAAGATAGAATCTTCATGCGGTCCATATGTCGTGATGACATTAGATATTGACGCTACTTCCCATACATATGGATGATAGAAGTCTATAGCTTCCAAGAATTTTTGTGCTATAGGTTCTATATCGTTATGAGGGGAAGATTCCTGATTAGGAAATTGAGCATCAGTATACTAGAAAATAGAATCTTTATTATCGCCAGAAACTATGTTCCCGGTTATATTTGCATCAGCTGTCTGCTTGTTGCGCCTAAGGTCAATAACCAAAGGTGGAGGCTTCTTGTTCAGACTAATTACTAAGGGATCATTTCCTCCTCCCGATTTGGTTTTGCCCAAGTGGATAGTCACAGGTTCCATGACTTTCGGATGGGTAGTCCGCCCTTTCACCTGGATTGACAAAGGTTGCTCAACAGATGGTTCTTCTGGCTCCTGGTAGGATTTCTCTTTCGTCCTGCCTGACACCTCCTTCATGTAGTCTTGGGTGTACTCCTTCATGTAGTCTTGGGTGTATAACATGGCATCAGAATAGTAGGACTCAACTCATTTGAATGGGTTAAGATCAGCAAACTCTATTTTTACTGTCCCTAGGATGTCTACATATTTGAAGCATTGATGTAGAGTTGAAGGAACAATATTGTGATCGTGGATCTATGGTCTGCCCAACAGAATATTGTAAGACACCTCCGAATCAATAACGTAGCATGTAGCCACTGATCTAAGGTTACCAATCTGTATCCTCAAATAAATCTTCCCCAACGGTCTGCTCTTCCTGGCATTAAAGCCCACGATTATGGTGGTAGTGTAAGCCAGTTCGCTTGTAGGAATTCTCAACGGTCTTAACAAACTATGAGGGATAATGCTGATCGACGATCCTGGATCTATATGAATCCGGTCTACCTCAACGGAGCTGGCGTATCCGGTGTAATAAAGAGGCCTGTCGTGTCTGTTATGTTTCAACAATATGTCCTCTTGAGTGAAAGTGATGTTAGGGACCACTTCCATCATACTATGGCATTGAGGACATGCCATAGGCTTTTTATCAGGGGTTTTGTGTCGAGTCAAGCATACATCCGCTTGCATTAACGCTTCACTCAAGGCTTGACAAGTGTCTTTGGATAGCCTAAGTAGCTCAAAAATGGATAGTCTAGCCGGAGTATTAGCCAACTGAGCCAAGATGTCGAAGTTATAAGGTTTCTCTAAACCTTTGTTTTGAATATTCTTCAAAGGTTTGTCGAAATGAACTTCTTTCTGCTTGCCTTTGTCCACCGAAGTTGGCTTAGAAGGACCTACCTCTGGCATAACAGGTTCAGGTTCTGGATGTTTGGCAGGCAGAGTGTCTGCCGTTGCTTCCTCCTGGTTTCCTCCATAGTCTTTAAGGTAGGCTTTTCTTGACCGGGTTCCGGTTGTTAAAGCCTCTTCTTCCGACGCCGGGGATATTGCAACCATATGAAATGGTTTACACCTTGAGTTCTTTTTAGACTTAGCTTTAGCAGCTTTAGTCTCTTCCTCAATTTCTGATACAAGATCAGGGTGGACCCACATGATCTCCCCATGCTTGGTAGTTAGGGGCACTAAGTCATGATTTTCACCCCTGGTAGGAGGGAGATTAACAATGTTCATCATTGCCCGTGGAATAGGTACCACACCATCCGAGATTTCTTGAGGGGACTGATTTCCAAACTTGAGGGAGATCATGTTTGCAGTGACCGTCTTCTCGTTGTTATGCAGAGTGATGGCCTTGGCGTCGATCAGCTCCTGGATTTTCCTTTTCAGTACATAGCATGCCTTTGTGGGGTGATGTATGTATCTGTGAAAAATGTAGTACTTAGGATTATTTATACTGCCGACTTCAATTGGACGCTTTATCTCGGGGAGAGTAAGCTTGCCACTTTTGACTAGACAATCGAATATGCTCGAAATATCGTCGTCGTCAAAAGAATATTCCTCTATATGTCTGGAAGTCCCAGGTTTCGTCTGCGTAGTCACTGGAGTATTTTGCCTGGACGTGTTGATGGCCAGAGCTTCCTTTCCTTTGGAACTACGGGTATGGTCATTATTGGAGAATGATCGCTTACCTCGATCAGAGGTAGAGATCATGATTCCGTTGTCACGAGCCTTCCGACTGTTGTCTTCAGCGGCTACTGTCGACATGATAAACGAGGGCCAATCATGGAACTGATATGGTCCCGTGAATACTGAGATCAGTGGGAGAAGGTTCTTCCTGCAAATGTCCACCAAGGCGAAATCTGGAACTCCAGGAGGCATCTGCAAAGTAGCCTGACGAAAACGTTCAATAAAAGTACGAACATTTTCTTTCTCCTTTTGCTTTACTTCGATGAGTGAGGACATAGACATGTCCATTCCTCCTTCATAAAATCGAGCGAAGAACAGAGTCATAAAATCTTCAAAAGAAGTAATGCAGTTGTCCGCTAGACTATGGTACCATTGGTAGGCTACTCCAGACAAACAGCCTTTAAACACTCGAGTGAGAAGGGCGTCATTCCCTTGCAGCAATACCGTTATCGTGCTGAAGTAATTCATATACTGGCTTGGTGACGTTTTTTCCCCAAACAAAACCATAGCCTGTGGTTTGTATTTTGGTGGAAAAGGGATCTCGTCCCAGATAGCTGGGTATGGCTGGTTGATTCCCAACTTCTTGAGCTGATCTTTATGCCTCAAGGCATCAAATTAGGCTTTTAATTCCTGAACTGCCTGTATTGGATCTTCAATCGGGAAAGGGACAGTAGAGAGGTGAGAGATCAGTTGTATTGTGACTCCCACAAGAGGTAATACATTCTCCGGGTTAAGGGGTTGAGGAGCAGCTGATTCTTAATTTTGAATAGGCTCCTGGCTTGCATTGGATGGTATATCTACCCCCACACGTAGTTGAGTTGGAGGAACAGGTGTTTAAGGTACCGCAGCTGTGTGTTGAGTCACCATCATCTGGTGTATATTCTCCATCATGGTATGCATCCCTTTAAGCGATGCTTCCAATACAGCGATGCATTGTTCCATACTTCCTGATGGGGAAGCTTCTTCATGTTTATCTCCAACAGCATAAACTCCCATTTCTCTGGATGCCATTGAGGGATTAGTATAGATCCCTGTAGAGATTGAGTTTATACTTTCAGCTTCAAATTCAGGAAATTGGGGACCCCCAGTGTCGAAATCAGAAGAATATGAGGTCGATTGCCGTAACCTCGAGCGGGTATTTCGAAAGACACCTGCTTCAATATTCTCACGGAGTCTGTCAAATCTCCTTTGGCTTGGAGTTCTAGAGGGATGACGTCTTGAACTTGACCTTCCTCTAGGAATGTGCGAAGCCATGTTTACTGACGCGAATGTCGATTCTTCTTCCTGTAAGGACAAAGAGTAGTTCAATCGGTCAAAAACTGACCGTTTTTCCTTAGAACAGCAGTAGTTAATTACAGCCTTATGACTATTACAACAATGCTACCTAGGAGTGTAATAGACATATTAGAAGATCCCCTGACTTTGTATTTCTGGATCAAGAAATCACGCAAATCAGGGGGATTAACAGAAGAGGAAGAAGAAGGCTTATTCCGCCTTTTTACATCAGTAGGATCGTGAAGATTAGGGACCATAACCCTTTTCCTGCCATAGGAATACAGCAGTTCACCCATGTGAGTAGCGTACGATCCATTGTCCGTCTGAGGAGCGTATTTTCCTGTAAAACGGGTCTTCTTTACGTGGACGGGCTTATCCTGGCGTAATCTGGAGTTTTGCACAGGTTCGCGTAAAACGGGGACAGTCCTCAGATGGCCTCCAGCGTCACGCGTAATCTGAAGAGTGGGCAAATTCTTTCCTTGGTGGCGTACAAGCCTAGAGGTTGGGAGACTCGCCACTCGTTTTCCCTTGATGTGATCCCAGGGTCCATCTGCCTCATCATAGACGGGAGATGTATTTTTAGGCGAAGGGCGCGTTTGAAATTTTTGCGCGGGTACTAAGGCCTTGCTAGGAATTTTGTCTGCAACGTCACAAACGGGAGACAAAGTTTTACGTGCAGAGCGCGTGTTAGACTTATGGATTAGCACTGAGGCATTACCAGAAGTTTTGTCTACCACGTCACAGACAGGAGACAAGATTTTACGCGCAGGGTGTGTTCTAGACTTCTGGATTGGCACTGAGGCATGACCAGAAGTTTTGTCTGCCAAGTCACAGACGGGAGACGTAGTTTTACGTGCAGAGCGCATAGGCTGTGTTGTCATAACCTTGTTGATCAGAGGAGGAGAGCTTGCAGGAAGGGTAGAGGATGTCTTGGGCATCCACACTTTACGTAGCTTCCTGTTGTTCTGGACAGAGAGGGAATGAGAGCTACCCCCTGCACGAAGCATGTCTTCATAAGCAGATTGGTCGAATTGGACGACCAAAGTCTTCTTCGTCGATCCGACGGTTAAAGCATCATGGTAAGAAATTGCTTTCTCGTCAGATGAGAAAGTCGTCCCCAGCAGAGTCGCCATCTTATGTTTGATGATAAACAAAAGAATGAAACTAGGTTTATACGAAACCCTTTCTTCGTTTACAAACAAGAAAAAGAGTACAATTAATCCTATACGAGGATGTTAAGTAAAATAAAAATGATTCTGGGGAAAAATTGCTATAGGAGTCTGATCTGCGGTCGATCACTTTGTCCCTTGGACCACACGATGATGAAGAAGTGCTGTAGAAGAAGAAGAAGCTTCAAAGATTGCAGGTGGGATTGAACTCTCGTCGACAAAGTTGTCAATCAACACTCTCTGTCTGTGCTCTCTCTGTGTCTTGATCTCTGGTAGTCTCCCTTTTTTTTGACCCCTCATCTCCTGTGACCAAAGGTCTCTATTTATAGAGATCAGTCACAATAACTGTCCAGTTGGCGTAGAAGCACAACTGTGGAGAAAATTATACCTTTTATGCGGCGGTTATAATAACTGCTACCCACGTTTGAATGATCTCCTGAATCCGCGTATGACACGTGTCCCATTATAAGGTAATGCGTATAACTGCTTCTCGAAGATCACGGCATGCAAGCCACGTAGGTAACTACCCCTCGCGTAAAGATGGTTGGCATAAAAGCCAAATAGCTGTCTTGTTGGCATAAAAACCAAATAGCTGTCTTGTTGGTATAAAAGCTAAATAGCTGTCTTGTTGGCGTAAAAGCCAAATAGCTATCTTGTTGGCGTAAAAGCCAAATAGCTGTCTTGTTGGCGTAAAAGCCAAATACCGCATAAAACTTGATGCTGCATGAATAATAGATAACCAGCATAAAAATAGCCAAGTATCCTTCTTGACTGAGGTCTTGAGCATATTCTGGGCCAAATAGCCTTATCACGTACCTTTGCAAATATAGCCTGAGTTGGCATATTTCGAGGAGATAGCATACGGCGTGCTCCTATGGTTAAAAATAGCCTGGTTGGCGTAAAATTCCCGGATGGTGATGTAAGCGTATTAGCCCTAGTTTTAGCTCTCTCAGTCATGACAAAATTATAAAGGATAGAACCAAATCTCGTGCATTAAATGCAGAGATATGCCTCAATCTCGTGCATTAAATGCCAAGATATGCCTTGAGCTCTGTATGAGAAATAGCTTTTGACGTGGCGTCTGATTTTGTCTCATCTTGAGCGTAAAAGCTCATCTCTGCCTTTGTAGAATAGGCAGCGTATTCCTTGAATGCGTAAAAATAACTTGTATCAAGGATATGTCACTAAACGACAGTCTGGGTCTCTGTGCAAAATCCTCATCACAACCGTCCTCTCGATCGTCGTACAGTACTTTTGTCAGGAGTCAGGTTCACCGTTTTGTTTGACAGATTCATTCGAGGAATACAAAGAGTTCCTCGTATGACTTTACATTGCGTTAAAGACAAACGTATTTTACGTCGTAGGGAGGCGTAGCAACCTTTTACGCCAAAACAGCCTTGAAGTGCTGCTTTACGCGGGCATCTCTGAAGCTCTATGATACGCCAAACAGCTCTGAAGCTCTGTTTTATGCGAGCAGTTCTGAAGCCATGTTTTACGCCACACAGCCTTGAAGCGCTGCTTTACGCGGGCTTCATGCATGTTGGGGTTTTGACTGTATAATACGCGTAGAATTCCCTAGCGTATTTCATGCTTCTACACGTTGAGTCGTCAAAAAGTATACCATGGGCTTCCTGCTTAAGGCATATGCTACTATATTCGCCTTGCCAGGGTGGTACTACAATTATCTATCATAGTCTGTCATAAACTCTAGCCATCGCCTTTGTCTCATTGTGAGCTCCTTCTGAGTGTAGACATACTTCAGACTTTTTTGATCGGTGTAAATCTCAACCCGCTCTCCATAAAGGTAGTGTCGCCATAGCTTTAGTACAAATATCACTGCAGATAGCTCTAAATCATGCGTCGAATAGTTCTTCTCATGAACTCTCAGCTGTCTCGATACGTAGGCTATCACCTTGTCGTGCTGCATCAGTACATATCCTAACCCGCTCCCAGATGCATCGCTATACACCACAAATCCTCCTGATCTAGAAGAAAGTGTCAAAATCGGTGCTGATGTCAGAAGATTCTTCAGCTCATCGAAAGTTGTCTGACACTCCTCGGTCTAGATAAACTCCTTGCCTTTATGCATCAGCCGCATCATAGGCGCAGCGATCCTCGAGAAGTTTTTCATGAACCTCCGATAATATCCGACAAGTCCGAGAAAACTCCTAATCTCCGTAACTGATGTAGGGGTAGGCCACGTCTCCACTGCAGCGATCTTCTCTAGGTCAACTGATAGTTCATCTCTAGTGATTATATATCCCAGGAATGGTGCTCTATCCAAGCAGAACTCACATTTGCTGAGCTTGGCATACAGCCTCTCATGCCTCAGCGTCTCCAACACGATCCTGAGATGCCCCTCGTGCTCCTCCTGGCTCTTGGAATATACCAAGATGTCATCGATAAATACCACCACGAACTTATCCAAGTACTGGTGGAAAACCTTGTTCATCGGGCTCATACATACTGCTGGCGCATTGGTTAAACCAAACGACATAACTAGGAACTCATAATGCCCGTACTTTGTCCGAAAAGCTGTCTTTGGAATGTCCTTCCTTCATACCTTGATCTAATAAAAGCCGGATCTGAGATCAATCTTCGAGAATACACATGCGCCACTTAGTTGATCAAATAAATCATCGACGCACGACAAATGGTACTTTCTCTTTATCTTACAGCATTTAGCGTCATGTAATCGATACACAAACATACCGCCCCATCCTTCTTCGGCACATATAAGATGGGTGCCCCCATGGAGAAACACTAGTCCGAATGAAACCCACGTCTAAGAGATCATCTTATTGGACCTTCACTCAACCAACTCTTTCGGTGCTAGTCTGTAGACGAAAAAAGTAACTGGCTCGGCTTTGGGAGTCAACTCTATAGTAAACCCTATCTCTATGTCAAGTGGCAGGCCTGAAAGATCCTCTGGAAATATATCCTTAAACTCTGATATAATACGGGGGTACACCGGTTCACCTCTGCAATATGTGCCTCTAAGGTAGATTGGCACTATGCTCCTGGGCTCCCCGAAGAAACTCAAACTCAGGGTGGTCTGATGGTCTAAATATAATGCTACCACTTCGGTAATCTAGCGTCGCGTGGTATTGGCTTAACCAATCTATGCCTAGGACAATGTCATAGTCTAGACTTAACCTCATAATAAATCCCTAATGTCTAATTACTCTTCTCCTCAAAATTTCTCCCTAAAATAGTATTCCTCAATTTTCTTCTTTCCGTTATGTATTACTCCGAGTCACATATCACCCAAGCACATGCTAGAATTTTCTGGTATTAGATAATCATATTCCAGGTGAGAGCCTAAGATTTCATCTTCTGTAGTTCATAATATCGTTCCTGGTATCGTTATCACATACTACAACTAATTCCTAGCATCTGGCTATGCTATGTATTCCCTAAATTATTCTAGAGGGTTAGGATCAACGATCTTTCTAGCTCCCAGTACTTCCCAAATCACTGCTATCTCACGTACGGGTAGGGATTTATCAGTTCTAGGAACGTACTACTAGGTCTAATTCTTTTCCTAACAAGCTACACTAGTTCTGGAATCTAAAAGATCCTATTAATCTACCCTACTAAGGATAACAATCTTCTCAAAGAATATTACACAAATCATGTCTTTTGTCATCTGGACTACGATCTTCTTCTGGAGGGAACCATTAGGCACAAGCATTTATCTTTCCGAAATAAAAGGAGATAAGAACAATAATAACGATATTGATGAAAAAGGAATGAATACAATTTGGAAGTCCAAGGGCGATAATCAAATACAAAGGGAGTTTTTAAAATTCGATTATGGATTGAGATCCTATTCAATAATAAATCCTAAATTGTAGGCTCGTTTGGAACATAACATAACTGAAACGATATGCTCTTCGACCTGCATGGGCCACCACAAAAATATGTCATATCCCAGTCCCAAAATACGTAGGACTAGGAATACGTAACATGCCAGCTACACATTCAACCAGACTTTGGTCCGACTTGAATACGTATAAGCTGTATTATAATGGTCACTATCTAAATATTCAAGTAAATATAAATATCTATGTCTCAATCCACAATGAACAAAATACACAAGAATGAGCTATATGTGCTAAAGTCGGCCACCTAGTAACACACAAACTCGAATAGACTCGAGAAGAAATATGAGTCTATAAAACTAGGCTACATCAGCAGATGAATAAACAATATGAATAAATAACCATAACTCCGGTAGAAATGATAAAAGTACCTGGTACCAATGCTTGCAAGACAAGCAACTCCATCAGCGACTCCAAAGGTTCCGTAATCGTCTATGCTGTAAAAACTGGCACCTACAAGAAAAATGTCATTTTTTTTTATCAAAACATCGTATAAATAAGAAATACTAGTAATTTAGCATCAACAAAGAACATAAGTATTGCCAACTAAAATAAATGAAGAGATATAAGTGACCTTCTCTTTTGCACTTATCAGCAAATTCTTCCTTGTTGATGCTACTTCTTAAAATGTTTGACTTCGTGGCTATATCAACTTGTTCTTGAAGAGATGCATACATTATATTAACAGTATCTAATAAAAAGTTATCACCTCCATGCCTTGTAATAAAAGAAACTGACACTGGAGTCTTTTCATGGATACCTAAAGCCTAAAGGTATCGTCACCTACAAAAACGTATTGAACCTTGTTAAATAATTTTCAGTACCTACATAAAATTTGAAATTAAACTCTAATTAAATTTGTCAGGTGATAACCAATTACCATCTAGTTAAATTAAAAAAAAACAATTACTGCCACTTGGTAAACACAGTTTGATTCTAAATCGCACCTACTTTAGACTTAATATGATCGAATATCAAGGGTTTACCTGAGTGTTGACACAGTAAAACCAAATCAGAGATATCCTAAAACCAGCTAAAAGTAAAACTCGACGTTCTTTTAAATCACAAAAATCTTCCATAAGTGCATTGTACTAATAGTCTTCACAATATCCATTTCAATATTGACAAACAAAAAGTCTTCAAGAAATCCATCATTCATTTTATTTCGATGTACAGGCTTGACAATATTCATGGCAGAGAATAATCTTTTTGTTGTTGTTGTAGAGACTGAGAGATTAAGTACAAGAGTAATCACTCTACAAACAAGATGGTATGTTTAAAATCTTTTGGTTCTTACCAACCATTGACATAGTTCTAAAATACTTGGCAAAAAATTTCTGCTTTGGATGAAGAACAAAACTGTGCTCATAATGTTGAAGCTGGATTCTAAATTGCATTTTATCGAACTCTGAAAAGTCATGCGGACAAAACTTTTCCACCAAGAAAAAAATATCGTCAACTCTGAATGAGCTTGAAGAATCTTGTGAATTTATTTTAGAGCTAGGAAACAATTTCCCCATAGCATGCTTACTAAATCATTCATTTAATTCATGTAGCTGAGAATCTATTTGCTTCAAAAAAATTCCTTTAATAATGTTGCTCAACTTTGATATCATTTTGTGGATGATGAGCTCGACCTTTTCTAGCAACATATCGAGCACTCATGTTCGGGACATCGATGTTTCGTGCTTCACGGAATGGTTTCACTTCAACAAGCAAATCACTCCAACTATCATCTCTGAATTTTTGAAGAAGTGATTTAGTTGATGAAACAAGTAATGCGTGATTTACAATATCTTAGCTTGATGCTGTAAATCTTGGCAAATAAGATCAGTGTGTTCTATAATTTATTTCATAAGATGCAATACAAAAACAAATTTACATAAAATCAATATTTTATAAGTTGTATCTGTATCTCCTCTTTGTGTAAAGTTAGCTCATTTATCATCAATAATGTTAAGTAAAACTTGACATGTACCACTGAATAATTTTATAAACTTATAAATAGATCTCAAATGAGAACTCCAATTAGTATCTCCATCTGTTGTAAAGTATCAATTTGATTCAGTCCTCTTCCACTCTGAAGCTCATCAATGGAAATCATATAGGCAATGTCACAATCTTGAGCAGCTTTTAATTCATTATGTCGCTTACTAGAAGCACCGACAATATTGAATAGAAACCAATTTAACAAATAACTGATTGATAAAGACAACTTCTTTCGATGATGCCACCAATGCTAATTGCAAGCGATCTGCAAAACAATGAACGTAGCAAGCATACAAAATCAAAATTCCAATCCATTAAACTCGTCCAGCATATTACTTGCACCATCATATCCTTGCCCTCAAAATATTCTGAATATCTAGGTTATGATAAGATAGTGCAGAATATAAGACATATTTCAAAGTGAATTTTTAGTATCTGAGAAATGAACAAGTCCAAAATAACGTTCTCGTACAAAACCATCTCCATATACAAATCTCAAAACTATATATAGACATAATATGTTCCCTTTTTGACTCGTCTCATGCTTCATCCACAATCGCACAATACTTTTCATCTCCAATTTCTTCATGAATTGCATTCTTCACTCTAATTGAAAACACATACAAAATTCCCTTTTTTAGCATTGATGATGTATAAGAGGCATTCTTGGGAGCTTTGCCTACGACATTAGCTACCTTTTTTATTATAAGAACTCAACAAGCTTAACATCTCAAGAAAATTTCCATGATTGATCGAGCTTAAATCATCACGACTCAAAAAACACAACCTTGAAATGTAAACCACCGAACTATATCAACTGACACCTTCAATTTGATTTGGTTGTTTTTTACTTGTTCAGAAGTAAAATTGCCAACCACTATTTGGATATGTTGAGATTGATTTATCAAATCCTTATATGATCTCTCGGCCAGGTTGTGAGTAGAATCAAAATGTTTTCCTTCATGATTTTTCCATCTTTAACTTTCTTCCAGTTATCAAACCCGCCAACAGTAAATGCATTTTCTCCAGAATATCTAGAGCTAGAAGGATTCGAAAAGAAAGCATGGCAAACAAATAGCCGCATCCATACTGGAAGAATATTCTAGCCATGTAGGATGTACCTTAAACCATGTAGGTTGAAAGCTACGATGATAATTTTCTCACTACAAGAAAATGACTTTTGCTGACAATTTTTTTCCATCGCCAAAGGGTATAGTTGACGGTTTCCCTTCCGTCAGTTAGGCCAGTGTCAGCAAAATTCTCTACTTTAGTTGACGGTTGCCGTAATGACTTTAGTTGACGGGTTTTAGCCGCCAACTAAAACCAATATTTTGATCGTCAATATAGGTGCATACTTTTCTTGACTGTGGCCTAGCTGACGGTTGATGACCGTCAACATAGGTTATTTTTGTTGACGTTTTTCAGCCTTCAAGAGACCATGTTTATCAATTCCCATTTACGTTGCCGGTTCCCATTTACGTTATCAGATCCACGCATAATATCAATCCAGAAATGCATAATATAAATTTTAGAAACTCTCACAAACATCAAATAACTTATAATACACATATTTCACATTAACAAAAACAAACATGTTCGTATAATATTCAACCAGTACGTTTGTAAAATAATCAACAAAAAGAAACTTGTTCATAGAACACTGGTACATGATACCAACCCCATTTCATTCACTAAAGTGCCAAAATACAACAAAATACCATTAACGGAAGCCCACAGCTTCACAAACCATCATTCATCGAATCCCTGTAGCCAATTAAAAATACATTGTTAGTGAAGTATCAGAGCATTGTGGAGTAGAAGTATCAGAGCTTAGTGAAGTAGAAGTATCAAAGAATGGTGAAGTAGAAGTATTAGAGCTTCGTGGAGTATCAGAGCTTAGTAGCGAAGTATCAGAGCATTGTGGTGATAAGGCCCTGTTTAGTAGTGGCTAGTTAGTAGTATCAGAGCTAATATCTACTAGGTATAGTTAGTATCAAAGTATCAGAGCTAATATCTACTAGTAGTCACTTAGTAGTATCAAAGTAGCAGAGCTAATACATGAGTATCAGCAATTAGCCCTAGGTAAAGTTAGCATCAGAGTTAATATCTAAAGTATAGCTCAAGTTGATGCTAATATCTACTAGAAGTGACTTAGTAGTATCAAAGTATCAGAACTAATACATGAGTATCAGCAATTGGCCCTAGGTATAGTATCAGCAAGTATCCTGAACAGAAGTATCATGAACATGAGTAGTGGCTTAGTATCATGAGTATCAATATCAGCAAGTATCCTGAACACAAAATTAAGGGCAATAATGATACTTCACTACTAAACAGTATCCTTATATTCAATAATGCATAAATATACAACACATAATGACTACAAATCCTAGATAAAGTCCAAAAATTACCTTTAGAAATGGCTAGGTCAAGAACGGTGACACATGATCCATCTACTCAATGCGAACTTCATTAATCTCATCAAAGTTGTACTCACTCTTCTCATTGTACTGTTTGTAAATAGGAAGAAAAAAATGTGATCGTAATATATTTTAAACATACATGTTGATTAAGCAGAACATAACCTTGGGATTAAGTAAGCTTGGATCATTTGTGATTAAGCAAGCTTGGATCATTTGTAATCTCTTTCATATATTTCATCACGTTATGCATAGAAAATCAAAGTCCTTACACACTTTTTTATTTCTTATTTATATATATTAACGAGAGAAATATATTGTACCTTAATTGATAACCAATTCAATTTAAATTTTTTAACTTGGTTTCTACATTGAGCATGATACATCTGAGCCCACTATGTAAATTAAAGTGGACAACATTATTTGTCATTATTAAAGCATATAACATTAACTATAGTTGTGCGAAGATTTGGTTATATACATATCTGCATCTCCTATTTTGTTGCTCTATAGGAAGCTTCTGAAAATCATAAGCAACATATGATAAGTAACAACGTATGAAGTAGAGAAGTTAATCAAATTCTCGAGATCGATACCTAAAAGTCCTCAGAAAGTCGAGATGTCACAAACTTGCTCCATTGAGTTTGATGGATAAAACTATAAATTGGAGGTGGACATTTCAAAACTGCAATGTTATCCATAGTGGCAAGAACATACTCCATTAAGGTATGCCAAAATTACTTTGTTGCAATACTCATCGTTTGCATCAAAAAAAATTTAGCTCGTGGATCCAAAATAAAACTTTGCTGCATATTAAGTAATATTACTAATAACCAAGCGATAAACTCAAAATAATTTGAATCTACAATATAAATTTACCTCAATTGAGGCCCATGCATTCTCTTTAACATTTTTTGGGACTCTTCGCCAATCATTATAAGTGATTGGTATCATACTTCGTGCAACAACCCCTAGCAGAATAACATATTCTGCCCCGACCTCTCCGATAGGTTGTCCAGCCTCGTTGAAAGTGACAATCTTACTCGTTCCATCACTTCTCCTTTTAATTGGTCTCTCCATCATTGTAGGCCTTCTTGTTCCTCTTTTGGATGGGCCAGCTTCCTCATGTGACAACAAAAACAAGGTAGTTAAATATATCTATTAACCTCAGAGCTTGAGTTTTCATGAGAATGTTTTATCTTTATGTCAAACTAAAGACATATTAGATAGTAGCACTTAGAGCTATCTTAACACCCTTCAAATAAGTACATAAGATTAAATAAACCAAACAAGTGAAGGAATCACAGATACAAATTTAATAATCAACCCAATCCCCTTCACAACCTACTCTTTTAAAAAACATATTATTATCATCCCCAACATCTAACAACCCATCATTCAAATATGCATTAGTAAAGGAATGATGTTCCATCAAATTATCTATGTCTTCAGAATCTTCTTTGTGTAGATAATCTTTTGGACTAGTAGACAAAATAACAGACCATTGAGGATCTAGTTGGTCTTTTACATAAAATACTTGCTTGGCCTGCGAAGCTAAAATAAAATAATTTGATTTGTACCCAACTCGATTAAGGTTCACCAATGTGAAACCAAATTCATCAACCTTAACACCCTAACTCTCGACCCAATCGCACTTAAATACTGGAAAGTTAAAGCTATGATAATTGAGCTTCCATATATCTTT
This sequence comes from Iris macrosiphon, assembly GCA_036927795.1. NCBI lineage: Eukaryota > Viridiplantae > Streptophyta > Magnoliopsida > Asparagales > Iridaceae > Iris > Iris macrosiphon. Next base: position 248,907,233 of record JAYESA010000005.1, read on the forward strand.
GATAACTCCATAGAAAAATATGTCCCCTACTATAGGATTCTTATCTTTCGAACTTGCAATCTGCATTATTGTAGCTACAAGACTAACTCCAATATTTTGTCTAACTCGAGCATTGTCACGATCCTTCGTGTGGTAGCGGTAACCATCAATAACATATCCAAAAAATTTAAGTACATGGTGGCTAGGCCATTGTGCTAGCCACTTGACAGTTTGTGAGATATCTTCTTTCACATTTAATGCACCATCAACCTGTATAAATTCAATATTATTTATATTATTTAACTTCTGAATAAGAAATAGTATAAATATATTAATTTTGTTTCAACAACTACCTTATGTTGTAACCAATAGATAAATGTCTAATTATGTTTGTCCTGCAACCACTTTCTATTTTTAGACTTAAGGGGATGTTGTAAGTGTAACCACTCCATAAGCTCGCTGTCAAGTCATTATGAGAAAGAAGCAGAAAATTTATATAATGTATCAATTTTCATACAATGAATTAGAAAATTAGAAAATTTATGATAAAGAAGCATACTCAATATAAGGTTCAATTTTATCTGTATTCTCCAAAACATATAAATGGGCTTGTTGCCATTCTTCACGATCAATTGCTACGAGACGACCTCCAGGCAAAGGTTTTTCATCTTGAATGTTGCCCTTCCTTGCAAAGGGATTTCCTATTGCCTCAAAATGTGATAGATAGCCGCTAAAAAAATATATTGCTTCTTCTGCAATGTAATATTTTGTAATGCATCCTTCGGGAAGGTTATGATTGCGCATATAACCCTTCAAAGATGTCATGCACCTTTCAAATAGATATATCCACGTCAAGAAAATGGGTCCATAAATCCTGACTTGTGCAACAAGATGTAGAGGTAAATGGACCATAATGTGAAAAAAAGACGGTGAAAATTACTTTTCCAACATGCATAATGTGACCACAAGATCATTTTCAATATCGTTTAGCATAATCACATCCACCATTTTTGTACATATTTCATTGAAGAAGAAGCAAAATCGAGTAATAACAACTCTAACCGGCTTAGGCAGAACTAAACGGATTGCCACGGGTAGTATTTGTTGCATTAGGGCATGACAATCATGAGATTTGAGACCATAAAGCTTCAAATCTTGCATTGAGACAAGATTTCTGATATTAGAAGAGTAACCTTCAGGAACCTTTATGTCTAACAATTTTTGACAAAATATCTTCTTCTCATCCTTTGTTAATGTATAACAAGCTCGCGGCAAATAAGTACATTTTTTTTCAAAATTATGTTGTAGTTCGGTCCTTAGCCCTTCTCCACAAGATCAAGACTAGCATTGACTCCATCCTTTATCTTTCCGAAAATGTTAAGCAATGTACCATATATGCTCTCACAAATATTTTTATTGATGTGCATAACGTCAAGTGTGTGGCGAACATGCAAGTGTTTCTAATAGTCAAGTGTGAAGAAAATTGACTTCTTTTCAGCCATCTTCTTTCACTAGACTTTGATGCTTTACACTTTTCATATTTCTTACCCCAGGAGTTCAAATTTTGACTAGCCTTTTCTAATATCTCTTTTTCTCTCAATGGTGTTAGAGGACCACGAAATTCCTGCTTACCATTGAAAACTTTCTTTTGACTACGATACGGGTGGTGGCGTGGAAGAAACTTCATTGTACCAGTATGGACATTTTTACCACTATGTTGCAGTCTAGGCGCATAAGTATCTTCCCCGTATATGGGGCAAGCATAATACCCCTTAGTAGTACAGCCATATAGATTTTTATAGGCAGAAAAATCATTGATGGTCCACAATAATACAGCCTTTAAAGTAAAGAACTCTTTATTTTGTGCATCATAAGCTTCAACTCCCTCTTCCCATAAAAGTTTCAAGTCTTCAACTAATGGTGATAAATAAATATCAATATCTTTGCCCGGTTGGTGCGGACCTGATATCAATAGCGACAACATCATGAATTTTCTTTTCATGCACAACCACGGCGGTAGATTATAGGTCACCAATATAACTGGCCAACAACTGTACATTCTTACGCCCCCTAGCTTTTGGAATATTAAATTTCCATATTTTTCGCATGGCCATCGAATAGAAATAGGATTATTCAAATGGAGGTTTGCAAACTTAAGAAACTCTTCTACTCCTTCCTCATATTCACTGCATATTCTATCCTTCGACATCCATGACATAAACATGGTTGTCTTGTCTGATGTTCCACATATATCAATCAAAAATTCTACTGCAGCAGACTATATAATCAGGTTATAAATCTACCTGAGCAGCAGCGTTAGATGGCCGTAATCCCGACCTCAATCTGGGTGCTCCTTCCTTTCCTGAATAAGAATGAGGCAGTAGATTAGTATATTGGTCTAATGTACTGCAGCACATCAGTTTCAGTTCTGTGAATAAAAAAATCCTAGGACACGACACAGTGAGTATGCCAATAAAACAAACAAATTAAAAAAGATTCCTAGGACACGACACAGCTTTATCTCTGTCAATAAAAATAAAACCCACATCATATGGCAAAATTGACCCACAAAAAACCCTACTTATTCTCAAATAGGATACGACACAGTTGAGTATGCCAAAATTGACCCACAAAAAACCCTACTCATTCTCAAATAAGACACGACATAGTTGTGTATGACAATAAAACCCAAAAAAAACTCTACTGATTCACAAATAGGACAAGACACAGTTGCCAGACACAAAAAATTCTACTCTCAATAAAATTCACAAAAAAATATACTGTCAATAAAATCCTTATTTGCCACACACAAGAAACACTACTCTCAATAAAATCCACAAAAAACCCTAACTTCAACTTGCATTACCATAAAATCGAATTGTAGAGAGAAAATATGGAATATAATTGGATATCACCTCATGGTGAAGATCGAAGTTGCCGCATGGTGAAGTTGCCACAGATGATAGGGTTTTGAAGAGGGGACATAGGTCGCCGAGAAGACCGGGGACGCCGAGGAAAGGGTTTTAGGGAGTGGAGAGAGAGTTTCTTCTTAGAGGAAAGAGAAAGGACTTGAGGAGAAGAGGGGTTGTCTAAGAGGAACGAGAGGAAAAGAGGGATTTTCAAAGGAGGATATTTTTTTCGAAGAGATACGGGCTCTTGAACAGTACTGCTGTTATTTTCTTAATATATCAAAACTGTCACAAACCCGATTTTTTTGGAATATTTACGATAATGGCAGCTGAAATAGCCACGGGAATCCTCCCCCCTCCCCTCCGAATTTAGTTGACGGCTTTAACCTAACCGTCATGGAAAAGAGGTAAATTTTGTGACGGTTCCCCGAAACCCGTCAACTAAAGGGGTACAATATTTTAAACTTAACTCAAAACAGAGGTTTACTTGACACGAGGCCTAAACCGTCAAGTAAAACATCTTTGTTGACGGGTTTTACCGACCGTCAATAAAAAGACCGTCACAAAATATCATTTTTCTTGTAGTGTCTGGTCCATATTTTGGGTACCTATTTTATATAGGTTGATATGGACCAAACCTAATATAGGCACGTCGAGTCAATCTGTTCATTTTCATTAACATGATAATCACAAATTTGTTTGAACTTAACACAAAACAGAGGTTTACTTAACACGAGGTCTAAACCGTCAAATAAAACAGCTTTGTTGACCAGTTTTACCGACCGTCAATAAAAAGACCGTCACAAAATATCATTTTTCTTGTAGTGTCTGGTTCATATTTTGGGTACCTATTTTATATAGGTTGATATGGACCAAACCTAATATAGGCACGTCGAATCAATCTGTTCATGTTCATTAACATGATAATCACAAATTTGTTTGCGTAGTCCAGGATCGCGTTCCAAGGAACTGATGTCAATCTCATTACTTCAAATTTTTTGAAATCTTGACGGTCCTGATGGTGGAGGATTCTTAGATGATGGTGGAAGTCCTGGACTTGGAGGATACAGATATTGAGGGTTCAATTATAGATGATGCTGCCACAAGTACAAATGTTTGTGCATCATAATAATCTTGTGAACAACTAGCATGTTTTCTTGTAAAAAAAATAATCTTTAGTAAATGGCTTTCTCATTTACTGTACAAGATTTTGGTAGAAAAGAGTAAGAAACTAAGCAAAAACAAGGCTCAAAAACCATAAATAACTTGATAATAAAACAAATTAAACGAATTGGAAACTCACATATTTGGAAATATAGGGGAGAGCCGATCGACAGCCATATACTCCAACGACAGGATCCGGATATGGAGAAGGGGAGGGGGTTGCTGTTGTGACTGCTACGAACGAAGAAGGGGGTACTGGTTCGGATGTTGTCGACGCGTGGATTGCAGCTCAGGTTGATGCGAAGGAGGAGCTCCGGTTAAGGACTGCCCCTGGTCGAGCGGGGGACGTGTCGACGAGGTCCTTGGCCGAATCTAGATAGGAAGATGAGGAAGGATGCGAGGCTGGTCTCGACTAAACGAGGGGGGGTAGGGTGTCGGCTCAGTGGGGTGATATTTATTTTTACTGAATTTAATGACCTGATTAATTGGATGAGGTATGTGGGGTGAATGCGCTTGAAGCAACACATGGCCCGGTGAAAACCCATTAAACTTGATATTTTCTTTTATTAGAATTTTAATCAATTAATCTCTCTCTGTAATATGAACTCATAATAACAACCTGCAATCATGTGATGACATATTTACAAAATTTTGCATCTAAGTCCTTATTTTTTGTGGGTTTTGCAATCAAAACATGATATGCATGTGACCCAACCGTTGTTAATGGTCAAGTTATTAAAATTAAGAACTCATGAGTCCCCGTAGGGATTTTGGTCCTCTTATAATGTTCATGCAAGGCCTATGATCCACTCGCCGCATTTAAACCCCAACTGGAAGAGACTGACTGCAGCTTGCCAGAAAGAAGAAGAAGAAGAAGAAGAAGAAGAAGAAGGCATCAATTTGTCTCACTCCTCAGTGGTGGCCAACTATGTATATTGATTGGGAGGATGAGCGCATTGAATGAAGCTCCCTCCTCCTCCTCCTCCTCCTCCTCCTCCAGATCGATGTGCAGCTAGCTAGCTTATTTATCGCCTGAAGATCTGTCGCTCGCTGTTGTTGCGGCAAAACCCGTGAGCAACATGGCCCTCCATTCCAACCACGCCCACTCTGGATCTTTAATTCACTGACAATTGCCATCTTCATCAGAGCTAGCTTAATTCATAGATGAACCTGATTGATTAGTGCATGCAGACCACAACACATACATTGGACCACTGATCATTTACCAATTTTGCCATGAGTCAAAACCAGTGTTGATGTTTACCAAATTATTCCTAAAATAGTTGGACAACTCTTCATCCTAGTTTTGGTGGTGGTGGAAAAAAAAAGGGGACTAAACAGTGATGATATAACCAAAGGCGACTATGAAATTAATGATATGTCATGAGAGCAGTCGACCAAAGTAAACAAAGAGATTACCGGAAAATAAAACAAAAGGTCTCCAATTACTTTCAAAAGTTACTGAGCCCCTATATATAGCTAGTATATATCAAGCTGATCAGCACGCTCTAATTCCTTGATCAAGCTAGACTAGATCAGCATGCTCTTGTACGTCTTTGGATGCTCACGCAAATTAACATGGGAAAACCATATATACAAGAAACTTGTCAAAAGCACTTGATGCATGCATGTGTGCATGAAATTGTGGTTTCAATTCAACGAGCTTATTATCATTTTTTTTCTTCTTCTTACAAGCCTTCATATATAGGTAGCCATGCTTGTTTGCTTTCTGACTCATCCATTAGAATCGCACTGACTCCATCTCCTCTAGAACATATCAAACTTTATATCTCCTACTATATTTACATCCATCGAATCATGTTTTATGTCCAATCACTTCTGCCCCACACACATCCACTCACCCACCCACATATTTGGAACAAGATATTGTACAAGGCTTATTGTACCATTTATTACCTCCTGGGGTAATAGACATCGGTCTTAACCACTAGGCTAGACGTGATATATATATATATATATATATATTTGGAAAAGGTAATTTTATTAATATAACGGTGAATAGGCGAAATGAGCCTTTACACCATATGCTTTACATCACACTCAATACAAAATAATACTCCCTCCGGAGAGGACACATGACTCTCAAACATACGCTTGTTCCTTTCTCTCCATACATGCCATACACTAGCCCCTCCTTCAATTTTCTGAAGCCAGAAGGAAGAAATAGCGGACACCACTGAGCGCACCAGCTCGATGCGGCCCCCAAAAGATAGACACTGTGCCTACCACCCTTCTATACGACGTTGGACGTACTCCACTAGGATTTGTCATTCCTGATCACGAGCATAATTGACGGCCAGTGGCAGATTGAGGTATTTCACTAGTGGCAATCCCTTCTCGATTTGGACGATGTTCTTCATCTCCTCTTGGTCATGACAATAAGCACTAAAATAAATTTTGCTTTTATCTTTATTCAGCTCCAGGCCTGATAGTAACCCAAACTCCTTCATGAGCCTCACCATATTATTTAATCTCCTAGCAGAGAGGACCAAAAATACTAATAGATCGTCGACATAAATTAAATGTGAGACAATCGGATCCACGTTCCTGTACAACGGGATAATCTGCTTGCTATGAACCGCTCTATCCACCATGCAGGAGAGATACTCCATCACCAGCGTAAACATGTACGAGGATATTGGGTCACCCTGACGCAAACCATGATTTCTTGTGAAGTATCCATATGGTTGCCCCTTAATAAGAATAGAGAACGAAGGGTCGTGATGCACTCCCGTACCAACCCCACCCATTTTGCTTCGAACCCCATAGCCAGCATCACCTGACATACGAACTCCCGATTGACCGAGTCATACGCCTTCCGAAGGTCCAGTTTCATGCATGCCTTACTTCCTCCAACTTTATTAAAGTTTTTGACTATTTCATGAGCCAGCAGGCTATTTTCTGCAATCGACCTGCCTCTGACAAACACAACCTAATTTGCAGATATTAGTCCTTGCATGATTATCTCTATGCGCCTGCACATAATAATTGTAATAATATTATACGTATAATTACAGCACGCGATGGGACAAAAACCATCTAGGGACATTGCACCTTCCTTCTTGAGAATGAGCGTTAGAAACGTGTGGTTCAACTCCCTCAGTAACCTCCCGTTATCAAAGAAGTCCTGCACCAAAGATAGAAGTATATGCTTTAGCTCATCCCAATGAACTTTAAAGAACTTACTATTAAAACCATATGGGCTCGGCGCTTTATCTGGATCAGCCTTCTTTATCACTACTTCCACCTCCTCCATCGAGACCCTTGCTAATAGATGTTGGTTCCCATGCGCAGAAACCAACCTCTTATAAATCAGCTTCGGGAACTCACTGCAATAGTCAATCTGATTATAGAGTTTCTTGAAAAACTCTACTGCCGCCTCATTTATCTCCTCTGTAGTAGCCATATTTTTGCCCTCTTCATTAATAAGTTTGGAAATGGAGTTCCGATGCTGGCGCTTTCGGATGATATCGTAGAAGAACTTTAAAAATTTATCTCCATCCTTAAGCCAGGCACAATTGGCTCGTTGTGCCAGTTGTATCTCTTCTACTTGCAACTCCGCTCTGACCTTCTCCAGCAGCCTTTGTTCCTTTTGAGCCAAATAAGTGTCTAGCGGTGCACCCCTCGACAGATCCTGTACCCAGTGCAATTCCTCCTTGGATGACTCTAGTCCAGACCGAGTGCAGATTGCTTGCCAACTCTTCAACGCCTGCTTCACTGCCTTCATCTTGCACACGAGTTGGTATTGTACATTTCCCCGTACCCTTTTGTAGAGGGCCTTCGTGACCACCCCCATATAACCCACTTGCAGCAGCCAGGCATTGTTGTATCGGAAGGGTCGACTCTAGTTTGTTGTTCACTCAAGCATCCTCACCAGAATTGGTGAGTTATCGCTTCTCGTGGGGGAAAGTCCTTCTGGTACTACGGAGGAAAACTTCTCAAACCACCTCCCATTGTTGAGAGCCCTATCGAGATGACACATATACAATTTTGTGTGGCTCTATTGGACCACGTCCATACGTGCCCCGTCCTCTCCAAAACCTTCAGACTAGCTTGCAATACACATTGTTGGAAATCAGCTAAGATATAATTCGGGACGCTCCAGCCTCCTAACTTTTCCTGATTGAACAACAACACATTGAAATCTCCTATAAGCAGTAGAGGAAGCCGCATTTTGGTATCCACCGTGAAACTCAGACGAATAATGCTCTGCCAAAGAGACCTCCTTCTCACCCTATCATTGTGTCAGTACACAGCGCCGAATACAAATGAGAATCCTCCCGCGTTAGTGAATTGAATGGCAATCAGCTGCTCTGTAATGACCAGCTCCGCTCAGTCCACATCTTCACATCCCACATTATCCGTATCCTTGCCACTCCATAAATATCCATGTTATTGACTTGTTGCCACCCGGCAAGAACCCGCCTTAACAACATCCTCCCATCCTTAATCTTTGTTTCTAACAGAGCCAAAATAGTACTCTGACACCTTCTAGACACATCTTTAATCTCCCTCCACCTACCCAACGAGCATGCCCCCGAGTGTTCCACATAAGCACCGACATTAAATTGATGAGTTTGCTTGACCTATGTCCGCCTCTAAACTCACCATAAGGTCATTGGTGAGTTCAGTCCTTATTTCCTGCCCTGCAACATTGTCGACAGTGTCTCTCCCCTCACTTTCATCTAGTAAACTAGTCCATTGCGGATTTTCTACATACATGCTCTCTACCTCCTTACCACTACCCCCCCTCCCCCCGAGTCCGGTTGCTTAATCCGGACCCCCTCGAACCCGTCTGATGCCGCTTCCTAGCTTGATTCATTATGGATTATTATTGTGTGCCTCCTTCGCATGTCTTGTTATGGATCGACGAGTGTCTCCTTGTGACCATGGTTTGCTGACCCACAAATAGGACCATCTGTCCATGGCCCAATTGGTCCATTTCCAATCCTTTCTCTAGTATGCCATCCTCCGTCGAACATTTTACCAGTAAGCTAGTGTTGCCATTAGCCATTGTCCCCCTCGTACTAACCTGTGATACGGTGATTGAGTCTCCCCCTCTTTATTGCTAGTCGTACTTGTTATGTTAGCCACAACGACCAACGCTTGAGCATCCGCTTCTCTTCTTAAGTCCGAAACATGTCTTGTTCCATCATTTGCTCCCTCCATCACCATCTCCCTCACACCCAAGCTTATATGCTCGTTCTGCTTGTTATTCCCTTTCATATTCACTCCAAACGTTCCTTCCATATTGCTTTCCTCCAATTTGTTCCCCGGGCATGCATGCCTCATATGTCCAAAGCATGAACAATTGCTTCAAACTGGAGGTACCCATTCATATTCAATTACTTGGGACAACACCTCTCATGTAGGTAAGGCAAACTCCACTAGTCTCGGCAACGATTACGAAGCTTTTATCTCCACGAATGCTCAAGCATACGTAATCCTTGCCATCTTTGCGGTAGCTTCATTAGGTTTAATCGGTCTCCCCATAAGGCTAGCTAGTTTCATAAGCATAGGCTCCGTCCAGAACGGAGTAGACATATTGGGCATTCTAATCCACACAGGCACCGTATATAGTAGGTCTCGCTCGCATCTCACATTATTCTGCCATTCATTTATGATAACCAGCCTCCCATCAAACGTCCACGGGCCTCCATTCAGAATGCGATATGCATCCTCCTTTAGCCCAAATCTAATAAAGAAGAATCTATTATCTCGTGAAAAGATCTCCATGCTACCTCAGGGCCGCCAGACTCGGTTTGCTTATGTGGTGCCCAGTTCCCCCTATTCGGGGAGCGCGACTAAGAAATACAAATCAGTATTGTTCGATCGAGATAGATTAAAACAAGATTTTATCCTCGTTATGGATTTGCTTCTTTGGAATCGATTCCCATATTCAGTGGACCCTGCCCCGAGGATGGACTTAGCGGCAGAGTCAAGTGGGACATCTCAGCTGCAAGTTTTCTTGCCTAGTTTTCGCCGTCGCCTTGTTGCTTTCGTGCTTTGAGTTAGTTTTTGGATTTGCATTTTCTTAAACGGTTTTGATGGTTTTTATTGATTTTATTCATTGAATTGTATTCCATTCCGATCTTGAAAAGAGTTGAAGAGCAATTGATCAACTGTTCGTGGCAATGCAGGTAATCGTGCAGTAGACATCGTATGAACGGAGTCTTGAAGCACCTCTTTTCTTTTATTTCACCAACCAACTTGTGAGTGGCTATATTTGATTCAGTTGACCCTTTTTCCATGTCTTCACATCTAAAAATCTTGCCTTCTTGCTTGCCCCAATCAAACGATACCAAAATAACTAAAAAATGTCAAGATAAAAAGGAATAGACTTGGACAACTTTATGCTTGTCAATCAACTTGTGAACGGTTACCTTATTGCATGCTAGTTCATTTAAAATGTTTTGCCTATGCTCAATTTTAGTTAGAATGTAAATTTCTTCTATAAATTGTGTTATGTATAGAACTCACCCTGCCATGCAATAACCTGAACAGGAGGACTATGCAAAAATAGATCTTGCCCTGTTACTTATCTCGTGCTTGTATTGCCTTGAATTATCTCAATTGATAACTTAGTAGACTATGCTTGATCAGGGACAACTTGTGCACAAGGTCTTAGTTCCTGCAGACGGTCGCTGGGGCACTGGCACCGATCCGATCCGGACGGAACTCCTGATAATCGCCTGTTTCGGACGGAGTGTCCTATGACGCCTATGTTCCTTGCGTTGCATGCCATTCTATCCCAAGACTAGAATCGTCTACTATGGCAACGTGCCAGTGATCCCCTCGTGTATTTAAACCTATGCAAAGCTAACTTGTGTTTTCGTGGCAGGGAAGGACATGGTAAGTATTGTGCAGGTGGTTCAGACGGGCAGGTAAAAGTTATCGAACGGTGACATATTTATTTAATAGATTTTCATATCTAATGCTTGCTTGTAAACTGAATTAAGGCAAGATAAAAATACCACAAAAATAACTTGCATGCTTCACATAAATAACTTATGATTTGGTATAGTTGGGTTAGATCGCCTTCACCAGTGCATTTTAATGTACTGATGTCACGCTCCAGTCCCAAAATACCGAGGGACTAGACATATGGCAATGGCCAGCAGCACACACCAATGGGAAAACCTAATTTAATGGACCCATTAGAGTATACTTAAGCTGCAAAATAATAATACAGTGGTCTACGATATATGTCAACTTAATAAAACTACTCTCATCCACAACAGATAAATCAATATAAAAAATATCAACATATAAACCAACATCAAGTCTCAAATGAAATATATTAGGGAACAACCCGATAATGTGCTTGATACAACAGTTCAATAGACAGGAAATAAAAGAGTCTAACAACAGCAAAGACCGAGTATAGATAAAGCAGATACTCAGGTAAAATCCTCGACTATCACCTCGTCCTCTGGTAATGGTATTGTTCCTGCTTCTGCTCCTGCTCCTGTCCCATATACCTCGAAATAGATCTCCTCTGCTACACCTGGGGACATAATCTGTATCCAGTTCCTCAGGGGACATAGCAAGGTACAAGAATAACTCAAGCCAAATAAATACAGTATATAAAATGTATCAATAGGGCAAACTATATAACTAGCTATGTGATATGCAAGTGAGAGCATCACTAGTACTCAGGCTGAGACCACTACAAGCTCTGTATCGGAGAGCCGGTAGCAGTAATATCACGTAATGTGCCTAGCTCTGATGTAGAGTCTACGGCCTCACAATAATAAATATATATATATAATTAGCCTATAGTCTGTGTGTCTCTTTTCACCCAATATAATCACACGTCTCATGTCCACGATGTCTCATGTCCAAGTCACGCAAGATCATGACCTCTAACTGATGCAACGAGTCATAATGAAAGCTAAGCATATGTAATATCTATGTCACGAATTCTGTAACCTATACAGAATTACCATGAATATCTCAGGAAGATTCTGTCTCATGAACAGTGTTAAGTATCCTATGGTATGACGTACTTGATAATGCAAGCACGAAAATGTATAGGATAGCGATATCAATCTCTAGGTGACGTTACACAACTCACGTACGGTGTTGACACCCGAATCTTGTTCAGACGTTAAGTAATGTCACACGGTCCTAGGTTGAACATATATATCACAGAAATAGATCAAGAGAATAATATGAAATAATTTACTGCAAGTACGGCAAGGTACACTTGCCTGGGGTTTGAACTCCAACAGTTGCTCCGGTAACAGCAAGATCTTCCGGTACTCCTCCGGATGCTAAAGTAAATATTAAAATCACTCTCAGAAGATATAAAATAGCTAGGATTGATTACCCATAAGTCACACAGGGGCAAAATTGACAATTTATGGTCAATACGGGGTCCACATGTGGCCCACTTTGCACCAAAAAATGTGCCAGAGACAATATTCTTCAAATTTATCAAACTTACTGTCTATATGTCCAGAACGATGATACGAACCCAACAGAATGTCCAAAACTAGATTCCGATGAGCCGGTCACAAATTTGCCCGTTAAGTGTAGCCGTGGGGCCACGATACGGAATTTTGTTAATATTTTCAGAATCGTACCAAACTTGGGTCATAGGACCAGCGTATTGCTACGAGTCCGATGACATAAGTTTCGTTTTGAAACGACGAGCACACACAAAGTTACAATAAGTTTCAGAACAAGCCCGATACGGGATATTTTTGACGGATACGCGTTGATTCCGGTGTGCACGCACATCCAAATCAACTTTTACAAAATCTCACACGTCTGTATTGACGATATGCACCTTTTGGTGTAAGTCGCACACAACAAAGTTGCCTCGTTTAGCGGGACGTACCCCATTTCGAGAAATTTTGGATTTTGAAAACCAAGTTTTTGGTCGATTTTACCCACGAATAAAATACAGCACACAGCAAATTAAAATGAACTAATTATAGAGTCTAAATCTCGATTATGTTATCTAATTAACTTTTTAAAAAGAATCTAAAATATTTAAACAGGTTGGGAGAAAAAAGGCTGTGAACATGGGACTTCGGGATAGTTTCTGAAGTACAGAATTTTGTAGTTTTTTCCTATTTTGTGTCGCATTTTGCGACTGACATAGGACACGATACCCAGAACTAGTTGCACAAAATTTTGGGAGGGTCAAGTGTTCTTCGCATAGGATTCGACAAAACTAAATTCGGATCAATACACAAGGAGATACGAGAGCTAGAAGAAGGGTACCTTGATGCTGTTCGAAACTGGACAATTACGCGGCGATGTTGGCAGTTGTTTTCCGGCAGCGTGCGGCGGCGGGCGGCGGCAGGAGGTGGACGCCAGGGATAGGGGAGTGAGGGGGAGTGGTTGGTTGTGTGAGAAAAGGAGGGAGTGGGTGTTTATGTGAAGGAGAAGAGGGAGGGGTGACCGCAGGATTGGGGCGTTCATGGGGGGATTCGTAGGGTTGATGTGCTGTGAGTGGGGTAAGTTATCGGGTAGTCGGGCTAGCGGGTCGACGGCTACGGGTCCAAATCTGACCCACTGGGGCGTTTGGGACCGGTTCTGCTCAGTTTAGCCCGGTTCGGTTTGGTTTAATTCTGGTTTAATTAAAAAAAGGGCTTTAGCTATTTAAAAATAGTTTTTGAGCCCAATAAATTCCAGAAAAATTACACAACATCCAATAATTAATTATAAACCCAAAAATATAATTTTTGTAATATTTTAATACTTAATTTAATACATAAAAATACAATTTCTTTGAAGAACATTAATAATAAATAATTAAAAATTTCGGAAAAATCCCAAAAATTATTTTTAAAATTCTTGAAAATTTTGGGTGTTTATAACTGACCCTCGTTGAAATAGGTTTCCCGCAACAAGGATACCCTGCGAGGAGATGAAGCTACTTCACATCCCAGTCTACCAACTGGCACGCCCAGATCGTGCCTTAATAGAAGAATTTTGAAGACCCAAGAGCTAGCACACTTAACTCATGCAGCTCCGTGGAAAGTCGATACTCCCGCCTGAAGGTCTCTTCTTTTGAAGCTTTAGTAAAAGGATGTAATATACAGGACGACTATCTCATTTTGAGTCCACTTTTGTAAGCCCGTGCGGCAATTATCTGACTCGTTCAAGAGTTTGTAAAAAGATGTTCATTATCAATCAAGAGAAATTTTCTATGTTTCAAACTTTGTGTTTCAACTCTTTGTGTACTCTGAATATGTGCTCGTTATGCAAAAATACCTTGGCCTTGTGCGATGCTCAACTTAGGCAAGCACGACGTCACTTCCGGGGGAGGACTATCGATTTCACGGAATCAGACGTGACATATTGGTATCAGAGCACAGCTTCAAGTTCCTTTGCCCCTCGTATCAGAAAATTTCCTTTAACGATCTAATCTCTATTCGAACTCTTGAACTCGTTAGGCCAAAATGAGATATATTCCATATAATGAGTCCATAATACATTATGAACCTGATATAAGTTTCCCTCTTTTGAAGGAATGACTCAAGCGCAAGCATCATTGCTAGCACCGGGTAAGACCCAAGCCCAAGAAAGTAGTTCCGGCACCTCGGGAAGTTCTCAAAGTTAGCAAGCCATGTCTCGTGTCGATCCAATTCAGCAAATGATGCAAATGCTTGAGGCTAGCCAATAGAGAGATGAGGCTCGTTATGAACGAGCCGAGAAGCGAGCGAAAGAACAATATAGCAAGTTTGAAGGCAATCTAAAAGCCCAATTTGTAGTCCAACAAAAGCAGGTAGATATCCTGCAACAGATCGTGCAGACCTTAGTCTCCAACCATTTCGTGGCAACAGCAGCGACACCAGTGGAGCCACCCGCGCCTGAAGTCAAAATGCTTCAAACTCAAAAGAAGAAGGATGTGACTACCTTCGACTTTGTCGATTTCAAAAAGGTCTACAATACACCGTTTAAAGGGACTGAAGATCCGATCATGGCTCTAGATTGGCTGGCAGAACTTGAGGATAACTTTAAACTGCTAGAGGTACCTGAGCAGAAGTGTGTCACGTGTGCCCAACTACAGCTTCGCTTGAACGCGCACGATTGGTGGAACATGCATCGAAGATCTCTTTCAGTTGACGATAAAGAGAAGACGATTGCATGGGCTACCTTCCGTGGCGTATTCGAAGAGGAGTTCATACCCCCTCCCGTACGTCGGCAAAAGGAGAATGAGTTCGTGCAGCTTCGACAAGGCAACATGACCGTGAAGCAGTACTCGGTCGAATTCAACCGGTTAGCCAAATTTGCAATCTTATATTTACCTGATACAGCGAGTCATGCCAGAAGATTTGAAGGCGGCCTGCGACCTGCCATCCATGTGCACGTGGTCGTTCCCTAGTACGAGATTATGCGGGGAGTTCTCAACCATGCCCTTTCTCTTGAACCGCAGTATCCTCCAGTTGCTACCGACAATGTGCATACTTCCAATCACAAGCGCCATAATAACACAGGAGGAAACACCGCTGCAAAGCATCCAAATAACGGCGTTCATCAGAGAGGAAATCTAGGGCCACATTGTACCTACTGCAACAGAAGGGGACACACCAAAAATGACTGTCGTAAGAAGCTTGGCACATAGCTCCGTTGTGGTAATCCAACACATAAGATTAGTGACTGTCCGCTCCTTCCCCCTCAGCATCCAAATTCTGCCTCAGCACCCCAAGCCAACCGAGCCGCGCCACAGCAAGAGCGTCGTCAAGCTCAAGGCCGGGTGTATACTATGACACGGGAAGATGCACTGGCATCGGATACCGTTGTGTCAGGTATATTATTTTTCAATAACATACTTGCACATGTGCTATTTGATTCTAGTGCAATGCATAGCTTTATATCCATGAATTTTACCGTAGAAAACAATATAGAAATGACACCATTGTATCTAGACCTTAGTGTTAGTACCCCGTAAGGCACAAAAATATCTGTCCATTCAGTATGTCAAGGTGGTCACGTCTGTATTGGAGGAAGGAAACTTTCGTTAGATATTTTAGTCCTAGATGTTCGGGATTACGACATCATTTTGGGGATGGATTGGCTCGGCGCTTGCTCGGAAACTATCGAATATGCAGATAAACGAGTCATTTCTGCCTACCTGGAGAAGCCGAATTCTGCTACACGAGTAGTCCAGCAACAAATGCGTCCAGTGCCTGCTTGATAATTTCTGCGATGTCTGCTCGACGGTTACACTCTAGATGCGAGGGATACTTAGCGCCGGTTCGGGACTCGCAACTGGATTACACAAATGTTGAGTCTTGTGGCGGAGTTCCCTGATGTGTTTTCGAGCAAACTACCCGGCATGCCACCTGACCGAGAGATCGAGTTCACCAACGATACATTCCCAAATACTCGACCGATTTTTAAAGCTCCGTACAGAATGGCCCCTGCTGAACTAATGGAGTTAAAGTGCCAACTTTAGGAATTGCTGGACCATGGGTACATTCGTCCGAGCGTGTCTCCTTGGGGCATGCTTGTACTCTTCGTAAAGAAGAAAGACGAAACATTGTGACTCTACATCGACTATCAGGAGCTAAACATGGTCACTCTCAGAAACAAGTATCCCCTGCCCAGGATAGACGACCTTTTCGATCAGTTGTAAGGAGCATCGGTGTTTTCAAAAATTGATCTTCGCTCGGGCTACCACCAATTGAAGATTAAGTCCGAGGACATGCTGAAGTCAGCATTCCGAACCCGCTACGGCCATTACGAGTTTTCTGTTATGCCGTTTGGACTGATGAATGTCCTTGCCACTTTCTTGGATTTGATGAACCGTGTGTTCCGATCCTTTCTCGACAAATTTGTGGTAGTTTTTATAGACATCTTAGTGTACTCGAAGAATAAAGATGAACACACAGGACACTTACGGATGGTGCTTCAAACTCTTTGAGACAATAAGTTGTACATGAAGCTAAGTAAATGCGAGTTCTGGTTAGACAATATATCCTTCCTCGGGCATATTATTTCTGCAGAGGGCATCTCAGTTGACCCAAAGAAAATAGAAGCCAACGTGAAGTGGAGAAGGCCTGAGTCATCTAGCAATATTCGGAGTTTTCTTGGTCTAGCAGGATACTATAGGAGATTAATTAAAGATTTTGTGAGGATTGTCTTGCCTCTGACTCATCTCACTCGAAAGGGAGTAACTTTCGCGTGGACGGATGACTGTAAAGCTTTATTTATGGAGTTAAAGTAGTGACTTGTCTCGGCACCAATTCTTATCCTTCCGGACGGACCCGACGACTTTAAGATATATAGCGATGACTCAGGAAAGGATTTGGGATATGTCCTTATGGAGAGGGACAAGGTGATAGCCTTTGTATCAAGACAGTTAAAGCCTCACGAGAAGAATTATCCAACGCACGACTTGGAGCTTGCGGCGGTGGTGTTTGCACTGAAGTTGTGAAGGCATTACCTCTATGGTGTGCCGTACGAGATCTATACAGATCATAAAAGTCTAAAATATCTCTATACCCAAAAGGATTTGAATCTACATCAACGACGTTGGCTTGAACTCCTTAGCGACTTTGACTTGATGATCAGATACACACCGGACAAGGGTAATGTTGTAGCTTAGGTACTAAGTCGAGTGTTCATTGGAAGCTTGGCAATCGATGATAGGCTGTGTCGGGATATCAAAAGTTTGGGCATTATAATCCAAATCAGATACAAAAGGGGGACGCAAGTGGCTCAGCTGTGCCTCGAACCAGACTTGTTAGAAAAAGTTAAGTCTGCTCAGAAGGATGACCTATTCCTGCAAAAGATGCAAGATCTTATCTCAGCAAGGAAGGCAACCAACTTTGTGGTAAGCCCGGACGGAATGATGCGGGCGAAGGAAAGATTGTGCGTTCCTAACGATGTAAACCTCAGAAAGAAGATACTCATCGAAGCCTACTATGCGAGTTACACTTCAATTTCGGGTAGCACAAAGATGTATCGAGACCTCCGTACAATATTTTGGTGGCACTGCATAAAATAAGATGTGGCATTGTTCGTGTCATAATTCATGGCTTGTCGGAGGGTAAAGGACGAGCACCAGAAGCTGGGCAGAGTGATGTAGAACCTTGCTATACCAGAGTGGAAATGGGAACATATAACGATGGATTTCATTGTTGGTTTGCCAAAGACACAACGGAGGAATGATGCCATTGGGTCATCGTCGATCGACTCACAAAGTCATCTCACTTTCTGCCTATCAAAAGTACTTGGAGTGTCGACCGTTTGGCCCAGATCTACCTCAACGAGATCATTCGACTCCACGGGGTGCCTATATCCATTATCTTCGATCGAGATGGACGATTCTTATCACGCTTCTGGGAAAGCCTTTAGTCAGCAATGAGGACAAAGTTAAAGTTTAGCTACGCCTACCATCCTCAGACGGACGGCCAAATAGAACGGGTCAACCAAATCCTCGAAGACATGCTGCAGCTCTGCGCCTTGGACTTGAAAATAAGTTGGGACATGCATCTACCGTTAGCCAAATTTGCATACAATAATAGCTATCAATCCAGCATTCAAATGGTGCCGTATGAGGCATTATATGGGCAAAAGTGCAGATCCCCGACCTGTTCGAATAAAGTTGGTGAATGACAAACTCTTGGCCCAAAACTTTTAGAACAAACCGTCCAGAAGATCCGCTGGATCCGTGAACGACTAAAGGTGGCAGAGAGTCATCAGAAAAGCTACTCAGACATGCATCAACGAACTCTTGAGTTCTTAGAAGGCGATCAAGTATTCCTTAAAGTCTCGCCTATGTGAGGAGTTAACAGATTTGGAGCAAAGGGAAAGCTAAGTCCAAGATTCGTCTGCCCGTTCGAGATACTAAAGCGAGTCACCTCAGTCGCATATCAGATTGCCCTGCCACCATCACTATCTAAATTGTATGATATCTTCCATGTTTTATAGCATAGAAAGTACGTGTACGACCTAAGTCATGTGGTGGATCTTGATCAACTGGACCTAAAGGTAGACTTGACTTATGTTGAATATCCAGTGCGGATCTTGGATCGCAAAGAGAAGCTGCTTCGAAGTAGTTCGGTTCCTCTCGTGCGCGTGCTTTAAAAAATCATTCAGTCAAAGAATCGACTTGGGAGCATGAGTCTGAGATGAGGGAAATGTTCCCTTTATTGTTTCATAATGGTAGGTTCTATTCCTAAGTTTCGTGGATAAAACTTTCTATTAGTTTGTTAGGATGTGGTGCCCGTTCCCCCTATTCGGGGAGCGCGGCTAAGAAATACAAATCGGTATCATTCGATTGGGATAGATTGAAACAAGATCTTATCCTCGTTATGAATTTGCTTCTTTGGAATCGATTTCCATATTCAGTGGACTGTGCCCCGAGGATGGACTTAGTGGCAGAGTCAAGAGGGACATGTCTGCTGCAAGTTTTTTTTTGCCTATTTTTTGCTGTCACCTTATTGCTTTCGTGCTTTGAGTTAGTTTTTGGATTTGAATTTTCTTGAATGATTTTGATGGATTTTATTAATCTCGTTTGTTGAATTTTATTCCATTCTAATCTTGGAAAGAGTTGAAGAGATATTGATTAGCTGTTCGTGGCAATACAGGTGATCATGCAGTAGACGTCGTACGAACAGAGTCTTGAAGCACCTCTTTCCTTTCCTTTCACCAACCAACTTATGAGTGGCTATATTCGATTCAGTTGAGCCTTCTTCCAATTCTTCACATCTAAAAATATAGCCTTCTTGCTTGCACCGATCAAACGATACCAAAATAACTAAAAGACGTCAAGATAAAAAGGAATAGACTTGGAGTACTTTATGCTTGTCAATCAACTTGTGAACGGTTACCTTGTTGCATGCTAGTTTATTTAAAATGTTATGCCTATGCTTTAATTTCAGTTAGAATGTATACGTCATCTATAAATTGTGCTATGTATAGAACTCACCCTGCCATACAATAACCTGAACAGGAGGACTATGCAAAAATAGATCTTGCCCTGTTACTTGTCCCGTGCTTGTATTGCCTTGAATTGTCTCAATTGATAACTTAGTAGACTACGCTCGATCACGGATAATTTGTGCACAAGGTCTTAGTTCCTATAGACGGTCGCTGGGGCACTAGCACCGATCCGATCCGGACGAAACTACTGATAATCCCCTGTTTTGGACGGAGTGGCCTGTGACGCCCTATTCCTTGCGTTGCATGCCATTCCATCCTGAGACTAGAACCATCCACTATGGCAACGTGCCAGTGATCCCCTCATGTATTTAAACCTATGCAAAGCTAACTTGTGTCTTCGTGGCAGGGAAGGACATGGTAAGTATTGTGCAGGTGGTTTAGACGGACAGGTAAAAGTCACCGAACGGTGACATGTTTATTCAATAGATTTTATATCTAATGCTTGTTTGTAAACTGAACTAAGGCAAGATAGAAATACCACAAAAATAACTCACATATTTTATAAAAATAACTTATGATTGGGTATAGTTGGGTTAGCTCGCCTTCACCAGTGTATTTTGATGTACTGACCCTCGTTGAAACAGGTTCCCCGCAACAAGGAGACCCTGCGAGGAGCTGAAGCTACTTCCCATCCCTGTCCACCAACTGGCACGCCCAGATCGTGCCTTAGTAGAATCATTTTGAAGACCTAGGAGCTAGCACACTTAACTCATGCAACTCCGTGGAAAGTCGATAGTCCCGCCTGGAGGTCTCTTCTTTTGAAGCTTTAGTAAAAGAATATAATGTACAGGACGACTATCTCATTTTGAGTCCACTTTTGTAAGCCCGTGCGATAATTATCTGACTCGTTCAAGAGTTTGTAAAAAGATGTTCATTATCAATAAAGAAAACTTTTTTATGTTTCAAACTTTGTGTTTCAACTATCTGCGTACTCTGAATATGTGCTCGTTATGCACTTCCAATTAATTAAAGAATATTATTGACACTAATTTTAATTAAATTAGTGTAATGACTCAACATAACCCAAAACTAGACCCAACACCAATCCAAACCCCCACTCACACCCTCAAGGTTCATACTAAATACCACACACCATTTTAATCCACTACATCACACTAAAAATGGTATTTTTCCTCATCCAATCCCAATCTCCCTTGTTTGTGAAAATTTTAAATTGTTAGGGGCTTTTGTGCAACTAGGTGTCTACCTCCCATTGGAGCAAAGCCATGAAGAAACCCACCCTCCATTGTTTGATCGGTCCCCCATGTTTTCCCCCTATTTTGTGTGTACAATACACCACATTTTCACCTACCTGTTATGACCCGCATTCGATATAGGGGCACGAGTACGTGGGTACGTCCAGCCTACGCCGCAGCATCGGCGGTAGAATGCTGTCTAGGTCACAATACTAACTAGTCAATCTCACACGAATATCCAACTCCATATGGAGACACATATATCACAATATAATATGGGAATACTCAATCACAAAAACTAAAGCATGATAAGATCTTAAAGAAAATAACGAAATACAACACAAGTCTAAACAACAAAATAGTCTAACCTGCAAACAATAACATCCCAATCTCCAAGCATGCCGAAAACAAGTCCTCTAAGTCGCGGTCTGGAAAAATATTTCCAGTCAGGATGGAGCGAAGTACAAGCACTAACAGTAGTTTCATGTATATTGACAAAAACTATAATACAGTATAAATAAATACAAGATGGATATAAATACTGGAAATAAAAATACTGGAGATAATAAAATACTGGAAATAGAAATACTAGAGCATATGTCATCATCAATGGTACAACTAGCAATGAACAGGAGTACAAGTGCATACTAGAACAATAACTAGAACATATGGAAATGCTATATCAATAAACTAGAGATACATGTATAGAATATCTAACTAAGTGTGTGAAACATCAGCATATCATATGATCGGCTTGGGACTGATCAGGCTTGTTACATATGATTAGCTATGATTCATGTAAGGTCAGGCTAACCATCCGGATAGCTATGATACGAGCAATAGTCAGGCTAATCACATGTAACAGGGTATAAGGCATGTAATTGTCAGACTGTACCGACGTGAGGTGTGGGTGAGCTATGATTCATGTAGAGTTGGGTATGATCACATAAGCTACTAATATTTTCCTGTCCCCAGCTAGCACGATGGATTCTAATCATGACTCCTCATGACCGGTCTTGATGATGCCAACTCGTATATACATAGTGTCAGAATTATGTACACTATACAACTAGAATCATAGAGATAATTAACATAATAAAAACTGTCAGAGAATGTACTCGCCTGTGGTCCTCTGCTGGAAATACCAATGTCCTATTTTTGAGGTCTTATAGAATAATCCAACAGTCCTATAGACATCATTTAATAATAATATTGCATCAGTTGTTATACTAGCATACACACAATCATAAATACTCTGAACTCAGAGACGAAGCTAGGGGTGATACTGGTCAACTAACAGGGCCAAGTGTGCGTCTAACTGCACGGGCGTCACGTCTTCAAATATTGTGCGTAATCAGACAGTCAAACTAACACGTCTCTAGCCAGTACGTTGGTGTACACAAGACAGGCAGTTCACTAATATTCAGGGTCACATGGTCAATGCAAATACACGGAATACCCACATTTAACACCTATGGTCACACAACATAAATACATATATAGTCATAACTAGTATTAGCACTTAATTACTTAAATATATATTTCTATATCTTTATATATATATATCAACTACTATTATATGCATACGCACACACACGTACGTGCACACTAGACATTGGGTTCACCGACACGGGTCTGAAATTAACCAACTAAACCTGTCATGAAGCAATATGTTAAACCCTATACTATTCACACATGCACATAAATCACGGAGAGGGCAGCTACGAACCTTGGCGGGAACGCACAGGGTCGACGATGACGACGATGATGGTGATGATGATGGTGGTGATGGTTATGATAATGATGATGATGATGATGAAGGTGATAATGATGGTGATGATGATGGTGATGATTAGGCAGGGTCGAGGCTTGCTGCCAGAGTCGGAGCTCAAGCGACTGCACTGCTCGACGGGGAGTTCTGCTGAGCAGGTCGGGACTGTTGTGGTCCAGTCAAGGGAGGACGGGATGTTAATAGTGGTGGAGCGGGTGGTGTACTCATCGACAGGAGGAGGAAGCTAGCAATAGGATGACCGGGGGGTTTGTTCAGGCGGGGGTCAACGGCCTGTCGACATACGGGGATGGCCGGGATGGAGAGAGCAGGGAGGACGGGATCCTGTCAAGTGTTGTTGGTGCAGACGGGTCGAGGGACGTCAGGTTTGGCTGGGAGTTGCTCTAGTGGGTGTTCAGTCGACCGGAGGATGGATGGCCGCGGGTGTCACGGCGGTTCATGAAGGGAGGAGGCGGTGGCGATGGTTGAGGGTGATGAGAGGTCGGGTTCAGCAGGTGGTGTCTGTCGTGGAGTTCAGTCGGGGAGTGGTGGTCGGGTGTTGATGGGAGAAGGTCGAGGCAAAGCGGGAAGGACGCGGAGGAGGACGTTGTTGACAGGGCGATCGTGCCCAGGCGGAGAAGTTGAGCCGGGGGTGATCACCGGAGATAGGAGGCTACCGGGTCTCGGTAGTAATGGCAGTGCAGGCAGTCGGGATCCGGCGAGTCTGCTCCAGTCGGCGAGAGGAGGGAAGAAGATGATGAATAGAGTTGGGTTAGGGTTTTGTGTTTTTTTTTTCTTGAGGGATGGTGAGGATGATATAGAAAATAATAATGGAGGAGTTTAGCATGTAGGAGAGAGGTTGATGGTGACATCCTAGGGATTAGGGCCGGCTGTGCCTTGGGATAGGGTTGGCATTGGGAAAGGGATTAGGTTGAGGATTATATATATATATATATATATATATTGGGAAAGGGTGTGTGTGTGTGTAGATGATGCTCTCTTTGAATGTATAGCCAAGATTAATCATGAGGGAGAGAGTACAATAAAAGGGGAGAGAGGGAGAGAGAGTTGAACGGTCAAAGGGAGGAGGGGGTGATTTCTTCATGTGCTTGACCAATAGGATGGTGACACATCATTGCACTTTTGTAATAAAGTCCCCAACAATTGGAAAACTGCACATAAAATAGGTTTTTAGATTAAATGAGGGAAAACACCATATTTGGTGAGATATATTAGCTAAAAAGAGTGTGTGGTGTTTAGTATGAAGCTCGAGGGTATGGATGGGGGTTTGGTTTGGTATTGGGTCTAGTCTTGGGTCAAGTTTGGTCCTTACACCAATTTAATTAAAATGAATGAAAATGGTGTTCTAAAATTAATTGGAAGTACATGGGATTAAAATTAGGTGAGACACAAATATCATGGACGTAGAAGACTCAGAATAGAATATTATCATAATTTGGGTTGCACAAAACGGGTCGAGATTGTGTCTCCAATTTCGATTGGAACGCACAAAGATGTAAAGTTGGATTTATTTAGAATTAAAAAATAAACGTCCGCGACGAATATTGTGCGACTAAAATGAAGAACAAGAGAGCATATTTATAAGTTACATAATGGTCCGAATAGAAGACGGACATGTCTAGGACAAAGGTGTGAAATTTATTGGAAGGCAAAAGCTAGGGTAGCGCTCCAAATATCGAAGCGACGGTAAGGCACAACAATTAAATAAAATCACAATAATAAATTATAAACCTAAATAATTAATCTCGAAATAATAAAAATTAAATTCATAAGCCTATATTTCAGTCAGGGGTTTATCTAGTGGGCTTCTAGGTCTAGTCTGCTAACACATGCATTAAAGAACACTATACATATATATATATATATATATATATATATATATATATATATATATATATATATATATATATACACACACACACAGACACACACACATATCATACAATTATTTAAAATAAAGACACACAATACTTATAATAAATAAAAATATCAAAATTACCGCTATTTTAGAATGTGGTAGTGACATACCTCATCCACACCCTCTATTTAAAATCTAGCCCATCCTAGCCACCCATTTCTTTATGAGGAATCCCCCCCATCCCTAGAAAAAGCCTTGTGGTCGGCCCTAATCCCCATGCCCTCCTTCTTTCTCTCTCCTACATAAACATCTCCTCTCTCTCTCTTCAATTTTAGCCATCAACACATCCAAAACCGAACCCTAAACATATCACTCCTTCTTCTTCTTCTTTCTCCTGCCATCATCCCTCACCATCACCCCGCCAACCATCTTTCTCCTGCCGACATCTCCCTCTTCTCCGACCAAACACCTCCATCATCATCCTCCTCCATGACAGCAACCACCACTGCCTCTCCCTCGTCACCTCCTTCCTCCTCCTCCACGATAGCAACCACCACCGCCTCTCTCTCGTCACCTCCTTCCTCCTCCTCCATGACAGCAACCACCAGCCTCTCCCTCGTCACCTCCTTTCTTCTCCTCCACGACAGTGTCACCACAACCAATACCACCTTCTCTATCATATCTCCACCACCGTAACCTCTCCTCCGACCAACCACCAGCAATCACCTCTTCCTTCTTCCTTCGACCACAGCCAACACCCGCCACCCTCCTTCTCCTTCCCCGACCATCACCACCTCCAACCACCACAGCCATCCTGCTACCACCGTTACCTCGTCACCACCATCGCCTACTGTTGCTGCCACTGTTGCTACTGCCGCCGCTGTGCAAGTCTGTCGAAGTACCTCCACCCGTCGGAGACCGGCCACCCTCGAGCCGCTGGCCGAGCATGTCACGCCCCGGCCCCGCCCGGGCCGCCGCTCCGCCCTGTCCCGCGCCCGTGCGGCCGGGAATTAACGAACCGGACACGTATCACCGTGCCTCGGCGCGCCGGACGCGAATCACCGCGCCCGTCCCGCGGGTGCGAGGGAGGAAGGGAGCCAAACGAATGGCCCGTTCGAGCTTTCGGGGGACGTGATGCCGCACGGGCCTGGGGTTGCGCCCGTGCAAGGCCAATCGTTTAAGTTGATAGTTGGCTATCATCGCATCAATCGAGTAAGCAGCGGAAAGGGACTTGTTGCAATGCAATGCATTAGCCAACTGAGTGTTCGGGACAATCGAGGCAACTTGGGTTTCCTTTAGCAAAGGCACACGTTCGTTCCATACATTATGCCCCCTTATACGATAGCATTCTCGGGGCAACAATCGAAACCAGGATTCCGGGTCTTCGGGACTGTGGCACGCCTATCGCTCTCTCGGACGATCCAGTACCTGCGAACAAGTAAACTATTGGTGGGTCAGCACTTTATACAAGTACTGGTGAGATAAATCAACTGAACAGAAACAAGCATTCACTCAAACAGGCACTAAGTAATCATGTTATAAAACATTACATTACTAGTGATCTTTCTAGTTTTACCTAGGTTCGTTTCATGCAGTTCTAGCAGAGTCGATTTACTTATTTAGAAACATATTTGGAAATAGAGTTTCATATTGAATATGCAAGCAAGCAAACCGTTCATGTTTCAGGATGTGCGCAGCGTGTCTCGTGCGACTCAAGGGTCAGATGCATAGCTAGACACACAATGCACATTCTTAGGGGCAGTCACTATCCAAGCTAACACAATGACTTAGCTATATGCAGGGCGGTCCCCGAGTATCTCAGGATCGGCAGCTGGTGGAACAGCATACCAATGACTCTTTATCTGATGCTAGAGGCAGCTGTGACTCATGGTTGCTTTGCACTATCATGGTAGCAGCCGGGACACATGCAGTTCAGCTCTCCACCAATAGCCATTGTCCGATCGCGTACGAATGCATGGAACACTATCAAATAAACTCTAGTATGCAGACGAGACGAACCATCAGAATACACTCATTGTTGCGGGGCAATCCGACTTATCACTTGAACACGTTCAGGCACAGTATGGTTCTCTCGAAGCATAGACGATAGTGAACATATTCATGCACTCTAAGCAGGCGATTCAGGATTTTCGTTAAGCAGACATTGTTTCAAATACAAGCTAGGTGAGTTCGTTCATTAACATGCAAGGCAGGTTCTATCATTCTCTTAAGAAAATATTGCAAGCAAAAACTCAGGTTATTATTAAGGCGTGCAAGAATCAGAGAACGAAGTTCTGCCTACTCACCTTGATACATAACGCCGGCGCGGAGCGGGGCGTTACATACTTACCAACCAACAAAAAGTTTCGTCCTCGAAACTTCAAGGATAAACTTCTCGATATCCCGAGTAGCGATAGTGCCGTCCCTCGCCGTACTTAATCGAAACAGTCAAGCAATTCAAGTTCAGGAAACATTTTGCACTTTGAGAATATCTATGGACTTATTGTATGGAACGCTCTTTGCAAAACCATATCGATAATATCTCAGAGTCATAGCAACGGTTTGGGCCAGAGAATCGATTCCGCTCTGATACCATTCTGTCACGCCCCGGCCCCGCCCGGGCCGCCGTTCCGCCCTGCCCCGCCCCCGTGCGGCCGGAAATTAACGAACCGGACATGTATCACCGTGCCTCGGCACGCTGGACGCGAATCACCGCGCCCGTCCCGCGGGTGCGAGGGAGGAAGGGAGCCAAACGAATGGCCCGTTCGAGCTTTCGGGGGACGTGATACCGCACGGGCCTGGGGTTGCGCCCGTGCAAGGCCAATCGTTTAAGTTGATAGTTGGCTATCATCGCATCAATCGAGTAAGCAGCGGAAAGGGACTTGTTGTAATGCAATGCATTAGCCAACTGAGTGTTCGGGACAATCGAGGCAACTTAGGTTTCCTTTAGCAAAAGCACACGTTCGTTCCATACATTATGCCCCCTTATACGATAGCATTCTCGGGACAACAATCGAAACCAGGATTCCGGGTCTTCGGGACTGTGGCACGCCTATAGCTCTCTCGGACGATCCAGTACCTGCGAACAAGTAAACTGTTGGTGGGTCAGCACTTTATACAAGTACTGGTGAGATAAATCAACTGAACAGAAACAAGCATTCACTCAAACAGGCACTAAGTAATCATGTTATAAAATATTACATTACTAGTGATCTTTCTAGTTTTACCTAGGTTCGTTTCATGCAGTTCTAGCAGAGTCGATTTACTTGTTTAGAAACATATTTGGAAACAGAGTTTCATATTGAATATGCAAGCAAGCAAACCGTTCATGTTTCAGGGTGTGCGCAGCATATCTCGTGCGACTCGAGGGTCAGATGCATAGCTAGACACACAATGCACATTCTTAGGGGCAGTCACTATCCAAGCCAACACAATGACTTAGCTATATGCAGGGCGGTCCCCGAGTATCTCAGGATCGGCAGCTGGTGGAACAGCATACCAATGACTCTTTATCTGATGCTAGAGGCAGCTGTGACTCATGGTTGCTTTGCACTATCATGGTAGCAGCCGGGACACATGCAGTTCAGCTCTCCACCAATAGCCATTGTCCGACCGTGTGCGAATGCATGGAACACTATCAAATAAACTCTAGTATGCAGACGAGATGAACCATCAGAATACACTCATTGTTGCGGGGCAATCTGACTTATCACTTGAACACGTTCAGGCACAGTATGGTTCTCTCGAAGCATAGATGATAGTGAACATATTCATGCACTCTAAGCAGGCAATTCAGGATTTTCGTTAAGCAGGTATTGTTTCAAAGACAAGCTAGGTGAGTTCGTTCATTAACATGCAAGGCAGGTTCTATCATTCTCTTAAGAAAACATTGCAAGCAAAAACTCAGGTTATTATTAAGGCGTATAAGAATCAGAGAACGAAGTTCTGCCCACTCACCTTGATACATAACGCCGGCGCGGAGCGGGGCGTTACAGAGCACCCCTCCCTATTTAAGAGCTAACCCTAGGTTTGCATTTTTACTTCTCCACCTTCTTATTGTTGTGATATATGGACCAATGTTGTTAGTGAATCTTATTACCTAGTGTGTATATATGCATGTGTTGGAATAGTAGTTAGCATACTTCATGGAATTAGATTGTTAGTATGAGACATTTTTGTGTAGTCCCTAGGTGCTTAGACTAGATTATCATTGTGCACCTTAACCTACTAGCTAGGACACGTGTTTAGTGTTATACGTTATTAGAGATATAACGTATTGGTAGCTAACTGTCTTGTTGTGCACGGTATTTGAGAACATGATTTACTCGTACATGAAGACCTAGATGGTTGACACTACCAACTTGTCTTGTATAGCAACTTAGTGCCTACTTGAACCTTAGTTGATCTTGGTTGTAATATTTGGGAATGTACGTTTAGAGGGACATGACACTTGTGTATTTTAGACACGTACACACTCGACCCTGCTAGTTGACCGGTTATAACCCCTACTTGTGTTAGTTTCTAAGTGTAGTGTAGTTGTATTTCTGTGCGTACTAGTGTAATGACTGATGATTATTATATTATATTATATTATATATATGATTGTTGGATCGTTCGGGCGAGGCTTCGAGAGCAGAATTTTGGTATTCGCAGCTTGAGGATCTAGACAAGTATACCTTGCTTTATTTACTATTTAAATCAAGTTATTAAATATTGCATATGATGTTCTTGCAAATATTATATAACTGTGCACGTCCAAGAATGACTCGGGTGCAGTCGACGAATGTGTCAATGTGTAGTGTAATGACTTAGTCACTTGCAGACTCACCAACTGTTGTGAAGATATTCTGACATCTTCCAAGACCCTGACACTTTTTATACTCATCACGATGACAAACTAATATTGGGATACGAGTTGGCGTACCCAACTAGCTATCGGTACGTGTGACATGCATCACGGTTTAGTACGTAGTTAGGTTAGTCTAATTATTTGAGACCTGGCATATAGTTACATGGTATGCATGTCGTGTATTCGACTTATATATTTGCATTGGGTGGGAAGGACAATTGGTAGGCGTATGGGATACACATATTGGAATCCGTAGTATCCAGAGGAGCCACGGATCCAACGACTTCCTTTATTCAGATACCGCATTCTTCGGAGCGTTACGGACGTATATATATGCAGATACCTTGTTCGTCGGAATGGTGGACGTTACATGTACAGATACCATACTCTTCGGAGTGTTGGACATGCCTATAGCTACCCATATGTACCAAGGTTGTCCTCATATTGTATTCACTTATATGGTTAGTACACCCCCTTTTACTTATTCAGAATTTATATTTGGCATGTATTTTTGTATCTTGTTACATCCCTCTGACGACCTGGTTCCCTTCCTGATTTGGACGAGGTATACTATCCTACCGTGTACGGGCCCGGACAAGAGACGAGGTACGTGACCAAGAAGGAGCTTGAGGTGTTACCTTCGGAGTTTCCTTGATCACTGATAGGCCTTCCGCCTAGGGCTGGAGCATCCTTATCTAGTTAGCCGATATTTTAGCCTAGTATTCTTATCTGTCCTTTCGTAATCTTAGTTCAGTATTGTAGTGGGTTTGTTCCCATCAAACTTATTTGGATTGTATTATGACATTTAGACTCCATACTTATCTCCAGTATTTATTTCAGTACTTCTTATTTATATTCTGTGGATGATATTAGATATTAACCTGCTGCATGTTAGCATATTAGACTTGATAATATTTTAGGACAGCGTAGTACGCTTCGTCGGTCCATTAAATTAGGAAATCCTTCGGAGTCGTATTAGCTGGCCATTGCCACGTGGCCTGGTCCTGTATTTTTTAGGACTGTGATGTGATATAGTTTTAATGGTGGCCCATGCAGGTCCTTTCATTTATCGCTTGTGGTATGGTATCATGCCCAGTGAGCCTGCGATTGGATAAAAATTATTAGATCTCATCCACCTTGCTTACCGTCTTTGAACCTCCTTCGTATTTAATTATTTGAATATCTGAATCCTATTTATTTATTTTCGTACACTTTTATTGTAGTTCTATCTCTTGCAGAGAGATAAACTTGTGTAGCGGAAGTGAGGCATACGGTGCCAATGTGCCATCTGCCACCACACAGAAGAAGGATACATCCCAAGGACCACCCGGAGAGCAGCCACCACCAAAGGCCCCAGTGATCCCACATGCCCCACTGATACACTAGCGCCATACTTCTCAGGCCAATCCGATGCAGCTGCACGAGGGCCAGACTTCTCAGACTGTCGCACAATACCTCGAGGGCCAGACTTCGAGGGCCGCGCCGATGCCATAGCCCGAGAAGCTGACATCTCTGGAGCAAGAATGTACTATACTGGAGAGCAGCCACCACGAAGTATTTTCTGGCTACGGTCAAGAATGTACTATACTCCCAGTTCCTGTACCTAGAGCAAGAGAACATGACCGTAGCGCAGAGTTTAGTCGATTAGTAGATTTGGTGCCTCCTTAAAACCAAATGATCTGGAGAAGGCCAGGAGATTCCATCATGGTCTGACTTATGAGCTACAGAGGTACACTACCACCCAGGCGAGGATCTCTTACAAGGAGGTTCTGTCAGAGGCTAGTATCCAGGAGTCTATTGGCAAATGATCGAGGCATCCTAGCATGACCGTACCAGCCATAGCTCATCCCGGAGCAGGAGGACCGATCCGTCGTCCAGGAGCACAGACACAACAGAGGATAGTACCATACCAGCACAAGTACCTTCCGTCTTGTCACCATTGTGGCAAGAAGGGATATATTATCAAAGATTGTCGGAAGAAGATTGGAATGTGCATGATCTGTGGAGTGAGTCAACACCTTGCCAGAGATTGTCCATAGCGCAGGGATGCAGTACCGCAGACAGGACAGAGGCCAACAGCACCAGTCTAGAGGATACTACCCCCGAAAGGAGGTCAACGTCCACCTGCACCAGGAGGATTTCAGAGGGGACCACCCCTGGCCCCACAGGAGGCACACTTTGGTCGAGCCAGACAGCAAGCCAGAGGGCAGAGGCATGGGTAGGCCTTTGCACTAGCAGTGATTAACGAGGAACCATAAGGGGAAGCTATCACAGGTACAATTTTTGTTGCATCATTACTTGCGACTGTATTGTTTGATTCTGGTGCTATACTATCTTTCATATCTAGTAGTTTCGTAGCTATGCATAGAGTAGCTACTTCCCCCTTACCCAAGAGTTGGAAGATTCTTACCGGAGGAGGCATCGTACCGGTTACCAGCACTTTTAGAACGTGATCGGTAGTCGTGTGTGGTCGAGAGATAAGAGCTCAATTTTTGGTATTCCCGATGCCAAACTTTGACGTTGTGCTAGGCATGGACTGGTTAAGCCAGTATAATACCATACTGGATTGCCAGAGGGGTAGCATCATTTTTAGACCGCCAGATCACCCAGAGTTCGAGTACATGCGGGGGACCATCGAGCTAGGAGTAGGCCAGACAGCTGGAGATTATATGGCTATGAAGACGGTACCCCCACTGATAGTTGTAGTGTTCGAGGATGTTTTCCCGGAGGAGTTGCCAGGCCTACTGCCGGATAGAGAGGTAGAGTTCACTATTGAGTTGGTACCCGGAGCAGCACCGGTATCTTCAAATTTGTACCGATTGGCAAAGAGGGGACTGGATAAGTTGAAGCTACAGTTAGAGGAGTTACAGATCAAAGGATTTGTCCATCCTAGTATATCGCCCTGGGGAGCACCAGTGTTGTTTGTACCAAAGAAGGATGGGACATTCCGTATATGCATTGATTACAGAGCCCTTAATGCTCTGATTATCAAAAACAAGTACCCCTACCGACGATTGATGATTTGTTCGGCTAGCTGATAGGAGCAGTGGTGTTCACGAAGATCGACTTGAGATTGGGGTATCATTTGGTGAAGGTGCGGAGAGAATATATTCCAAAGATGACATTCATGACTCGTTATAGCCACTACGAGTTCTTGGTGATGCCTTTTGGACTGGCGAATGCGTCTGCAGTATTTATGAACCTGATGAACAGAGTCTTCCACCAGTATTTAGACCAGTTTATGGCAGTTTTTATCGATGACATCTTGGTGTATTCAAAAAGCCATGGGGAGCACTTAAGGTTAGTGTTGGAAATACTGAGACGTAAGAGGCTCTATGCCAAGTTGAGCAAGTGTGAGTTCCTCCTCAACCGTGTCTCTTTCCTCAGACACGTTATCTCAGGAGATAGTATTTCAGTAGATCCAACAAAGATTTTGTCAGTAGAGACGTGGCCGACCCCTACCAACGTCTCGGAGGTGAGGAATTTCCTAGGACTTGTCGGATATTAACGAAGTTTCGTAGAGAACTTCGCGAGGATCGCAGAGCCAAAGACCCGCTTGACCCGCAAGGAGAAGGAGTTCATTTGGACAAAGAAGTGTCAGACGGCGTTCGATGAACTGAAGAAGCGTCTGACTACGGCACCTATTTTGACTATACCTTCTGGACCCGAAGGATTTGTGATCTACAATGATGCATCTTGGAAGGGATTAGGATGCGTCTTGATGCGGCATAGGAAAGTTATGGCCTATGCCTCTAGGAAGCTGAGGACCCATGAGAAGAACTATTCCACTCATGACTTAGAGCTTGCCGCAGTGATCATTGCCCTAAAGCTTTGGAGGCACTACCTATACGGGGAACGGGTGAAGATATTCACAGATCACAAAAGCCTGAAGTATGTCTATACTCATAAGGACCTGAACCAGAGACAAAGATATTGGCTCGAGGTGATGACAGACTTTGAGATTGGGCTACAGTACCATCCGGGAAAGGCCAACGTGGTAGCTGACGCATTTAGCAGGAGGCCCATGGCATTATTTTTGACTATCCAGCAATACCTATTAAGAGATCTGGAGAAGTTGGGTATAAAGGTTATTATGCCCAGAGTAGACAGCCAGTTATCCAGTTTTCAGGTGCAATCGACATTGGTTGAGAGGATCAAGGCTGCCTTGCCAACAGATGCCAGATTCCAGAGGCTTCGGCAGAGGCCAGAGGCCAGGATGCAGACATGATTGCACATACATGAGGATAGGACTTTGAGATGTGGAGATTGTCTCTATGTTCAAATGAAGAACTTTGTCAGGACATGATATCGGAGGCGCACAGTTTAGCATACTCTATTCATCCAGGAGGCACAAAGATGTACAAAGACTTGAGGCAGTACTATTGGTGGTATAGAATAAAGAGGGAGATAGCCCGCTTTGTGGTGAAGTGCCTGGTATGTCAGGAGGTCAAGGATGAGCATCAGAGGTCTATGGGTTTACTTCAGCCACTCCCGATACCTGAGTGGAAATGGGAGCACAAAACTATGGACTTCGTTACGGGCTTTTTGAGGAGTCCTAGTGATCGCAATACGGTATGGATGATCATGGATCGACTCACCAAGTCCACTCACTTTTTACCATTCAGAGTTGGACAGTCTACAGAGGTCTTAGCATATATGTATATGAGGGAGATCGTACGACTGCATGGGGTTCCAGTTAGTATAGTGTCTAACAGGGATACGAGATTCACATCTTAATTTTGGCAGAGTATGCAAGAGAGT
Source organism: Iris macrosiphon (assembly GCA_036927795.1). NCBI lineage: Eukaryota > Viridiplantae > Streptophyta > Magnoliopsida > Asparagales > Iridaceae > Iris > Iris macrosiphon. The sequence goes on from JAYESA010000005.1 coordinate 248,941,671, forward strand.
CTCGGTACCCGCCTGAAGTTCAGCATATTGTATCACCCGCAAACGGATGGCCAGTCCGAGCGCACCATTCAGATACTGGAGGATATATTAAGGGCGTGCATGCTTGATTTTAATGGATCATGGGAGGACCATTTATATTTTATCGAGTCTTTCTACAACAACAACTATCAAGCGAACATTCAGATGGCTCCCTATGAGGCATTGTATGGAAGGAAGTATCATTCTCCAGTCTGTTGGAGTGATATGGGCGAGAGGCAGATACTTGGACCAAAGTTGGTTGTTCGTACAGTGGAGAAGGTAAAGAAGATCCAAGGGCACCTGCGAGCAGCACATGACAGATATAAGCATTGGACAAACGTACATCGATGACCCCTAGAGTTCCAGGTTGGAGATCATGTCTTTCTAAAAATCTCGCCTACTCGAGGGACCATCAGGTTTGGAGGCAGAGGAAAGCTGAGGCTGAGGTACATTGGACCATTCGATGCGTTGGAGCGCATCAGAGAGGTTGCCTACAGATTAGCATTGCTATAGACATTAGAAGAAGTTTATGACGTCTTTCATGTATCTCAGCTAAGAAGGTACATGCCAGATCCGAGTCATGTGCTTGACCACTCGAAGATCACTGTCGGGCCGAGTTTGTCATAACAGGAGGAGCCTGTAGATATTTTGAACAGGAGCGAGAAGGTGTTGCGAGGTCAGACTATCCCTCTAGTTCGTGTCGCATGGAGGCATCATGCACCAAATGAGTCGACCTGGGAACGAGAGGATGATATTCGACAGCGTTTTCTCCATCTCTTCGAAGGCCTAGGTATGTAGTAGCATTTAATTTCAGTCAATAGTTTTTACCATATGTCTGTTTTAATTTCGAGGTCGAAATGCTCTAAGGAGGGTAGATTATAAACTCCCTCGACCAAATTTAGGTCTACCTGGCTTAGATAGAGAGAATAGGGTTAGTTTGGAGCCATTTAGAATTAGAACAAAGTGTTTAAGATTAATGTACAAATATTCGTATCTCTTAGTGCACCTTACCATTGCTTCGATATTTGGAGTGCTACACTAGCATTTGCTTTCAAACAAATTTTACACACTTTTTCTAGATGTGCCAGTCTTCTATTCTGACCTTTGTGTAACTCATAAATACCCTCTCTTGTGCTTTATTTTAGTCGTACAATATTCATTACAAATATTTATTTTTAAATCCAAATAAATCTAACTTTGCATCTTTGTCCGTTCTAATCAAAATTGGAGACACAATCTCGACCCATTTTGTGCAACCCAAATTATGACAATAATCTATTCTAAGTCTACTACGTTCATGATACTTGTGTCCCATCCAATTTTAATCCTATTCACTTTCAATTAATTAAAGGACACCATTGACACCAATTTTAATTAAATTGGTGTAATGACTCAACCTAACCCAAAACTAGATCCAATACCAACCCAAACCCCCCACTCACACCCTGAAGGTTCATACTAAATACCATACACCATTTTAATCTACTACATCATACCAAACATGGTATTTTTTCTCATCCAATCCCAATCTTCCTTGTTTGTGCAATTTCTAAATTATTAGGGGCGTTTGTGCAAATAGGCAACTAGGTGTCCACCTCCATTGGAGCAAAGTCATGAAAAAATCCACCCTCTATTGTTTAACTGGTCCCCTATATTTTCCCCCCTATTTTGTATGTACAAAACACCACCTTTTCACCTACCTCATCCATACCCTCCATTCAAAATCTAGCCCATCCTAGCCACCCATTTCTTCATGAAGAATCCCCCTATCCTTAGAAAAAGCCTTATGGCCGGCCCTAATCCCCATGCCCTCCTTCTCTCTCTCTCCTACATAAACACCTCCTCCCTCTCTCCAATTTTAGCCATTAACACATCCAAAACTGAACCCTAAACACATCACTTCTCCTTCTTCTTCCTCCTGCCATCATCCCTCACTATTACCCCGCTAACCATCTTCCTCCTGCCGATATCTCCCTCTTCTCCGACCAAACACCTCCATCATCATCCTCCTCCATGACAGCAGCCACCACCGCCTCTCCCTCGTCACCTTCTTCCTTCTCCTCCACGACAGCAACCACCACCGCCTCACCCTCGTCACCTCCTTTCTCCTCCTCCATGACAGCACCACCACCGCTAATACCACCATCTCTATCACATCTCCATCACCGCAACCTCTCCTCCGACCAACAACCAGCAATCACCTCCTTCTTCCTCCTCCGACTACAGCCAATACCCGCCACCCTCCTTCTCATTTTCCTTCCCCGGCCATCACCACCTCCAACCACCACAGCCATCCCGCCACCACCGTTACCTCGTCACTGCTATCACCTACTGCTGTTGTCACTATTGTTACTGCCGCCACTGTGCAAGTCCGTCGGAGTACCTCCACCCGCCGGAGACCGGCCACCTTCGAGCTACAGGCCGAGCACCCCTCCATGTTTAAGAGCTTACCCTAGGTTTGCATTTTTACTCCTCCTCCTTCTTGTTGTTGTGTTGCATGGACCAATGTTGTTAGTGAACCCTATTACCTAGTGTATATATATGCATGTGTTGGAATAGTAGTTAGCATACTTCATGGAATTAGGTTGTTAGTATGACACATATTTGTGTAGTCCCTAGATGCTTAGACTAGATTATCATTGTGCACCCTAACCTACTAGCTAGGACACGTGTTTAGTGTTATACATTATTGGAGATGTAACATATTGGTAGCTAACTGTCTTGTTATGCACGGTATTTGAGAACATGACGTACTCGTACATGGAGACCTAGATGGTTGACACTACCAACTTGTCTTGGATAGCAACTTAGTTCCTACTTGAACCTTAGTTGATCTTGGTTGTAATATTTGAGCATGTACGTTTAGAAGGACATGACACTTGTGTATTTTAGACACGTGCACACTCGATCCTGCTAGTTGATCGGTTATAACCCCTACTTGCGTTAGTTTCTAAGTGCAGTGTAGTTGTATTTCTGTGCGTACTAGTATAATGACTGATGATTATTATATTATATATAGGATTGTTGGATCGTTCGAACGAGGCCTCGGGAGCAGAATTTTGGTATTCGCAGCTTGAGGATCCAGGAAAGTATACCTTGCCTTATTTACTGTTTAATTCAAGTTATTAAATATTGCATGAGATATTGTAAATATTATACAACTGTGCGCGTCCGAGAATGATTCGGGTGCAGTCGACGAATGCGTCGATGTGTAGTGTAATGACTTAGTCACTAGCAGACTTACCTACTATTGTGAAGATATTCTGATATCTTCCAAGACCCTAACACTTCTTACACTCATTATGATGATAAACTAATGTTGGGATATGAGTTGGCATACCTGACTAGCTATCGGTGCATGTGACATGCATCACGGGTTAGTGCGTAGTTAGGTTAGTCTAATTATTTGAGACCTGGCATGTAGTTACGTGGTATGCACGTCATATATTCGACTTGTATATTTGTATTGGGTGAGAAGGACAATTGGTAAGCATATGGGATACACACATTAAAATTTGTTGTGTCCAAAGGAGCCACGGATACAATGACTTCCTTTATCCAGATACCGCATTCTTCGGAGCGTTACGGATGTATATATATATATATATATATATATATATATATATATATATATATATATATATATATATATATATATGCAGATACCTCGTTCTTCGGAACGATGGATGTTACATGTGCAGATACCACGCTCTTCAGAGTATTGGACGTTATGCCTACACCTGCCCATACGTACCAAGGTTTTCCTCATATTGCATTCACTTAGATGGTTAGTACACCCCCCTTTACATATTCTGTATTTATTTTGGCATATATTTTTGTATTTTGTTACGTCCCTCTGAGGACCTGGTTCCCTTCCAGATTTGGACGAGGTATACTATCCGACCGTGTACGAGCCCAGACAGAAGACGAGGTACGCGACCGAGGAGGAATTTGAGGTGTTACCTTCAGAGTTTTCTTGATCACTGGTAGGCCTTCCACCTAGGGCTGGAGCATCATTATCTAGTTAGTCGATGTTCTAGCCTAATACTCTTATATGTCATTCCGTACTCTTATTTTAGTATTATAGTGGGTTTGTTCCCATCAGACTTATTTGGATTGTATTATGACATTCAGACTCTGCACTTATCTCCAGTATTTATTTTAGCACTTCTTATTTATATTCTGTGGATGAGATTAGATATTTACCTGCTGCGTGTTAGCATATTAGCTTAAAATTATTTTAGGACAGCGTAGTACGCTTTGTCGGTCCATTAAATTGGGAAATCCTTCGGAGTTGTATTAGCTGGCCATTGTCACTTGTCCTGGTTTCGTGTATTTTGGGACTAGGGCGTGACAAGGATCCCTCACGCCTGTTTCACCCTGATTATATCCCCAGCGCCTATAGTTCGCTTTCAATCCACCATTTTTAGGTCCTCCCATGGTCTCCATTGGTATATTTTCTCATTGTTGTAACCTCCTCCTTTCGCTCTCATTATGGGCCTCACCCCCAGATTACGTGTATCCACCCCCGTCCCTACGACTCCTTCCCCAAATTAGCTATTAGATTCTTTAAATAAATTTTATATAACTATTAGATTCTTTAAATAAATAAGAAAATCGTAAATAATCTAAATACATATTCTATTCAAATACATACTACATACTTAAATTCTATATAATTAAATGGTAAAATTTTATATTTATCAAATCCTACTAACATTCCTTCCCCAAATTAGCATGTAGTGGCAAGGGTCTAAAAGCATATAGTAAGGTTGTAAAATATATGAAAGAGGAAAACTTATCTATCGATATATAAATCAATCGACAAGGGTTACTACGTACTATTGAGTTAAACTTACTAATAGTTATTTGTTTCCATTACCAAAAAAACTGACACATTGAGTTAAACTTATATGAACATAACATAGTTTGCAGTATCGGTGATACCGATCCAATATAGACTAAAATCAACATTCAAAGTCTTTTTTTCGGTCAATTCAAAAAATAAAATTGATAAAATAAAGGCCAATTAGCAAGGGTATAAACAATAAGGTTGTAAAAGCATATAATAGAGTATTTCCAGTGTATCTGTGTCCATGTCTATGTTCTTGTGTCCGTGTCCAATATCTCGTGTCTACGTGTCCAGCACCCTAAACCTTTATGCTTAATAATTAACTAAAATACGAATGAGGGTTAGGTTAGAGCTTACATTCGACGGAGGAGGAGGGGATCTGACAGAGCGTGGGCCGAAGAGGGGGTTCGAGGAGGGGGCGGAGAGGGGGGTCGAGGAGAGGGGGGCCGGAGAGGGGGGTTCAAGGAGGGGTGGAGGCGGACGAATGGGGGAAGACAGGAGGGGTTCGAGGAGAGGGTCGAGGAGAGGGGGTTCGAGGAGGGGGCAGAGAGGGGGGTCGAGGAGAGGGGGGCCAGAGAGGGGGGTTCAAGGAGGGGTGGAGGCGGACGAATGGGGGCAGAGAGGAGGGGTTCGAGGAGAGGAGGAAAGATAGGGGGGTTCAAGGAGGGGGTCCAAGAGAGGGAAGCCGGAGGGGGTCGAGGAGAGGGGGTTCGAGAAGGGGTTCGAGGAGCCGGAGGGGGGTCGCCGGAGAGGGTGTTCGAGGAGCCGAGGGGGTCGTCGGATCCAGGGGAGGGTGTCGAGGAGAGAGAGAGAGAGAGATTGAGAATGCGAGAAAATGAAATGTGAGCTGAAATTTTAAGTTTTCGCAGCGATGGATATTTTTGTCGCTATTCCATCGCTAAGTAACAACGACGGATTAGCGACGGCTTGTTGACGAAAAATAATATAATTTGATTATGTAAATAAATTAGTCGTAATTTTGTCGAAAGTTCGTCGCTGACTCAGCGACAAATTATTTTTCGTCGCTGAGATCTGTCGCTATTTAATAGTATTTTGTTAGTGATTTTACTAATGTTCTTACAAGAGGAACTTCAAAATTTATCTAAAATACATAAGGAAGAACCTGAATTAAATTCCAAACCAATCGCAATATATATATATATACATCTCATAATCCCACTTCCTATCCGATGTGAGACTAAATTATCAACTCCATTATTACTACCTTAGCGTTCAATCGGAAACAAGATACAATCCAACACGAATCAAACTGAAATTGAATTGTTGATACCATCAATGTATCACTACAAGAAATTAAAACAAGATAGTAATGGCAGATTTTTTTTTGTCACTAATTATGTTCAATGAACAAACTTTAAGGTTTTGGTGACAGATTTACCTTTATATATATTCTGTTTTTTTTCCGCAATAAATAGCGAATGAGACTTCTATCATACGGGCAGGGACGGAGGCAGGACTCACGTTGGACAGGAACCGAACATCCAAATAAATTAAAAATAATAATAATCACAGCATAAAAGCGAGAATAGAATCGATTTTACTAATGTTCTTTCAAGAGGAACTTCAAAATTGGTAAATTGGTCTAAAATACATAAGGAATAACATGAATTAAATTTGAATTTTTTTTTTGAGAATTTTTACAAATTGGTGATGGTGGGAGGAGTGGGGGTGTCTTCGTCCCTGCATGCAGGTCAAAACAGTCGAGCTATCGACCCATGCATCAATCAAATGGGCAGTAACTCAAACTTGTCAAGATGGTGGAACTGCATAAGTAACCAAATTATATTTGTTATGCACAATGAAGCCTTAGGTACTGTAGACTAGAGCTGCATGCATGCATGCTGCACAAAAGAGAGAGGTTCATGCCAGGATTCAGGAGACAAGCATTATGAGCCAGCCAGCAATACTGGAAAACTATTGCATGCAATGAAAATGAATGGGGCCCCATTATAATTAGCTACGAACTGAACAGCTTTTTTCTAGTGATCCTGCGAGCCAGACAAGCAAGCAATGCTTTCATGTCGATCGATTGTTGCTTTTGTGGCTCCCTTTATAGATTCTAGTCCATCAAACTTTATAATTTCCTTGCCACTGAATGATTGTGTTTCATGTACAATATTTTACTTGCAAGGGAGCTATTTTGCTACTTCTCGTGTGTGTGTTTGTGTGTGTGTGAAATTGTAAGAGCAGGAAGAATCTTGAGGTTCAAATTTGTAATAAAAAAATAAAGACTAAATTATAAACTCAATTATTACAATTTTTAAACTTCATATTCTAAACTTCAATATGCATCAACTTGATACCCTTAAAAAAAAAAAATTATCCTTGTCCATTCACCTCTCTCTTCCTCTGTCCGCCATACCGCTCTCCTCCTCCCCAAGGAATGGGTTGTCCTTTGGACTTCTCCATGCAACGAATGTGATGTACCCAAGAGGCATATCCTCCCTATAAATAGAGAGGAGATGGTGAAGGTTTAACACAATAAGTAGCAAGAAGAACAATACACAACTTGTAATCCTCACACTTGTAATCCACCTCAAGTGAGTTTGTGAGAGAAAGTGATCATCAAGTTAAGTTGTACCAACTTGAGAGAAAGCCCTTGTAATATTATATTTGATTAAAGTGAAAACGGTGAAGAAGAGGCGGGCGGAGGACGTAGGCTCAAATTGAGCTAAACCTCGGTAAATCTTGTGTGTGTTATCTCTCTTAATTTCTCTTCTCTTACATTTTTATTTTATTTCTGGTCTCATCACAAAGACGAAAATGTATAGTTTTTTCCAACAGTGGTATCAGAGCATAGGTTGCTAATCTTCTTGTGTTGAGATGGAGACTCCTATCGGGGTCATTCAAATGATCAGCTTGAATGGCCACAACTGGATGATATGGAAGGCGAAGATGGTGGACCTTCTCTATTGCAAGGACCTCTTCACACCGGTTGAAGGTGAATCTTTCAAGTCGGAGTCCATGATTGCGGAAGATTGGAAGAAGCTTGACCGAAAGACCATCGGTACTATTCGACAATGGGTGTATGACACCTTATTACACCATATGTCGAATGAGACTTCAGCTAACAGCTTGTGAAAGAAACTTGAATATCTCTTTGAGAGAAAGACCACCGACAATAAAGCTTTCTTGATTTGAAAGCTTGTCAATCTCAAGTTCAAGGAAGGTGATTACATATCTGAACATCTGAATAAAATTCAAAGTATTGTTAATCATCTTGCAGCTATGAAGATGGTGTTGGACGACGAGCTTCAAGCCCTTCTTCTGCTTAGTTCTTTACCAGATAGTTGGGAGACTCTAGTGGCGTCTCTTAGTAACTTCGCACCTGACGGAGTTGTATCCATGAACCAAGTTACAGGCAGCCACTTGAATGAAGAAATTCGAAGAAATTTATCCGGATCATCCCATTCTCATGCCCTTGTCACCGAGAATAGGGGAAGGAGCAAAAGCCGACAATCTCAGAACTGAGACAAGTCGAGAGAAAAATCAAAGGCCAGGAAGGACACTAGTTGTTATCACTGCGGGAAGAGTGGACACATAAAATGGGAATGCCGCAAGCTCAAGCGAGAACAAAAGGAAGGACCAATGAAAAGCAAGAAAAGAATGAAAGTGCAACCGTTGTCAGTGACAATAAAATTGTGCTTTTCTCGGCATGTGAAGAAGAAGAATGTGCAAATCTCACTTGCCAAGACTCAGAATGGATGATTGATTCCGGTGCTTCCTACCATGCAACTCCCCGGAAGGACTACTTCACTTTGCTTCGTGAAGGTAACCTTGGAATAAAAAAATGGGTAACAAAAACTCTTCTCAAATTCTTGGCATTGAAAATATTTCTTTGACCACTAACCTTGGAATAAAGATAGTTCTAAAAGATGTTAGATTTGTGAACGATCTTCGTCTCAATTTTCTCTCCACTGGCAAGCTTGATGAAGAAGGATACACAAGCAGCTTTGGTAAAGGATGTTTGAAGCTTACCAAAGGATCACTTGTACTAACAAGAGGAAAGAAGTGTTGCACTCTTTACAAGACTTAGTTCCACTTAGAGAATGATGAACTTGGAAGAGTGGAAGATACCTCTATGGATTTTTGGCACAAGCGTCTTGGCCACATAAGCGAGAAAGGACTACAAACTCTCGCAAGGCGACAACTACTTCCATCCATGCAAGTGACAACATTATCATACTGTGATCATTGTTTAATTAGAAAACAACACCGGGTAGCTTTTATTAAAAATTATAACAAAAAAGAAACCGGCATATTGGACTTAGTCTATTCGGATGTGTGCAGACCCATAAATATAAAAACCTTTAGTGGTGCCTCCTACTTTGTGACCTTCATAGATGATGCATCTATAAATGTGTGGGTGTATGTCCTAAAATCCAAAGATAAAGTATTTAAAGTTTTGACAGACTTCCATACCAAAGTTGAAAGAGAAACCGGGAAGCTCTTGAAGTGTATTCACACGGATAATGGTGGTGAGTATACTTCAAGGATGTTTGAAGATTATTGCTCTAAATATGGCATTAGATACCAAAAGACTGTTCCGCACACACCACAACACAATGGGGTTACAGAAAGAATGGACCGCACAATTGTGGAAAAGATAAGAAGTATGCTATCCTTGGCTAAATAACCAAAAATATTTTGGGGAGAAGCAGTGCGAACAGCCTGTTACTTGATAAACTTGTCTCCCTCAGTTCCTTTGGATGGAGATATTCCTGAAAGGGTTTGGAGTTGAAAGGATATTTTCTATTCCCACTTGCGTATGTTCGGGTGCAAGGCATTTGTGCATGTACCTAAGGAGAAAAGAACAAAACTTGATGATAAAGCGATTCCATGCATCTTCTTAGGATATAGAAATGATGAATTTGGATATAGGTTGTGGGATCCTATAAACAAGAAACTTGTGAGAAGCAGGAATGTTGTATTTTGTGAAGATAAAATACTTGTTTATTTTGAAAAAGAAGAAGAGCCACAAAACACTCACATTATCCCATATCCAATCTCCACACCAATTGTTATTCCTTCTCCTATGCCAGAAAATAATAATTTTCAAGATGGGCAGGAAGAAGAAAAATTACAGGTTTTCCAGGTTTTGATCAGGGGGAGTATGAACATGCATAGCCGTCGCATATGGAACAACCACCAGTACCTCAGTTGAGACGGTCGGAGAGAGAACGACAATCCTCAACTAGATATCCTGCTTCAGAGTATACTATGGTGACAAATGCTGGTGAACCAGAAAGTTTCTATCAAGCACAAGTTCATAAAGATCGTGCCAAGTGGAAGAATGCTATGCAAGAGGAGATGGATTCATTGCATAAGAACCACACTTATGACTTGGTGGAGCTACCGAAGAACAGAAAAGTCATGAAGAACAAATTGGTGTTCAAAATCAAGAATGAAGGAAATTACCAAGTCAAGTACAAAGCTCGCCTCATGGTGATAGGTTTCAGTCATAAGCAAGGTATGGACTATGAAGAAATATTTTCTCATGTTGTAAAGATGTCTTCTATTCACTTTATTCTTGTTCTTGTTGCTTCCCAAGATCTTGAAGTGGAGCAGTTAGATTTGAAGACTGCATTCCTCCATAGTGATTTAGCGGAAGAAATCTATATGGAGCAGCCAGTGGGTTTCAAGGTAAAAGGCAAGGAACAATTGGTTCGCAAATTGAAAAAGAACTTGTACGGGCTCAAGCAGGCACCGCGACAGTGGTATAAAAGGTTTGATTCTTTTATGCTTGACCATGGGTACAAAAGAACATCTGCAGATCATTGTGTTTATGTCTAGAAGTTCTCTGATGATGATTTTTTTATTCTCTCTCTATATGTTGATGATATGTTTGTTGTTGGAAAAGATATGTCTAAGATTGACAGGTTAAAAAGGGAGTTAAGCAAGTCCTTTGACATGAAGGACTTAGGAGCAGCACAACATATATTGGGAATGAAGATCTCTCGGGACAGAAGTGCGAGAAAGTTATGGCTATCACAAGAAAGATACATTGAACGTGTTCTGGAGAGGTTCAATATGTTAAACTCTAAGCCAGTCAGCACACCGCTAGCAGCTCATTTTAAGCTAAGTGCACAACAAAGCCCTTTAAGTGAGAAGGTGAAGGAGGAGATGAAGAGCATTCCATTTGCCTCGGCCGTCGAAAGTTTGATGTACTCAATGGTTTGTACAAGACCCGACATAGCACATGCAGTTGGAGTGGTAATTTATTTTCTTGTCAATCATTGTAAAGCACATTGGGAGGCAGTAAAGTGGATCCTAAGATATCTTAGAGGAACCTCTAAATATTCTTTATGTTTTGGAGATGGCAAACCTATCTTGGAAGGTTACACTAATTCTGACATGGCATGTGACTTGGACAAAAAAAAGTGAACATCGGGATACTTATTTACCTTTACAGGGGAAGTCGTATCATGGTAATCAAAGCTGCAAAAGTGTATCGCTCTATCCACCACAGAAGCTGAATATATTGCTGCTATAGAAACCAACAAGGAGCTCTTATGGATGAAGAATTTCTTAAAGGAATTATCTCTCAAGCAAGAGAAGTACACTCTATATTGTGACAGTCATAGCGCCATTGACTTGAGTAAAAATGCTACATATCACTCAAGGACAAAGCACATCGATGTACGCCATCACTGTATCTGAGATGCTTTGGAGAATCGCCTTATGCATATTAAGAAGATTGATACAAGGCAAAATTCGTCTGGTATAATGACGAAGCCTTTACCAAAAGAGAAGCATAACTTATGCCGTAAGAAGGCAGGTATGATTACTGTTTGAGAACTTTCTTCTCATGAGGATGGAGGGGAAGATTGATGTAAACGGGGTCCATCCCCATGATGAATAAACATGGATTTGATCCATGAAAATAGGTCACCCATGGTTGAGACGGTCGGCCAAGTACTTAGCTATTTTTTTGGGTGCGATTTCTGTGACAAGATTCAGTTTTGGAAAGCTATTTTGGATATGTTGCAATCATTATTTGGCTCGGTCTTTAGTACAAAAGATGTTGAGAAATTTTTTCTCTTTCATCCAGGCTTTAAACCAAATCATTTGGAGGTGTATTGAAGAAGTTATGACCATCTGAAGTAGCATATCTATCCATATTCTGCATGCATTCAGCTTGCATGCAACATTGATGATGGATGAACGAATCTTGGGAGAAGGAAGGGGTTGCCCTTTGTACTTCTTCATGCAACGAATGTGATGTACCCAAAAGGCATATCCTCTCTATAAATAGAGAGGAGATGGTGAATGTTGAACACAACAAGTAGCAAGAAGAATAATACACAACTTGTAATCCTCACACATGTAATCCACCTCAAGTGAGTTTGAGAGAGAAAGTGATCCATTAGTTAAGTTGTACAAACTTGAGAGAAAGCCCTTGTAATCTTTCATTTGATTATAGTGAAAATGGTGAAGAAGGGACGGGCGGAGGACGTAGGCTCAAATTGAGCTGAACCTCGGTAAATCTTGTGTGTGTTATCTCTCTTAATTTCTTTCTCTTCCATTTTTATTTTATTTCTCATCTCATCACAAAGACGGAAAAGATCTTGTTTTTTCCAACACCCCCCAGTTGCAACCCTCCCCCCCCCCTCTCTCTCTCTCTCTCTCCCTACATGCGTTGTCGTTGTCGCTGCTACGCGCGGAGAGAGAGAAGTGGGGGGGGGGAGGGGGGAAGGAGGGGTAATTTCGTCCGTCCTTTTGATTTTTGGGTATCAAGTTGAAATTATTTAATAGTTGATGGTATCAAATTGTTAATTAAAAATATTTAGAATATTAAATTCAAAAATTGGAATAGTTGAGGGTATCAAGTTGCAATTGAACAAAAAATAAATGTAGAATAGGTTAAGTTTGTATTAGAAAAATAAACAAATAAATCTTGAGGCTCAAATGAGATATGTGGATATAGATTCAGACGTCATCCATCTTTCTTTTTCAAAAAATAATATAAAATCTAGAATCTAGAAATTGATATTCCAAATTAAGCATTATTATTCTAGAAAATGAGTTGCTACATTCTGAATGTAGAAATTCTGAGATCCAACCTATAACTTATGTGCTATGACGGGACCATCAAGGAACTCTAATTTAACCTTACTATTATACAAAATGGACTTCTACATTCTGAATCTAGGATCAAGAAATTGAGATGAGTCTTACTATTGAAGCTCTTATAGTAAGAGGAAAGGTCGGAATGATCAAAAATCAAAACTCTCTCTTTAGTTTGAGGTTTATTTAAGCTCACACATTGCTTCTTTTCCCTTTGCGATTATCATCCATGCACAAACCCCATGAACCATCTGTGTCCTTCACACTGCCCACATAAAATTGAACAAATCTTTATATATGCAACATTGCTTATCATCCAGATAGATCATAGGTGTATGCAACCAAGTTTTGCCATCACATAAGATGATTCTAGATGAAAAATCGAAATAAGAGCTCATGTTGTTGCATTAGCGAACAAGAAGGTTGGTTTTGCATATTGGACATCAATCTTTCAATATCCTTTTGCTCAAATTCTGTCTGCAAAAGCTCAACATGTTCTTGGAAAGCTTAATTTGTCCAAACTAGGTCTCATTACGATCATGATAATGACCCATAGGTTTGTTAATTTGTAGGTACGTAAATATGTTGATGTTATTAGCTTTGTTTGAGCAAAAGCTCAACTTTCTTCTTTCCTTTAGTCCCACATCGGATGAGCCAACCCCTCCTTGTATGTATATATTAGTTCCTCTTCATTGCTTTCTTAAAGATGTTGTGTGGGGAACCCCTTGGGTAACACGCGCGCGCCGCCGCTCGGCCCGGCTCGGCTCGGCATAACGGGTGCGGGTACGTGCCCACACCTGCGGGCGCCGAATGTCGATCCAATTTACTCTTCGGGTTGGGATCCAAAAAATCTCTTTGCGGTCACCTCCTCCTTTTTTTTTACAGAAAATCATCCTACGTGAAACCTCTCTTTCATTCCTCTCTCCTCTCTCGAACCACATTCTGATCTCTAAATGTCTGCACATAGACCTCGGATCAACTCTTAGGGCAGTGCTTCGTGCACGACTTCTCCAAAGGCCGGTAACAATTTTGATTTTTAGTTTTCTTGTCCTCTGAAAAATAATATATATATATATATATATATATATATATATATTTATATTATAAATATTGATAACAGATGTTGGTAACCTTCTTTCGTAAGTGGGTGGTGTTTGGTTAATAGAAAACTAAGAGACAGCTCTGGAAGTTGGCATGCACTTTACTCACAGTCACCTTTGCAGACATTGTGGAGAAAACTTGCCTCCCTTTCACTTTGCAGCTACATATATATTTGTGTGCTTGTTTGAAAGCTTGAAATGGGTGGGTGGGTGGGGAAGGTTGAGAGTAAAGCTGGAGGAAGCACCTTCCATTTCTTTCTCCATCATTAATATACTTCACCAGAAACAAGAGGCCACACTTGGTTTTACACAGCTAGCTAAGCTACTTCAATATGAATGTATCATTTATGAATTATAACCACATAAAAAAATGTATGTCGTAAGTTAACTATTTACGACATACTTTTCATGCACGTCTTAGATTCAACGTCGTAAAAAGTCACTTTTTTTGTAGTATATATGTTCGCATGTATGATGCTCAAATTAAATTTTGATATATATTGTTCCATACCGGTCATCGACTATCGCCAACCTTAGGCTATATATACCTATAGCACGAGACTAATGCAAATTTTCCATTTCAACCAATCTAGGATTAATAGGATGTTATCATAATTTTCATTATACTATGTTCTTCTGTCAGCGGATTCATTGTTATATACATGACAATAGTACTAAATTATTGCATTTGTTGGATTGTATCTCGCATCTGTTTGACAGCTCAAGGTGATTCATAATAAGTGACAAATGTAAGAAGAGTTGATCATAAGGTTTAGTCCTACACCAGATAGAAAGTGGAAGCATGGGATGTAGATAATTAGAATTTGCCTTGGCCTTACATGGAAATTATATTTTAAATCATATAACCTTAGTCCAATTCGTACCTACATCGCATTCCCTACAAGTTTCTAGTCGAGACTTTACAAATAAAAATCGAAAACTGGGACTCCAACAATTACAAAATTACATAATAACATAGGTAACTGAAGTAGAAGTATGAGGTGTATATAATTGGGATTACTTCATTATGAAATCCCTGTGTTACTGATTGGATATCTATTACTGGGTTATGTGTGTTCGTTAGAGATTTTTTTTTCTTTGATTGTTGGAAATCAAAGAAGTAGGATTTGGTTTCCAGATATAGTATTGAGGCTGAGTATAGGACTATGATTACTACTACCACATAAATCACTTGGCTTCGTTGGCTACTGATAAGCAGGGCGGTCCGTGAACTCCTGAGACCTAGGACGAGATTTGAAAATGAGGCCTCTTGAACGGATAAATAGAAAATATTTGATTTTTCTAAATGAATTTTATTAAAAAAAAAATCTCGGATACCAATTTGATCAATTAGAAATCTTTTACAAATAAATAACAAATAAAAAAAACTAGTTGAGTAACCTTATTGTTGTTTCTAATAGTAATTAGAGGCAAATAAAAACAAGACCATTTAGATACAAAAGTAAAAAAAAGTAACGTTTAGAATGACAAAAGATATTTGGAAAAAAAAAGTAATTTAAATAGTTTCCCTCGTGGTAATAGCACTCTCGATGCATTTCCTGGTTCAAACTCTGTTATTACAATTTTGATTACTAAAACTTACCAAGTATAAGTGGGTGTAGGCCACATTTGAGCAGCCTTCCTACTAAAGTTATTATTATGACGTACTACTTAAGTGGGTCTAGAGCTTGTTTGGACCTTCAAATTACAAGAGCGGTTGGTCTCTGTTTGGGGGCCTTGTCCATTGAGGGACCTAGGGCGGTCGCCCACCTCGTCCACCCTCTGGGCAGACCCTGTTGATAAGGATCTTATTATTTATGGTCATTCTCGGCATTTTGATAATTAATACTAGTATTTTTCAAATTGTTTACAACCATGTATTTCATGAGAGGAAGAAACACAATGAGTTCGAGAGACTCCTTTCTATTGGACAAACTCACGGTGGTTGATCATTGTAATTTTTTTTTTTTTGTAGGAGTAAGGGGGGAGAGTTAGTGAGTTGATTATTGTTTTGTTTTGTTTTTTTTTGTATATCTCTATTGTCAAAGTCATATTGTTATTATTCATCATGTGTTTGAAAGTGGCGTTAGAGACCTTGTTATATAGTTCCATATCATTCAGATCACAAGATTGCCCTCGACCAACCGATTAATATACCCACATGGCCTGAAAGCCTAATGCATATCTTCCTTTTCACTCAAATCTCTTATTCTATCAAATCAGTCTTGTAATCTAAAATTAGAATACATGTATCGTGTCATGTCATGTCGTATCGTGTCGTGTCAAGTGGTTAGTATTTAAAGATATAAAATCGAAAAACGAACATGAGTTTGGATCTCATTGGCTTTGATATTTGGGCTCAAGTGAGAGTCGGATCCGGAAAACAATTCATTTAAGATCCTTGTCAATTAGAGCACAGTATCGTGTGCTCAATGTTGTGTTGGAGATTTTGGACATGGTTGTTCGTATATCTATGTATGAAGTATGAAGTATAAATATATTATTCTACTATTGGATAAAATCCTTCATGTGAAAATAACTAAATATAAAGATGAAAAAGAATAAATTTTTATTAGGTGAAATTATACTGTGTCTCGTTTGTGGAAGAATAAGGGAAAGGCAATGTCGTTCAACTCATTATTCCCCAATTATTGTGTGGACCGCATGGAGGAGTAACAAATAAAGCGTACTTAATTGTTACTGTAAAATCAAGTGCTCTATTCTATTCTTCTATTGTCCCAAAATTCCAAAGACATTGTTCAAAAATTTCAAACCCACATTAGACTTTTGTAGTCATATGTGAATACTTAATTTCTTAACTTTGTTTCTTTCTATTTTTTTTTTTTTTTTTCCTCTTATCTGTTTTTTTTCTTATACTCTTCAAGTCAACCGAGCTTGTGATAGTTTTATGCTCTTAGACTTGCATTGTACATTTTAATATCAGAAAGATTGTTATTAAAATGTACAATAGTTGGTTTAACTCTTGAACTCCAAGTAAGAACTGAATACCTCAATATTAACTTTAGATTTCTGAGAACTTGGAAAAGATGCCAACAAACTCAACCAATACAAATGGCAAACAAACAACTGGTGGTTAAAAGCTCCACTCTATTGTCACATTTGAGTAACAACATCAAAAAAATTCGTGTATACGATAATATAATATAATTAAATTACAATAAATATAAAATGTTTGATTTTTTTTTTAAATAATGTATCGTCATTACTATTGGTGACATGAATATATGTACTCATATCGTCAATAGCAATGACGATATGGACACTATATCACCCGTGAGTTGATTTTTTTTTTTTTAATATGGTTCTCAAATCGTCATTAACATTGGCGACATTCGTCAATAGCTTTGACAACATGAGTGTTAATTTTTTTTTCTTGTGGCCAACGTCATTGTTAATGACGTAAACACAACAATAACACATGCAAACTAAAGTATATAGCAAAAGTTGTGTTACATAAACACAAACAGCTCATGTTAGCAAAAGTTTATGCAACGGAAACACGCGCAAACTAAAGCATAGCTAAAGTTTGTGTAACACCCATTAAAAAATGGCATTTTTTTTAATATTGGAACCATATCGCCAAAACTATTGACGACTTGGGAATATATTTAAAATATATATATATATCAGCTGAGCCCAAATTTCGTCATTATTATTGGCTATATATAGTGTCCATATTGTCTTTGATAATGTTCATATAAGTGCATGTACTCGTGTCGCTAATAACAATAACGATTCATTACTTCTTCTTTTTAAACCTACTAAAACTTATTATCTGCAATTTAATTAAAATATATTATCCTATAAGAAAATCTCTGTAACAACATCTACAGCAATTATGTTAGTACTAAGCAGAATCCATAGTCATCAAAGGAGGAAAAGTTAGAATGGAAGCAGCACTATGAAGTCCAAGGGGTTTGTGTAAGTGTGAGCTTGAGAACACTGAAAAGTCCAAGAGTTGGTGAAGCCGGGTCTTGGGGGTGTTGAAAATTTGTGCTCAATTTCTTAATAGCGCACATCCCCTTCACACATTAAGCAAACAATGCATAATTAGTTTCTCATTGTTCACTCCCATGGTCAAGAATATATATAGTTTCGCATTGTTGAAGATTGTCAGTTCATATGGACTAATATTGGAAGAACGGAGAAGATTAATTATTCTTATTGGGAATATAATCAGATAAACCGGTTTTCTATCATAGATATTATTATATTCAAGAAAACAAATATCCTTTGAAAAAATTATAGCAGCTCCTTTATTGTTGAGGTACGGTTTAAGATATATCAGTTTTAATCCGAGAGAGAAAGAACCGTTATATCCGTTTCTATTATTCCGTTTACTATGTTTCTACTTAACTAGAGTTTGGTTGGTTGTCTTTAATTGGAAGGACAGTGCTACGTTGTCCGCGGTCTTGGTCAACAAATCGTGATTGCGGATCACGTGAGAGCTCTCCATTGGCAGGGCACCGGTGCTGGGCCCAAGCTAATAGGAGGGGAGCATTTGGGGAGCTGCCACATGGCCTGCGATGACGGTTTGCGGACCAAATATTATTTTTCTAATTGAATTTTTTTTTTTTTTGCAACAAATGTTGTTGTATTTGGAATTGTAGTCACTTTGGCTAAGTTTCGTAACAGATCGAACAAATATGAACAAATATTCTTATCCGTCCATCTGTTGAAATGATGCATATCCAGTCTCTAATAAAATTACAAATGTAGGTAATTCTATTTTCAGGGTATTACTATGTGAGCTCAAACTAAACAAGTGATCTTGTATCAGCGTAGCATCACTTTGTTCTTTAGATGTCCGACGTAACGTTCGGAACTTTGTACACGCTGTGATAGATGTCTTTTGGATCCACTGTTTCTAACTCCCATCATTTATAAATGTAAAAAATAATACGTTTTCATGACACGATCTACCAATTTTCTACTACCCAGCCAGAATCTTATATCTCTCCTCGGTAACCTTGTATCAGCGTAGCATTACTTGTCAATGGCCAAGAAATGAAACATAGCCAACAAAGATGCTGAGTATGAATGAATATTCACACTCCTACCATATATATCGCTGCTCTATTCATTTAGTCTCCTTTTTGTCAGACACAATAGCAACTGGTGATAACAGTAAAGACACAACCCAGAAGGAGGCTATAGCTATTCATAAATGTAGGTATTTATGGTTCTTGATAACCAAACCAAGGGATCATTGATTCATTCATTGCCGAAGTACTGGAACAGTTTGGTTCGGCCAAGTTGAAATTGATATTTTGAGTACGCATTATTATGGTAAAGTAAATCGAAGTAAAAAAAATATTCCGTTTTGATATTTTCAAGAATAGGAGATTAGACGTGAAGAAGTCTAAAATTTGATATTAATTGGTCGATGAAATGAATAAAAAAAAGTATAATTTTTTTGTTGAAATGATTTGAATAATAAAAAAATTTCTTGTTAAATAGAGATCAGAAAATTTTCTACAGGATACTAAAATTTATTGAAATTGGCTAGAGCGGTAGATGTTTGCAGAAATTATACGTGGAAGACATTTTCGCCAAACAGACAGTCTGACGGAAATCGTGGTCATGGGATTCTCTCGGCTGTCGGAGAAAGCTTTTGCTATGGGGAATGCTTTTCCTCCTATCGGATTTGTAGTTTAATTATCGGAGTATTGAAATTTAATTAGTAGGTGTGTAGTGATGGTAGAAGTTATAAGATGGCAGGAGAGGAACAACAAACAAGCAGAAGTAGAGAGGAAAAAATATAAGAGAAGAATAGAAGACACTGAACAACACGGGAAGAGAAAAAACAGAGAAGAGAAGAGGTTTTATTTCCTAACTATGTATTATCTTTTAATTAATTTTTTTTTAAGAAAATATATTATCTTTATTTTTGAAAGAGGTTATATTATAGTTACGTATAATTAATTTATAATCTATTGCTAACAGATGGATCGACAAAACGATGGTCGTATTCCGGGAGGGCTCACCACAGATTTGATTATCCAGTAACGTAAATCGCATATTTCTAATTTAGTATTTTCTGGAAAGGTAAATTAAATTGTAATTGTGTTTGTTATTATAATGTATATATTTTTCATGTCTCTACTAATAATAATAAATTTTTTATATATAGCTATACGATTATAGTAACAAAGTACGAATGCGAGAGCATGGTATATGGCAGTATGAGCAAAAATTTGGGTGTTGGAATTTGACTAACGAGCAGGAGGCCATGATGAACATATTTGGATTTCAGTACATTGACAATATATGTTTTCTACGTCATGATAGAGATTTGATTTTCAGTCTAGTTGAGCATTGGTGGCCCGGACAGAATATATTTCAGCTACCAATTGGAGAAATGACTATTACCTTAGCGGATGTAGCAAATATTTTAGGATTACCTATTACGGGTGAACCTATAATATTTGAAGAGTCATTTTCTGGTGAAGATGCAATTAGGGAGTACCTAGGTGTGGAGCCACCAAAACTAAAAGGTAAGAGATTGGTCACGTTTAATTGGCTCCGTCGCACTTTTATGCACCTAGATCGTATTTATGACGAAGAGATCTTTATTGATGAGAATCGAGTATGTATAACAGATAATGTTAATATTTATGTTATTTCTTATATAATATTAATTTAACACATATCATTTTTTGTATTATATGTTTAGGCCATGTATTGCACAAGGGGCTACTTACTAGGCTTAATAAATGGAGTTCTCTTTTCCGACTCATCAGATATAGTAAACTTGCGTTTTCTACCATTTTTGGAAAATTTGTTAGAACCTACACGTCACACTTAGGGAGCATCAATGCTGGCATATCTATACGACTCCATGTTAGATTTTGTACGTGTGCAACCATGGGATAAAAGTATGCAAATTTTAAGTGGATGCATGACATTAATACAAGTATGAAAAAAATTAAATAGATGCATGACATTAACATCTATCATTCTATATATAGTTACAATTTGTAAAATTATATTAAGTTAGTTTATTTTTTCATAGGTTTGGTCCTACGAACATTTCTCTATAGGTAGGCCAGTGACCTTTATCAGTTCCAATGCTGATATCTTTCTGGTAGCTTTACGATGGATTGTAGCTGCATCAGATCTGGCACATTGCGTTTACTCGATCGCCTCTGTATATCGGCTTCAATTTGATACGCTAAAGTATACAGAGGTAAAATATGTTCATTATTTATTATACCACTAATAAAAATTGTGGGATTAGCGACGTCAAAGTAAAACGTCGCTAAAATTAAATATTTCAGTGACTCCAAAGACTAACGTCGCCATAAGTCGATGTTTGGCGACATATAGCAACGTTTAGCGACTGTAATTCAGTTTTTTAAAAGAATAGTCGCTATAAGTTTATTTAAGGTCGCTAAACGTCTCTAAGTTTTATGATTTAGCGACGTATTTAGCGACGTTAATCTTTTAGATATTTAGCGACGTTTCTAGCGACGTCTATAACGTCGCAAAATATTTTTATTAGTGACGTCATAAGTTGGCGTCGCTAAACGTTGCTAAAATTTTAATATAGGTTTCGATTCTCCCCTTTTGTCGAAATCTTCCCCCCAATTTTTAAAAACCCCCATCTCCCCCCCTCTGCGGCGAACTACATGGCGTCCTCCACAGCGTTCCCCTCCGGCGTCCCCCTCCTCCTCCTCCTTCTCTAGATAAACCCTCTCTCTCTCTCTCTCTCTCTCTCTCTCTCTCTCTCTCTCTCTCTCACTCACAGGACACGGCATGACACTGACACCGATACGACACACACACACACACGTGACAGACACGGCATGACACTAACCCTAACCCTAACTCTCTCTCTCTCTCTCTCTCTCTCTCTCTCTCTAGACACGGTATGACACTGACACAGATACGACACACACACGTGACAGACACTGATACAGACATGACACACACACACGTGACTGACATAGATACGACACACACACACACTGTGTGTGTATTGTGGCACTAAAGGTGTTTGATAGATTGACTTTGGTATTGTGTGTGTGAGATACCTATATTGACGAAGGGAATTTGCTCAGCTGTACATGTGTATACATAGGTGCATTTGATGTGTGTGTGTAAATGTGGGATATAGGAGTGCCAGACAAGTGCATGAGCACTGTGGTGAAGTGGTGATTGGACTGTGTTATAAAATTGAGTGTACTGTGTTCTAGTGGTCGTGGTAAGGAGTGTGAACTTTCTAGTGGTCGTTGGCAATTAGCCATGGGCATGTGAGTTCAGTCCATGTGGTGGGTGTGGGTGTGTGTGTGCTGTATTAAATTATTGCAAGAAAGGAAGTATGTGAACAGCAAGGTGCAGGAGGGAATGTTGGGTTGGATAGAAGTGCCCAGTGCACAGTATTGGTTAAGGTAATAGCAGTGGTTGAAGGTGAGAGAGGGGACTCGAGCAGGTAAGCAACTACAGTAGCAGCAGTATGGAGAACTGGGAGAGTGTCAGTTGTGCAACTGATAGGGACTTATGTTGTGAGCTAGATGTATCAGTAAAGAACTGATACAGAGTATCAGACTTGGTGGGGGGTCTGTTATGATGAGGAGTGGTATCAGTTGATATACACTCAAGAACAGCAGTACCAGGTGGCAAGTTGCAAGTGGCAAGTGAGTGCAGTGCCTATATTGTGTAGTAGCAATAAGAGTTGCCTGAAAAAACTGATACTCTATATCAGAGACAGGTGTAGGGCAAGGAAACACTTGAGTGTAATCAAGGAGGAAAAGTGTGTTCAGTGGAAAAATACTTTCAGTTGGGAAGTGTGAGGGAGCTCAAGCATTCAAGTGAGCCAATGCACACAATGGTGCACTGCAAGATTGGGTGCATGTAGGAGATCTGCAACAGCAACACAGTGATATCAAGTAGTGAGTACCTATAGGCCAATATTCATACATTAGATAGCAGTAGCAGCTGCATATGATCAAGTAGCAGTAAGTGCAACAGGAGGGAAAAATTAAATCCAGGTAACAGTAAGTCAAGAGAGGCCTTGGTGTATTAGTCTAGTCATGACTTTTAAGTGTCTCGTTAAGGTAATGTCTAGAGTCTTGTGTTAGTTAAGGTAGTAATATTAGTTCGATCTCTCTCTCTCTCTCTCTCTCAGATGCACATGACACTAACACAGATACGACACACACACACTAACACAGACACGACACAGACTGTCACAAAGGGTATAAAATTTGACAACAAAAATGACTTAAGTCTTCATAGTAATTTGATTTATAGGACACAGACTGTCACAGAGGGCATTGTGTATCAAGTTAGAGCAGTTCTTACCTTCCTCCAGAGAATCACAATGTATTTAACGATGAGTATATATGCTAGGACTAGGAGTATCAGTGCATGTACTGTATTTAACGATGAGTATATACTTGAACGATGTCTATTCATTTTTGCATAAGTATCTAGAAATAGATATGAATTACTATCTGCATCATCGTTCATGGATGTACAACCGCTATCCTGATGATATGTACGGTGTGCGGGATGAATTCATTGAGGGTGTACAGTAGTTCCTGCAGTTCGCCAAGGCGTTCCCTCAGTACATAGACGGTACCAAAATTAAGTGTCCGTGTGTGAGATATCATAACTTGAAATATCATCCAGAAGTAGAAGTCACATATCATTTGTACTCGAAGGGTTTCACACTGAATTACTATCAGTGGACCACACACGGAGAACTTGTGTCTTTAGCACCGGAGTCTGAGCCTTATGTGGAGCCGTATATGGATATCCACAACCACGCTGCTTACGACGATGGTGGGTGAACATGGTTTTTGATGCGGCAGGGCCTAGTTTCGATCCGGACAATCATGATGTAGCCGAGGAGGCACCGAATACCGATGTTATGAAGTTCATAGAGTTTCTGGAGAATGCAAGAACTCTATTATATCCTGGTTGTGAAGATCATTCACCGTTGGAGGTGGTTACAAGATTGTTGAGCATCAAGTCCGATTTTAACATGTCGCAAGAATGCTATAACTGACTGATGGATTTGATTTTAGAGATCTTACCAGAGGATGCAAAGTTGTCTAAAGACTTCTACCGATCTAAGAGGATTGTGAGATTGCTCTGGATGGGATACGAGAAAATTGATGCATGTCGCAACAGGTGCATGTTGTACTACAAAGACGACTAGGATGAAGATGCGTGCAGATCCTGTGGTGTTGATCGCTACAAGGCTACTGGAAGAGGAAAGTCTGTCGGTGCAAAGAAGCCTACTGATTCGATGCACTACTTGCCTTTGATGCCGCGGTTGCAGAGGTTGTTTATGGTGAAGGAGACTGCAGAAAACATGAGTTGGCACAAGAGGAAACAGATCGAAGGAGTATTGGATCATCCATCGATGGAGAAGCATGGAACCACTTTGATCGAGAGTATCCATATTTTGCTTCGGATCCGCGTAATGTCAGATTGGGGCTCTCCTCTGACGGTTTTACCCCATTTGAACTTTCGGACTTCCAGTATTCATGTTGGCCTGTGATCGTCACTCCGTACAATCTACCGTATTGGATGTGCATGAAGACTCCATATATGTTCCTAACCGTTATTATCTCGGGTCCGAACAATCCGAAAAGGAACATCGATGTATATTTACAGCCTTTGATAGATGAGTTGAATCAGCTATGGGAAGTAGGTGCCAACACGTACGATGTTTCTAGAAAGCAAAATTTTTAGATGAGGACAGCACTTATGTGGACCATCAACAACTTTTTGGCCTATAGAATGTTATCGGGATGGGGCACTCATGGTCGTCTCTCATGTCCGTATTGCATGGACCGTACTAAGGCTTTCCGTTTGAAACATGGAGGCAAATCGTGCTTCTTCGATTGTCATTGACAATTTCTGCCGGAGGATCATCCGTACCGGAGGAACATGAATGCTTTTCGTGCTGGCGTTGTGGAGAAGGCCAATCCACCGCAAAGGTGGCTCGGATACACGATATGGGAAGAGGTGAAAGATTTACCAAGTGCTATCGAAGAGCTTGTTAAGGGGTACAAGTGTGACGGATTTGGCCGCACCCATAACTGGACGAAGAGGAGTATATTTTGGGATCTGTCATATTGGAGCACCAATCTGATCAGACATAACCTTGATATCAAGCATATCAAGAAGAATGTGTTTGATAACATAATTAATAATGTAATGGAGGTAAAGGGGAAGACAAAAGATAATCTGAAGGGAAGGTTAGACTTAGAAGAAATATGTAGACGTCCTGTGTTGCATTTGATAGATGAGGGGAATGAAAAGTTAAAGCAGCCTAAGTCAGTTTTTCACTGGAGAATGATGATAAAGGGAGACTTTGTAGGTGGATTCAGGGTTTAAAATTTCCAGACGGGTATGTGTCGAACTTGAGAAGATGCGTCGACCTCAAGGAGAACAAAATGGCGGGTATGAAGAGCCACGATTGTCATGTATTCATGGAGTAGTTAATTCCGATTGCATTTCGGGAATTCTTATCGTAGGTCATTTGGGATCCATTGACAGAGCTCAGCATATTCTTCAGAGATCTTTGTTCTACTAAGTTGCTTGTCGATCGTCTAGAAAAGCAAGAGAAGGACATTGCGGTAACACTATCCAAGCTCGAGAAGGTGTTTCCTCCTGGATTTTTAGACTCTATGGAGCATTTGCCAATTCATCTTTCCTATGAGGCACACGTTGGTGGTCCTGTCGGTTATCGGTGGATGTACCCCCTTCGAGCGGCATCTGAATAACCTAAAGAGAAAGGAAAAAAATAAGGCACGGGTTGATGGCTCTATTTGTGAAGCTTATGTTCTCGAGGAGATTACAAACTTTTGCTTGACGTATTTCAAACCTCATGTTGCTACTAATAAAATGAGAGCTCCGAGAAACGATGATGGATATCAAAAATCTAATGATGCAATACTCAAAGTATTCAATGTGTCTGGAAAGCCTTCGGGAAAAATGAAGAAGAGATATTTGATTGACGATGAGCTAAGGGCTGCTCAGTTGTTTATATTAGTCAATTGCGACGAGGATGAAGTGGAGAAGCTAGAGGGGTAAGTATTTAATACGTCCACTTACGTCATCTCAATATAATAATATAAGCTACTATTATGCTACTAATCAGCGGTTGCTTCGTTGTTTTTCAGCACATATATTGATGAGATAAGATCGGTTAGACCCTACATAACAGACGAAGAAGTAGAACAAGAAATGAGACGCCATTTTCCTTCTTGGTTTAGCGCATATTTAAGGAGCTTGGTAATTACTTTTTCTGTATGCACTTGCACAATAAATAACTTACTATTGCTACTTTGGTATTTAGGTCGATCGGCTAATAACACCCGAGACTGAATCTATTAGAACTCTAGCCAAGGGACCAATTACTGCCGTCAAAATATGGCCAAGTTTTTGTGTGAATGGGTTTAGGTTCAAGTCAATAAATGCTCCGATCAGAGACAACTTTTTGGATCTTGATTCCACGAAAAATAGTTGTTTGTGTATCAAATCTTCGAACTACAAAGACGTCGATCCAGGCAATGATTTCCTTGGCATCTTACGAGAGATTGTGGAGTTGATATATAATTATGGCACAGAACCTGCTAAGATCATGCTATTCAAGTATGAATGGTTCGATCCGATTCAAGATCAAGGTTGAAAAATTGACAAGCATGGCCTTGTAGATATAAACTACAAGCGTAGATATCAAGGCTACGAACCATTTGTCCTATCAAGTCAGGCCCAGCTCATGTACTTCACAACTTATCCTAGACGGGGAACAGCGAGGTCAGATTGGTGGGCAGTATGCAAGACTAAAGCTAAAAATACCTTTGACGTTGATGAAATAGCTTATCAGGAGGACGAGCTACCTCTTGTAACAAATATTGTACATGTGGACTCAACGGAAGTTAATCATTACACGACTAATAATGCAGAAGATATAGAATTATTCGAAGAGGAAGACGAAGACGAAGATGAAGTAGATAAAAGTGAAGATGAGGAGGAAGAGGAAGAGGATGACGAGGAAGGTGAACAAGATAAATTTTCTGAAGATGATTGAAAATAAAATATTTTGCCTATAGAATGTACTATATTTTGACTGTAGAATATACTATTTTGATGAATATATGTATTATATTTTGACTGTAGAATTTACTATCCATTTAGACTTGTGACACCACTAGTTATTTACTGTGCAATTCTATGAATGATGTGAGATATGCATAATATTTTGACTGTAGAATGTACTATATATTTCTATATTTCTTTATTCATCATATATTGTTATCAAATATGACAGGACGACGCGGAGGGTTCGGCAGGTCCCGAGGTAGACGGAGTGCTCCTCCGGTACTGCCTACTGTTGGTTCTGGATCCTCGTCGTCTAGTACTCCAGTATATCGACCAGTCATATCTTCGACTGTGATGACGTTACGTGACATCACTCCTGGGATGAGTAGTTTCAGGCCTGATAGTACTCCCTCGTCCAGCGTTCCTCCTGCTGACGGAACCATGGAGACAGATGAGCATATGGAGGAGGTCGAGCCAACGTCGTCCCAGCATCAGCTAGATCCTCTATGCGCACCTCCGGAGAAGACGGACAGAGATTTGGGTCGATGGTACAAAGTAAGTCAATTAGATGGTTTAGCATCATATATATCGTATATTTCTTTATTCATCATATATTGACTTTTTCGATAAAAATAATTATCTCTGTATAGATATCGTCCATCGTCGGTACAGAGACGTATGGGCCTCTTTCTGAGGAACAACTATGGTGGCCCTTGGATCAACTACTCTGAAGCTCCGGAGGAGAGAAAGGCGTTCTGGTTTGCGCACTTCAAGGTAAAAGTATATTATATCAATCATCTAATTTATGCATATTATATAACTTACTAAATTACTTATTGTAGCAAACATATTTCTATCCTCCGCACCGGGCCGAGTTGATCGAGCAGATATTTCATGTCGTTGCCGCCAAGCTTATCCGTGATACTCTGGATGACCAGAAGGCTCGTGATCGCATTGGAAAACTGATCCAATGTTGGATCACGCATGAGCAGTGGACTATGATGAGGGCTAGATTCGACGATCCGAGGTACAAGGAAAGGTCTGAGAAAGCCAAGGTGGCTAGGTGGAAGGTAGCAAAGTGGTGTGGTGGCTCAATTCCGATGACGGAACATTTTCGTCGTTTGGTATATTTTTTGTTTCAGATATATTATTTTAATGCAAGTACGATAAAATGGTAGTAGGAAATTTTTTTTAATTTTAGTACTAAATATTATATTTTTAACAGTTACAAAGGGGTGAGGATGCAAACATAGTGACTGTCTTCCTGGCCACCCATGAAAGGGTAGAAATCTCATTGATGAGAGGGCCTCGCAGACCTATGTAAGTATTACTTTACTTTGTGTCAGTTTTAATATAACTTAGACAATTATCGAGTATCCAAACTTTTCTAGGCCGAGTATCTTAGGCTGCGTGAGCGGACGACTGCTAGTGCACCTACAGCGAAAGAGGCTGGTACTTCCTCGCAGCCCTCTCCAGCTTCGTCGATGGACGAGCTGTGGGTGACCGTCGCTGGTGGTCTCCAGAGGGGTACGTACTATGGTACGGGATCCTATGGCACCCTGGTTGCGACGCAGTCATCTAGGGCCTCCCCGACAAGTGCGCATTCCCCACAGCCCTCGCAGTCGTCGGCTCGAGTCCAAGAGACTATTGGTCGTTAGATTGTGTCTCTCCGTGACGAGTTGCTAAGAATGATGGAGGGCAGCCCCTGTCCCAGCCGCAGACGGACGATGCGACGCTCATCGCACGATTTAATATGCTCGAGCGCAGCATCATGGAGCTCCGGGATATGACAGCTGATCTTAGAGCGTCGACAGAGCGCGGAGTGACGGAGCTGCAGGCATCATAACTGTCCATGGGCGAGAGGCTGATGATGATGCAGGATTCAATGGTTCATAGTAGTACGAGGCTGTTATCTACCATGGATTCATACAACCATCGACTAGCAGAGTTGGAACAGATATGTCCTTCTGGTGTGCCTTCATCGACACAGACTCCACCGACTTCACTGCCTTCTCCATCGACATCGGTGTCGATTTTACGGGAGCAGTATGATATGTTCTTATCCATGATGCACGTCGGTGGTCATCCTCCTGCAGATCCGCAGTAGTCCTAGTTAGGACCGTTTATTCATTGTTTGTGTTTCAGACCTATGATATGTGGTCATTTATGAATATTCTTTATTTTTTAGGCATTCAGACATTATTTGTTGTATTCTTTAGGACGAGGCTTTCAGACATTATTTCTTGTAATCTCAATGTTTTATTTTCTTTAAATTTTACTATATTATTCATATTAAATGTATGTTAATTTACCGGTATTGAGTGTTCAGCCGAAGGGGGTCGGCGAATCCAGCAAATTCAACGGAGGGTTGCTCCTGGTTTATTTATACAAATTATGAATTCATAAACTGCAGGAAGAATTGTTTAAAAATAATTCAATATTCTTTTTTTTACTACATCTTTAGCGATATTTTTAGCGACGTTTTGCGACATTTATATACGTCGCTGAGTACGTCGCTAAAAACGTCACTATCCACGTGGCTATCCACGTCGCTGACCGTCAAATTGCTGACATGACAGTATTGCCAGGTCAATATAACGTCGCTAAATGTGTCGCACAACATCACTAAAAAAAATTTAGCGACATATAGCGACAAACTAGACGTCGCTAATTTAGCAACGTTGCGTCGCTACACGTCGCTAATATAGCAACGTATTTACGTCGCTGGAAAATGTCGGAATAGCGATGTTTTGCGACGTTTTCCCGGTCAGCGACTAGCTTAAAGGCGACTTTAACGTAACGTCGCTAAAGACATCGCTAAAATTATTTTGCGACATTTTTTGGCCATTTAGCGACGTTTTGAGACGTCGCTAATTTGACTTATTCTCGTAGTGTACATTAATTGTGTTTATAATACTTACTATTTTTTGACATCAAATAGGTTACATGACTACCTTACGTGCATGATCAGTATCAATATGCTCCTGAGATACAAATAACAGCCTATAATTTAAGTTTCCATCGGTTTTACATAATATACCACGGACACATGTTTCATCCCGCTGATCGTATTTTGCGACAATTCGGGATGAAACAGATTATTCCAAATGATCCACCATGCATGTTTCAATCGTGGTAAAGCATGTGCAAATATTAGAGCCAGAAAATTGATTCCTGCTTGGAATTCTATATTCCAGACACATGGTGTGGCGCATCTATCTCAACCGATGGTAGATGTAAAAGAAGGTTAGTAATTTTAAAAATTATATCTTATTTAATTTTTAATCATCTTAATAAACTTATATGCTCATATTTGTTTAATTTGAGCACCATTTGGTGATAATGCATATAGATTTTGGTGGGGAGCTCCTCGTATAAGTAACAGATTAATTTTATATGAGGAGCCTCGATTCCAACAACGAGCTATAGATGATTCCATCTTGCGTGAGTTTTATGAACATATGATTTGGATGGTACGTATTATTTTAATTTTTATTGCTTTATTTTAATCTGTCTCTATAGTACTTATATTTATAATTTGTCATGTCTTAATATTTTAGGCTCCAAGTATTCATCAAGCAATCCAAAATCCAAAATTTGACATGTGGAGAAGGAAACTTACAGAAATTTGGGATTATATGCAAGGAGATCTGGCTCCCCCGAACCCTCCAATACATATCCCACCAGATTATCCTGCAGCCATTGTTAGACAGCGGCATTCACGTCAACGTAGGAATAGGCACAATGTCACGCAACCTCATGACGCCCCCGATAGCCCACCTCAACATGCTGACGAGGGCCCACCTCAGCATGTTAACGAAGGGACTTCGTAATGGCCTCGTCATGGTACTTCTCAGTGGCTAAGCGAGGCAACTTCGAAATGGACTGGTTATGGTACTTCTCAGTGGCCAGGCAAGGGAACTTCGCAATGGACTAGTCCGGGTACTTCTCAATGGGAAATCATATTTGCCCCCGGACTTCTCGATTATACACAGATCTTGACGACGCCAACATCACCGTTGCCTACTCAACAAGATGACACCCAGGAAAACGGTAGTGATGTGCGTCCCGAGAATACGGCGGAAAGAATAGGTCGACTCAATCTTAGGGAACTTGAGCACATGAATTATTTGCAGGATGACAAGGGACGTAGATGAGATTTATGTAACATTAAAACAGTTGATGAACGACATTTATTTAGTAAAAAAAAGTTGGTTAGTACAATGTCAAAAAAAGTTCTTTCATATAGTACCAATGTCGATTTAATTTTATTACAACTTGCATCAAAAAAATTACAACAATCCTAGAAAAATGGAAAAAATTACAACTTGCATAAAAAAATGGTTCTTTCATTCTCTTGGTTGTTTAGAACATCTTCTTCTATTGTGTCCTAACCCATTACAGCTACCAATGACGAATAATTCGGTAATGTTAACATTATCATCATTATCATCTACTTCATCATCTAAATTTTTAACTAAATCATCACTATTGTCATCGTTGTTATCACCTTCATCTATTATATGTTCTTCTTCAGTAAATGAAATAACTTGTTGAGAAAAAATAGAACCAACATTAACAGTTTTATTATTAGAAGCACGTCTACTACTTATATTATTAATTCCAGGTGGTGATGGCATAACAAAAATACTAATATACTGTGATTGTACATTAATTTGAAGGATAAACTTCCATGCATATTCACTATTTAAATTTATACAATTAGATGCAGAAATGTGTACTAATAAATTCATAATCTATAGAAAATTGATCTGTAATTAAATTATGTAAACTATCAAACGTAATATTTCGATCAATTATAAGAACTTCGACTAAACAGCATTCGCAAGCTAATCCATTTAGTACGCCTCCGAGCGAGCATAATATGGTTAAACTTCGATTCATGGTGGCAGCCGAACTTCTAAATGTATATGTATATATATATATATATATATATATATATATATATATATATATATATATATATATATATATATATATAGAGAGAGAGAGAGAGAGAGAGAGCATGATCCTTCTACTGAATATTTCTTCTGAGTGGAACTTGGTTTGAGAGAGAACGAAGCATGGTAAGAATTCTCAAACGATTTTGGGTATAATTTATAGGAGAGAGAAAAAAGTTTGAAGGAGTAAACATCAGAAAAATATTCATTGGTTTTACAAAACTAGCCGTTGAACTAGCGTTGGATAAAAAAAATATTCCTGGCCTAATATATATTTCCAAATCTATCTATAAAACAACCGGATTTTTCATTTAAAGTAATAAAATAATATATATTTTTAAATAACGGAAAAAGATTGGGGTAATTGCAGAAGGGGGGACCACTCGCCAACTCAGTTGGCGAGCTGCTGAGTTGGCGAGCATCTCGCCAACTCAGTTGGCGGGCCAGTGAACGTTGGCTTTTCAGCCGTTGGGCAACAGCTCCCTCCAACTCCTATAAACACCCCCCACCCCCCCCCCAAACACTCCTCACACAACACATTCTCCTCCTCCTCCTCCTCCTCAAATTTTCACAGCTTCCTCCTCCTATTTTCACAGCTTCCTCCTCCTGTTTTCTGTAGCAAAAGTTCTCAACCTTCATGGATCGTAGCGTAAGAATTGTATGCTCGCACGGCGGTAAAGTAAATGGGTTAAATTACGAAGGAGGAGAAAGTATAATTTTTTCAACTTATCCGAATATTAGTTTTGAAAATATACGTAATCATATTATTGAACGTTGTTCTATTCATTATGATTTTATTCTGAAGTCTATTTTTTGTTCTAATTGTTTTTTGATAGATAGTGAAGATGCATGGAATTATATTCTTGAGATTAATTCACAATCACGATATATAAAAATATATGTTATTAAAGTAGCAGCAACCTTAGATAGTAGAAATAATGAATATTTTTCTGAATATCAGCATGTTAGTTCGGGTGCTAGTTCTTCTCAACAAATAGTTTCATTTATCCAAGAAGGTCATTCATCAGATGAATCTAATCATGATGATGATAGTGACAACGACGATGGAAATAGTGATGATTTAGTTGAAAATGTAGGTTATACAGTAGATGATGATGTTGTAAAAGCTATCACTGATGAATTATTTAAGGGACAATCATTTCCTAGTCGTTCTCACTTTAGAAGCTTTATAAGTAATTTAGCAATTAAATATAATTTTAGTTGTTTAGCTAGTCTTATGAATAATGCTCGTGGAATTATATATAGTTGTGATCAAGCGAATTGTAATTGGAGAGTATATGTCAAATCTATTGGAAATGGCGATATAGTTAAAGTTAGTACATTAGAAAATCGTCATTCTTGTTTAGGAAGACTTAGTATAGGACGTCATCGACTAGCTACCGCTTCATGGATTAAGACCATGATAATTGACATTATTAGAGATAACCAGTTATACAGTCCATCACAAATTGTTAAAGATATATATAGGGAGCACCGTATACAAGTTAGTTATTGCATATTTAAAAATTACCTGATTATACCGCAGTGTATCAAATTGGCTACGATATAGTGATACAGTCCTGTATTGGTAGTGTTGATAATCCACTACGTCTGTAGGCCAGCGCATAGCAACTGGAAATACTCCAACATTACTGAGAATGCTGGTAACAGGCCTACCAATATAAAAGTGCTCGTAGGACCAGAACTATAAAACAAAAAAATGACATTAGTACAAACATAATTTGCGTATAAAATTACTCTTAGTTTTTAAGGTCTTTAATTCATACATGTATCAGTGAAATACATCCACAAATACTCTTGGGATTGGATCTGACAAATTTCGTCAGATTGGCGTACAAAAATGCAAGGGTAGCAGCTCCCCACGCATGCTCAGTAGGTTTGGTCAGATCATCCAAGAATGGTAAAAGCTGCACATTTACCATATTTTTCGATGCATCGGAAAATAGAATTGCACCACATAAACAGAGCAGATACGCTCTAGTGCAATGAATGACCTGCATTTATTAAGTGTTATATAGAATTGCACCACTAAATTAAGTAATAAACAAATTTACTAAAAAAAATACATACCCGATTTTCATCTACATCAACCACCCCATCAATAGTTTGATGTAGGTCTATAAAGTTGCCACGGAGCCATGAAAATTTCACATAATTGCCGTCTTTTAGACCTGAAGGAGGGCTAACACCAAGATAACTCCGGATCAGATCAGATCCCTTTAAGTGCGGATCAAAATATATAGCGTTACCTTTAATAGGTAACCCTAGTATATTCGCCACATCAAAAAGGGTGATCGTCATCTCGCCGAATGGGAGTTGAAAAGTGTTGCGTTCTGGCCACCAACGCTCCGCAAGGCTTACAACTAAATGAAGATCGTGAATTAAATATCTAACACGATCTATATAGTGGAATCCAAAGGATTCCACCAAAGCCTTTTGAGCTGGATTAAGCTCCCACGTACGATAATTCCTTTCACACCGCCAATGTACGTGGATCCGGGTTCGTAAAGCATTATCATGGTCGTATAACTATAAAAAATATATGCATTAATAAAGTAAACATAGGCATTATAAAAAACATATACATTAATAAAGTTGGCAACTTGTAATTTCAAAAATTACCTCGCCAGTAAATATCTGACTAGAAATGTGCTCTTCACGTTGCTTAATAATAAGCGCGGTAGTCGGTCCGCCAGGAATACGACCGTCATTGCGGGTAGCCATCGCCAGTAAATATCAAGAGGAGGAAGTTGTGAAAATAGGAGAAGAATGTGGTGTGAGGAGTGTTTGGGGTAGTGTTTGGGGGGGTGTTTATATAGGATGGGAATATAGCCGTTGCCCAACGGCTGAAAAGCCAACGTTCACTGGCCCGCCAACTGAGTTGGCGTGCGGGCCTCTCGAGGAGAGTGCCCCGCCAACTCAGTTGGCGAGATGCTCGCCAACTCAGCAGCTCGCCAACTGAGTTGGCGAGTGGTCCCCCCCTCTGCAATTCCCCCAATCTTTTCCCGTTATTTATAAATATATATTATTTTATTACTTTAAATGAAAAATCCGATAAAACAACTAAAGAAACACAAATGGAAAAATCTCGAACCAACTAAAACCTAATCCGAACCAACTTAAAACCTACCACATCCCAACTGAACAGCCACCCAAATCTATGTGCACGATTTTCGCCAAACTGTCTGGCGGAAAGGTCTTCTCAATTTTCCAAAATATATAATGTTCTGTCCAATTTCACTACATTTCGGTACCGTGTAGGAAATTTTGTGAATAGAGAGAAATTGTTACTCCAACCAAATTCGCGAAATGAGAATGAAGATTTCTCATTGCCGTGCTCCACTTCGGAGGAAAAAAAACTCCGACATCAAAATACTGATTTCGTTACAGACAAAACTGTTCATGTCAAATCACAATAAATATTGTCTGTAAAATTTTCAACCAAACACGTAAAGTGGATCCAAATCCGAATTTTGACCACTTCGATAATCTAAATGTGTGAACCAAACAGCCCAAAGTAAGCAATGGTAATTTGAGACCAATGTTCTTTTTTTTTCTTGATCAAAGTTGAGCCAAAAGAAAAAAGAGCATGAGCCGGAATGAATGGCCACATTTATAGCTGCTCACTCGATCATTCCGAGTGCTGTTTTTTGGCAGGAGGTGGCGGCTCCGGTGAAGACGAGACGGAGAAAGGCCACAATGCCAGTGAGTCCCCACCGGACGAGCTCTCGTAGCTGAAGCAAGAGCTTCCGATCACTCCATTTGGACTAGGTGGTGGCTCATCGGAACAGTAGCAACCCTTCCTCTTCTTGTTAACACCACCAAAACTAGTACCCATTATTTCTACAACCACCTCATGGCACTCCTCCACTCTTTCCTGTAGTTAAAATAAAAATAAAAATTGGGAGTCACTTAACTAATAAAAGCAACATTAGGAAGAAGGGGAAAAAAAGAAGTTTGATCTAGCTATTTTACCAACCTTGGAGATTTCAAGCATGTCCATGAAGTGTTGCAGCTCATCAGAGACCCCCACATTTGCATGCATCAATGCTGCCGAGGCCCACACTGATGGAGGAAATCTGACCCACCTCCAATCTGCATTCACAGAGAGATCAACCAAGCGAACCAAAAACAAGAAACATGAAGACGAAGAAGAAGAAGAAGAAGAAGAAGAAGAAGAAGAAGGATTTGTAAAGATTGACTACAAAAAATTCAAGACTGAAGTATACGCAAAACCAGCACTCACTCACCGGCAACGACCGATAGAAGAATGGCCTCGCATCTCTTGAGAGCCTCCAATGGTTGGTCGGCGTGGTCGTTGCGGCCGGAGTCGATCTTCTTGGATACGACACACTGGACGAAGGAGAGCGCGGTGGCGGGATTCATCTTCCAGTGCAGAGTGGACAGCACCAGCAGCTCCATCCTCTTCACCGTCTTCGGCTCGAACAAGTACTCCGAGGAGGCCGAAGAACTCGCGATCTGCAGGTCGAGCGAGAAGGGCACGTAGCTGTCCTCCACCTTGGCGGCGAGGGAGAGGCACGCGACGGCGGACAGCTGCGCCATCCACCGCCTGTCGCCGTCGTGGTGCCGGCGGAGGGACAGACCTCCGCCGTCGGAGGAGGAGAGGAAGCAGCGGTCGAGGTACTCGGCGGCCAGGAGGACGGTCGTCGCGCCGAAGCCGAGGCAGGAGCATGTGCTGAGGATCCACTGCATCGCTCGTTTCCGCGCCGACCGGAGGTAGGTCTGGTCGAACTTCGGGAAGGAGGACTTGTGCTCGTTTGACACGAGGGAGGCGATGAACTCGTCGGAGAATGGCTCATTGGCGGTGGCGGTGGCGGTGGCGGTGGCGGTGGCGAGTTGTTGTTGTTGTTCGGAGAAGGGGTCTTGTTCTTGGCAGAGGAGGGAGAAGAGTGCCATTGGTTGGAGTTTGGGCTCATAGGAAGAAGAAGGATTGGTTCTACTTCCACTTCTACTTCTACTTCTACTTCAACTTCTTGTTGGGCTCTTCTATTATCACTACTTCTTGTTGTTATATTTTTGTCGTATGTGTGTTTTGGTGTCGTTTCAGCCTTTTTCAAGTTGGTGGGTAAGTTCGGATGGGGTTTCGCCTTTTCTTTTTTTTCGCAGCATGCTTGCTTTTTTATCGTCCTTTTATTTGGTCATTCACTTTTTTTTATTAAAAAATACGCAATGGCTCAAACAGTACTCGTGCAACCTACTGTCCCCCCTCTTTTACTCCGCCGTCCACCGTCCGTTCCCGCCTTCTCCCCTCGCCGTGTCGTGCTCCGCCATCCTCCCCCGGACGCAGCCGCCTCCGCCGTCGAGCTCCTCCGACTCGCACGAGTACTGTGCAAGCCAAGAGGCACGGTTGTTTTTTATTAGGAGTAATTAGCGTTTAGTTCCTATATTTTATACGACCTTAGAGCATCACTAGTAGGTGGTGCTCAAAATTTTATCCTGAGATCCAAAATTAAACAAAAAAAAAAAGGTAAATGTTGAAAGGGTTAGATTTGTATGAAAATAGTAGAGAAAGATAAAAAGAGCTTTGTTTCCAAAGATTATGTGATCAAAAATTAATGTAGAAAAAAATAATGTAAATCTAGAATTGGACTTCAAATTGGGACTTATTGTTCTACAAAATAATTTTCTACATTCTGAATCTAAAATTTTGCAGGCCCAACATATAGCTCATGTGGATGGATTAGACCTGAGAATCTAGAAATTGAAACTTATGATTGGTCTTACTATTCTACAAATTGAGCTCTTACATTCTAATCTAGAATCTAGAAATTGGGATGGACCTTACTAATGATGCTCTTAGAGCAGTGTTTTAAAAATCGGACCGAAGATTGATTCGAACAAAGTACTGGATCGGGTCAAACAGGTACATTCAGTTGGTTCAACCAGTGATTCAACAATTGGATTAACCTAAGTGGTCCAAGTTAAGTCCCTTTTAGACACTGATTTTTACAAATATATACATTTTTATAAAATAAAAAAACAGTGAGTCATACTGACCCGGACCAAAAAAAGTACCGGTTCATGGGTTTTTAAAATAAAACTCTTGACATGTCCAATTAATAATTTTAGATGTTGAATATTTATCTTTTGTTTTATTATATTTTTAACATGAGTACAAGAATAACAACAAAAAAACACATGTTAGAAAAGATTAGACATGTTATAGCTTAAACTCTAAATTGATATAAAATTTGGAATCTAACTCAAATTAGCCTTTATTATTCCTACTAGGATATATGAACGTACATTCTAGTATTTTTTTTTCTTATTTGGGAAAAAAACAATAATCTTAAATTTTTTATTTTTATAGAATTTTTTAAATATTTATATTAAATTTAATAAATAATTTTAATTAGTAACCACAGATTATAGATAAGAATTTTTTTTAAACTTTTCCAATGAAATTAACCTTTTTTTTTATGTTATATAATAGTATAGATTATTATTATTATTATTATGACTATTTTTTTATCTTCATTCTTCTTATTGTTATACAAATTCTAGGTGACATTCTTTAGGGTTACGTGTAGGTTAATACCTTCAACTTTGTCCAATTTTAGCTTAAATATTCTACACCATTCTTATAACTAAGGTCTGGTTCTGTTTGTTTTTCTTCAATTCAATTTCAGTAATTATTTGATAACAAAAACTTATCAAAAATTATCTAAAAAGTAAGTCCATGTTTAGGACTTTTTAAAAAAATAATAATTGAAGGTTGTTATATATATATATATATATATATATATATATATATATATATATCATCGTCACCGGAGAACAGGATTCCACAAAAGTTTGAGAACTGATGACTAGCACACTCTGAGCTCAAAGGGAATAAACGTCGTCGGGCCTGAGGACGTCCTCGCCTAGTGCGAGCAGTCGAGGGAACCGGCCACGATGATGTCACTCGTCTCGTGCAAGCGGCCGAGGAAACTCGGTGGCGATGCAGCTAGCGATGATGACAATGCACGTGCGGATGTGCGGACGGAGAGCCCACAATCCCACAACCATCAGAGGCCTGATGAATGTGACATTATTCTGAGCTAAAAATAAGAATATATATATATATATATATATATATATATATATATATATATATATATATATATATATATATATATATGGGTGGATTGGGAGTACCGTTTTCGGAGCTCCACTGAATCCCGGCTCCCTGTACCATTGGATCAGGGGTCCCGCGCGGGGCCCGCGTGTGAGACCGTCTCGCTATTTTCGTATTCTCGTATTTGTATTTGGTATATGTGTGCTATTGTTGTATAATTGATTTTCATATATTTTCTGGATTTTTCTAGCTACTTTTGTGCAATTTCTAGTATGGTGAATAGTGCTAGTCACCATTACTATATATATCCCTTTTTTCTCCTTTCCTCTTTTATTTCACTTTCCTTCTCTTTTTCATTTCCTCTTCCCTCTCCTCTCCCTTGGCCGAGAGCAGCCCGACCCCGAGATCGATATAGACTTCCCCCTTGGTAGTAGTGGTAGTGATAGTAGTAGTGTGGTCTAGGCAAGTACATCTTGCCAATAAGAAAGAACTTACTATATTGTATTTATTTAGTTTTCTTGCATTTTATTGCTTTATATTGTTCTCTATGAGTTTATCTACATATTTACTTCTTAGTATTATGGATTTTGAGGTCTTGGTAGGAGTAGATCTGAATTCTAAGTTTTTGGGTGTTCTTGAGTTTTCATGGTTTTGATCTAGTAAAACTTGATGTTTTCAAAATCTAGTAGTTCCATGTTGATGAGCATTTAATTTCAAGTGTTTAGAACTTTATCTTGCTGGAATTGGACTTGTAACTTGAGTTATATGGAGAAAACAAAATTTCAGGATATTGGAGCTTTCCATGGCCGAAGCATGATGTTGGGACGACAAAGATTCATGCGGCCAGGACAATATGCGGCCGAGATAGGCACATGCTGCAAAGGAATGAGGCGGTATTTATGACATTTAAAAAAATGATTGAAGGTTGTTATATATATATATATATATATATATATATATATATATATATATATATATATATATATATATGTATATATATATGTATATATATATATATCATAGTCACGGGCGAGCGAGATTCCACAAAAGTCTGAGAACTGATGACTGGCACACTATGAGCTCAAGGGGAATAAACGTCGCCGGACATGAGGACGTCATCGCCAAGTACGAGCGGTCGAGGGGACCGGCCACGATGATGTCACTCGTCTCGTGCGAGCAGCCGAGGGAACCCGGTGGCGACGTGTCTAGAAATGATGACAATGCTTGTGCGAATGTGCGAACAGGGAGCCCACAATCCCATAACCATCAGAGGCTTGATGAATGTGGCATTATTCTGAGATAAAAATAGAATAAAAAAAATTATATATATATATGGGTGGATCGGGAGCTCGGTTTTCGGAGCCCCGCCAAAGCTCCACTCCCCTGCATCATCGGATCGGGGGGCCCGTGCGGGGCCTGCGTGTGAGACCCGTCTCACTATTTTTGTATTCTCGTATTTGTATTTGGTATATGTATGCTATTGTTGTATAAATACTTTTCGTATATTTTCTGGATTATTCTAGCTGCTTTTGTGCAATTTCTAGTATGGTGAATAGTGCTAGTCACCATTACTATATATACCCCTCTTTTCTTTCACTTTCCTTCTCTTTTTCATTTTCTCTTCCCTCTCCTCTCCCTTGGCCGAGAGCAGCCCGACCCCGAGGCCGATATAGACTTCCCCCTTGGTAGTGGTGGTAGTGATAGTAGTAGCGTGGTTTAGGCAAGTACATCTTGCCAATGAGAAATAACTTGCTATATTGCATTTATTTAGTTATCTTGTATTTTATTGTTCTATATTGTTCTCTATGAGTTTCTCTACATATTTACTTCTTGGTATTGTGGATTTTGAAGTCTTGGTAGGAGTAGATCTAAATTCTAAGTTTTTGGATGCTTTTGAGTTTTCATGGTTTTTATCTAGTAAAACTTGATGTTTTCAAAATCTAGTAGTTCCATGTTGATGAGCATTTAATTTCAAGTATTTAGAACTATACCTTGCTGGAATTGGACTTGTAACCTGAGTTATATGGAGAAAACAAGTTTTCGGAATATTGGAGCTTTCCATGGCCGAAGCTTACTGTTAGGACGACGAAGACTTCATGCGACCATGACAATATACGGTCGAGAGAGCTATGCGGCCAGCTTGTTGTATGCGGCCTGCACTCTCCACCTCATTCATTTGCAGCATGTGCATATCTTGTTAGGCACACGACTATTTCACACTGGAGTTTTAAAAACTAAGTGCTTGAAAAAGTCTAACTGACAGAACTCTTGTGCATGTTACTGAAGTATTCATGTGGCCAAACAAGCATGTGGCCTACCTGAGCATACAGCCTCGAGGCATGCGGCTGGAGAAAAATGATCTCTTCTTCTAGGCGCATGAATCAACACCGACTTTTCACTCCTTTTTATGGCCATGTCTTTTCTTCTAACACGCATTTATTGGCTAGTCACATCGGTCACTTTCCAGACACGACTAGTCTCATCAATCACATCAGTCGCGTTCATGACATGCATTTAATGACCCATCTCTCAGCACTTTAATCGAGGAGTGAACTTTGCATCTTCAATGCGGCCAGCTTCTTACATGTGGCCTGTGTGTTGCATGCGGCCAGCTCGTTGCATGCAGCCACCATACCTCATACGCCTATAGCACTTGTAGTAGTTTAACTTCTTTTAATATATTTTCTTGTGATTTAATTCTTTCCCTTATTTAGCCTCTTATGCTTAACTCTTATGCATGCAATCTTTCTCTAAATTGCTTATAACCTGATTGTGACAACTAGCCAGAACATGAAATTCCCTGAACATGGATTATAGCTACAATATTAATCTTGAACTCCCGGCACCTGACATGTACTAATATTCCTAACAGTGGCTCGACGAAGTGCACTCCTGACATGCTAAATTTTCCTGAACTGAATTGCTTGAACTGATAAGATTACTTTTCGTGGTTGATTTGCTTGTTCCTGTCCTGAATGTACTTATCAAGCTACTGTCATGTCATGTCCTACATCATGTCTAAGGCAAATTCCTGATGTCACGTCCCAGAACCAGAATACTGGAGAGCGGAGACAAACAAAGTCAGCTACGTACACCAGAGTACTCAATACCACAAAATACGATCATAACTGTCTAGACATGTGAGGGTTACTCTACAATCCAATAGTCATTCCTGGGTCAAGAGTCATAGGTGTCAATCTCAAGCAAGCAAATAAGTTACAAGATATATGATCACCAAATATATAATAGTAAGGTGTCCCAAACTATACATACACAGATAATCATGAAGCTAGTTACAAAATAAAGAACTAGCAAGAGTACAATATTACATGATAAGCTCTAGCTATAGTCTAGAATATGCTTTACATGTAGGCCCGCAGGCTAGAATATCAAGTACCAAAATACTAGCTAAAAATATGCTCGGTGGCTAAACGCCTCAAAAGTATAAGTACAAG
Organism: Iris macrosiphon; assembly: GCA_036927795.1. Classification (NCBI taxonomy): domain Eukaryota; kingdom Viridiplantae; phylum Streptophyta; class Magnoliopsida; order Asparagales; family Iridaceae; genus Iris; species Iris macrosiphon. The sequence goes on from JAYESA010000005.1 coordinate 248,984,333, forward strand.
ATCAAGTGGGTGATGATGAAGAAACTCACGCATGTCCTCGGTGCTCCTGGTGTTCACCATCTTGAGAAAAAAATACGAAAGATCCTGCGGTCCTGCTCCGAAATTAAGCCATACAAAATCAGTAGAGTCAGACCCCAAAACAGCAAGTACCACAAGGGATCCAACTTAGGAATAAAAACTACCATGCAGAAAAATCAATAAAAAATAGCACAAGGAACAGTTAAATAAGTGAAGCAGGTGAAATAGCATTTAAACAGTTCTGGAGTAATTAAACAAGAAAATCTGGAATCAGTACTCAGGTTACAGTCTCAGGATCAGTTGTTAAAGAAATCAGGACAGGACTAGACTAGACTGGGTATCAAGCAATCACGGTAAATTATGTCATATGGCTTGCTATAATTAGCTAATTAGGGTTATCAAAGTCCTAATTACTAACATATACAGTTTGAGATTTTATACAACTACATGCCCTACAGACTATGTCACGACCCGATTCCTTAGAATCGTTTGAGGCGTCCCCCGAATCGTGACCGCCGTGCGGGCCTGGAATTGCGCCCGCACAAGGCTCTAATGATTTGCATAGCAAGCACATATTCAGAGTACGCAGATAAATTGAAACACAGATTTGAAACATAGAAAAGTTCTCTTTATTGATAATGAACATCTATTACAAACTCTTGAACGAGTTAGCTAATATGCCGAGCGGCTTACAAAAGAGATGACTCAAAATGAGATAGCAGTCCTGTACATTACATCCCTTTATAAACTCAAAATGATAAAGACCTCCAGGCTGGAGGACGACTTTGCCACGGAGCTGCATTTGTGTATGAAGAGTTGCAGCTTCGGACTTCAAAAGGCTTCGAGGCGCGGTAAAGACGCGCTAACAGCTGGACTGGATCGGGAAGACGACTTCGGCTCCTCGCTCGGTTCGCCTTAGTGCGGAGAACCTGTTTCAACGAGGGTCAGCATATCGAAACATGCTGGTGAAGGCGAGCTAGCCGAACTATACCAATCAACACGTTGTTTAGTGAAGCATGCATATTTATGGGTTTCTATCTTGCCTTAGTTCATTTACAAGTAAGCAGCATATAGAATTTACTGAAATGAACGTGCCACCGTTCGGTGGATTTTAGCTGCCGTCTGAACTACCTGCACAATACTTACCATGCCTTCCCTGAAATAAAGACACAAGTTAGTATGCAACAGGTTTAAATATACATAGAGATCACTGGCGTGGTGCCACGAGGGACAGGTTATAGTCTCAAGGCAAAGTGACGTGCAACGTGGGTGGCGAGCCCCGCTGCATAACACTTGTCGTGTAACATACGACTATACATACGTTCCGTCCGGATCGGATCGATCCTGGCGCCCCGGTGACCGTCCGCGGAACTCATAATATACCTTGTGCACAAGTTGTCCGTGATCGAATAACACTCATAGAATAGTTCCATAGCATAACGGTTTGCATAGTCTTTCAGATAGTTATTTCATAACAAGCATATTCCATACTTAGCACGATTCATAGCACAGTTATAAACGAACTAGCATTCAGGATGATAACCGTTCATAAGTTTAGTTGACAAGCATAATGAACCAAGTCTATTCTCTTTTATCTTGGTTTCTTTTATTATTACTTGGTATCGTTTGATCGGGGCAAAGGAGTGAAGCTTGGAAGCAGGGCTAGCTAATCGGGTTGGTAGCCACTCACTTAGATTTTGGAAAGAAGAAGGAAAGAGGCGCTTCACGACTCCGCTCGCAAGCCGCCTACTGCTCGTTCACCTGCACACGAACAGCTCGATTAATACTTCTTCCTCTCTTTCCAATCTCGGAATAGAAATGCAGTTCAATGAACGAAAACAATAAAAACCATCGAAACCGTTCAAGGAAAACAAGCAAATCTCAAAACCAACTCAAAGCACGAAAGCAACAAGCGACATCGAAAATCGAGGCAATAAAAGATAGCAGCGGAGAGGTCCCTCCTGACTCTGCCGCTAAGCCGCTCCTTGGGGCGCAGTCCACTGAATATGGGAATCGATTCCGAAGAAACAAATCCATAACGAGGACGAGTTCTTAATTCAATCTATCTCGATCGAACGATACCGTCTTGTGTTTCTTAGCCGCGATCTTCGCACCGGGAGAACGGGGCGCTACATCCTACCCAACTAATTGGAAGTTTCGTCCTGAAACTTAAGAACAGGACCAACCGTTAGGGGTTATTGGGTTGAGGTAGGAGCTTAGAGGGGAGTGGACAATCCCGAGCTACGTGGCCTGGCCCGCCACAGTTGAAGCATAGACCTTTTCTGCTGTAACATCTATCGGTAGTGTGCCCACGTCTTCTACAAAAATCACAGTATGGTCTCTGGTTCCCTTTGTGGCGACCACCGTCGTTATGTCATTTTGTAGCATTGTTTCCTCCATCGTCGCTTTGGCGTTTGTGACTGGATGTATGCACAGCGCCGGCAGAAACGTGAGGATATTGTGGTTCAAGAGAGAGGGCATGATTCATGACTTCACGCATTGTCCCGTACTGATTATTGACCACGTGCGAATGGATGGCAGGACGGAGACCACCTTCAAACCTTCTAGCTCGACTCGCTGCATCAGGTAAATAGGCCCTAGCGAATTTGGAGAGTCGGTTGAATTCGGCGGAATACTCTTTAACTGTCATCCTGCCTTGCCTCAGTTGCACGAAGTCATTTTCCATTTGACGTTGTACTGGAGGGGGTATAAACTCCTCTTCGAACGCGGCACGAAAGGTCGTCCACGAGATCGCCTCCTCTCCGTGATCAAATTGGAGAGATCGTCGATGCACGTCCCACCAATCGTGTGCGTTGAGGCGGAGCTGTAGTTGCGCGCAGGCGACGCGCTTATCTTCGGGGACCTCTAGCAGAGCGAAGTGATCTTCAAGCTCGGCTAGCCAATCTAGAGCTATCACTGGGTCCTCAGTCCCGTTGAATGGGGTGTTGCAGACTTTCTTGAAATGGCCCAAGTTGAAGGCAGTCATGTCCCTCGGCCTTGGGATTTTAGGCGTCTCCACTTCAAGCACGGGCTGTTCCACCGGAGTCGTTGCTGTTACGACGGAATGGTTGGCAGCCAAAGTCTGAACGATCTGTTGCAGGGCATCTACCTGCTTTTGTTGGACTGAGAATCGGGTCTCTAGATTACTCTCGAGCTTGGCTTGGCGAGCATCGTCTCGTTGTCGTTGCGATTCTAATATTTGCATTACCCGCTCAAGCGGGTCGACTTGAGACATACCTCGTTGGCTCTGAGAGCTTCCCGAATTACCCGAACTGCTTTCTTGTGTTTCGTTCGGTGGTTGCGCTACAGATTGTGCTGGTACCATTCCTTCAAAAGAATGTAAATTATATTAGAATCATAATGTATTATGGACTTATTACATGAACGTATCTCATTTTGGCCTAGCGAGTTCAAGAGTTCGCACAGGAATTGATCGTTAAAGGAACTTTTCCAGCACGAAGTCTAAGGAACTTTGAATCTGTGCTCTGATACCACTATGTCATGACCCGATTCCTTAGAATCGTTTGAGGCGTCCCCCGAATCGTGACCGTCGTGCGGGCCTGGAGTTGCGCCCGCACAAGGCTCTAATGATTTGCATAGCAAGCACATATTCAGAGTACGCAGATAAATTGAAACACAGATTTGAAACATAGAAAAGTTCTCTTTATTGATAATGAACATCTATTACAAACTCTTGAACGAGTTAGCTAATATGCCGAGCGGCTTACAAAAGAGATGACTCAAAATGAGATAGCAGTCCTGTACATTACATCCCTTTATAAACTCAAAATGATAAAGACCTCCAGGCTGGAGGACGACTTTGCCACGGAGCTGCATTTGTGTATGAAGAGTTACAGCTTCGGACTTCAAAAGGCTTCGAGGCGCGGTGAAGACGCGCCAACAGCTGGACTGGATCGGGAAGACGACTTCGGCTCCTCGCTCGGTTCGCCTTAGTACGGAGAACCTGTTTCAACGAGGGTCAGCATATCGAAACATGCTGGTGAAGGCGAGCTAGCCGAACTATACCAATTAACACGTTGTTCAGTGAAACATGCATATTTATGGGTTTCTATCTTGCCTTAGTTCATTTACAAGTAAGCAGCATATAGAATTTACTGAAATAAACGTGCCACCGTTCGGTAGATTTTACCTGCCGTCTGAACTACCTGCACAATACTTACCATGCCTTCCCTGAAATGAAGACACAAGTTAGTATGCAACAGGTTTAAATATACATAGAGATCACTGGCGTGGTGTCACGAGGGACAGGTTATAGTCTCAAGGCAAAGTGACGTGCAACGCGGGTGGCGAGCCCCGCTGCATAACACTTGCCGTGTAACATACGACTATACATACGTTCCGTCCGAATCGGATCGATCCCGGCGTCCCGGTGACCGTCCGCGGAACTCATAACATACCTTGTGCACAAGTTGTCCGTGATCGAATAGCACTCATAGAATAGTTCCATAGCATAACGGTTTGCATAGTCTTTCGGATAGTTATTTCATAACAAGCATATTCCATACTTAGCACGATTCATAGCACAGTTATAAACGAACTAGCATTCAGGATGATAACCGTTCATAAGTTTAGTTGACAAGCATAATGAACCAAGTCTATTCTCTTTTATCTTGGTTTCTTTTATTATTACTTGGTATCGTTTGATCGGGGCAAAGGAGTGAAGCTTGGAAGCAGGGCTAGCTAATCGGGTTGGTAGCCACTCACTTAGATTTTGGAAAGAAGAAGGAAAGAGGCGCTTCACGACTCCGCTCGCAAGCCGCCTACTGCTCGTTCACCTGCACACGAACAGCTCGATTAATACTTCTTCCTCTCTTTCCAATCTCGGAATAGAAATGCAGTTCAATGAACGAAAACAATGAAAACCATCGAAACCGTTCAAGGAAAACAAGCAAATCCCAAAACCAACTCAAAGCACGAAAGCAACAAGCGACATCGAAAACCGAGGCAATAAAAGATAGCAGCGGAGAGGTCCCTCCTGACTCTGCCGCTAAGCCGCTCCTTGGGGCGCAGTCCACTGAATATGGGAATCGATTCCGAAGAAACAAATCCATAACGAGGACGAGTTCTTAATTTAATCTATCCCGATCGAACGATACCGTCTTGTGTTTCTTAGCCGCGATCTCCGCACCGGGAGAACGGGGCGCTACAGACTATCCGGGTTATCCAGGCGTAAGGTTAAATAGAATATATTATATCAGGTATAGTAATTTACAAGAATATGCAGCACTCGACGGCGTGTTGGAAGTGTGCCCCTCACGGCGGAGAGCTCCAAATCTATCAGGTGTTGCTAGGATATCGGGATTACATGTAGGCAGAAAATCTCTCTAGATGCTTCTAATACAATATTCTAGTTGTTATCATGGGCAAATTATTAAGAATTTTTGACCGTGGTGCTCAGGAATTTATCTTAGACATGATGCAGGACAAGACATGACATGAGCTTGACAAATACATTTAGGACAGGAACAAGCAAATAAACCACGAGATTTTATTTTATCAGTTTAAGCATCACAATTCAGGAAAATTCTAGCATGTCAGGAATGTGCTTCGTCGAGCCACTATCAGGAGTATCGGTACATGTCAGGTTAACTCGATACGATGATCTATTATCATGAATATCAGGGCAAGTCTGGTATCAGAAGTTCAAGATTAATAGTGTCAATACAATCAATGTTCAATTCTAGCATGTCAGGAGTGAGCTGCATCGAGCCACATTCAAGAATATCAGTAAATTTCAGGTGTTGGGAGTTCAGATTAACAGTGTCAATACAATCCATGTTCGAAAAAAATTATGTTCTGGCAGGTTATTACAATCAGGTTATAAGCAGTTTAGAGAAAGATTGCATGCATAAGAATCAAGCATAATAGGCTAAACAAGAAATATATTAAAAGAAGTTAAACTACTACAAGTGTCATAGGCTCATGGGGTAAGCTGGTTGCATGCAAGAGCTGGCCGCATGGGGTAAGCTGGCCGCATGCAAGAGCTGGCCGCATGGAAGAACTAGCCGCATGCAAAAGCTGGCCACATACAAGATGCAAAGTCCACTCCTCGGGACAAGGTGAGTGACAGACAATAAATACATGGTCAGGGAAGTGACTGATGTGACTGGTCGTGTCAGAGAAGTGACCGATGGGACTGGTCAAGATAGGGAGTCAGAGAAAAAAATACAAAATTAGGGAAAGTCGTGCCAAGGTCGGCCATGCGTTCAATCAAGGAAGAGGCGCATGAGTCTTTGGCCGCATGGATACCTTTATGCGCCTAGTGAGTCAACATAAAGAGTTTCTGCCACTTAACTTTTTCAAGCACTTTGTTTCAAAAACTCAAGTGTGGATTCAGTCATGCGCCCAACAATTTAGGCACATGATGCAAAGATATACGATAAAGAGTTTGTGCCGTATGACACTCTTTGTCGCATAGGTGTTGGACGCATGAGATCCTATTGTCCCAAAAACAGCAAGTCTTCCATGAAAAATTAGTTCAAAGTCTGAAAACTTGTATTTTCCATGAAATCCTTATTCCCAGTCCGAATTCAGCAAAGCAAAGTTCAAAATCGCATGAAATCAAGTGATCATCAACATGGAACTACTAGTTTTGGAAAATATTAAGTTTTAAGAAATCAAAACCAAGTAAACTCATAGAAGCTACAACCTGAAAACTTAGATCTACTCCAACCAAGATATCAAAATCGAAAATACCAATAATTAAACATGTAGAGAAACTCATAGAGAACAATATAGAGCAATAAAAATGCAAGAAAGCTAAATAAGTAAAATATAGCTAGTTCATCCTCATTGGCAAGATGTACTTGCCTAAATCTACTACTAAAATATTACCCCTACTACCCATGGCAAGCTCACGGCTTGGGCTAGGGTTCGACCAAGGATAGGAGAGGGAGAAGAAAATAAAGAAAGAGAAAGAAATGAAGAAGAATGAGGATGAGAGAGAAATGGAAGGCTATATATATATATCAAAGGGTGACTAGCACTACACAATTCTGGAAATTATTTGAAAGCAGTTAGAAAAATTCATAAATTATACGGGAAGCAATATACAGTTATAACACACATATACAAAATAAAATATAATAATACTAAAATAGTGAGACGGGTCTCACACCTGAGTACCACGGTCAGGAATTCTTGACAAGACCAAAGCGATCCTTGTAATGTGCCCACTGAAGACGCTCAGAGAACTTTGTGGCCTTCAAGGAAGACTAGCCTATATCAGGAGGTTTATATCAAATATCTCTATACGTTGTCGGCCTTTCACTCAGCTTATGAAAAAGGGAGTCTCCTTTGTCTGCAACGAAGAGTGCCAACGCGCTTTCGACAAAAACAAAGAGTACCTCATGAATCCTCCAATATTTGTGGCCCCTGTGGAAAGAAGAACCTTCCTACTATATGTACGAGCAATGCATCACTCCCTCGGCGCTCTGATATCCCAGACAAGCGACGTAGGTCACGAGCAGGCCATCTACTATCTTATTAGGATGTTGGCCGGTGTAAAGCACATGTACAACCCCATCGAGAAGGAGTATCTTTCTCTAGTCTTCGCCATCCAGAAAACTCGGTATTACGTGGCAAGATAAACCATCTATGTGATCTCACAACTTAATCCCCTCAGGGTCCTCATAACGAAACCTGGGGTGCTCAACTCTTGCCTAGCCACATGGGCAATACTGTTGTCACCATATGACAGGGTATTCGTCCCACAGAAGGCGATCAAAGGTCAGGAGTTGGCAGATTTACTTACAGCCCACCCGTTGCCAGAAACTTTGAAACTCTATGAGGAGATCCCCGACGAAGTTGCAGACTCCAACACCGTGACGAACGCAGAAGTCGTTTGGCGAATGTTCTTCAACGATGCTTTGAGAACCGGGCCCAAAGGCGGCATTATCGCTGGAATCGGGATATTGTTGATCTCTCCATATGATCTGGTTATCAATCGTGCCTACTCCCTCACTGAGCCATGCTCCAATAATGTGACAGAGTACAACGCTCTTATCATTGGACTCTAACTCACTAAACAAGTGGAGTTGACCAACTGGAAGCCTACGGCAATTCCAAACTGATAATCAACCAAGTTCGAGGTGAGTACGAGATCTGGAACGAGGACTTGATTCCCTACAACCAAGCCATGCTTAGATTAATCACCACATTCGAGGGGTTCTTCATAGAGCATATCCCTCAACTGCAAAACATCGAGGCAGACGCCCTAGTCAGACTCGCAACGTCTCTAGTTGTTCCGGTCAATACCCATGAACTGATCACCGTGATCGGTCAGGAACTGGTCTGCCCGAAGAACAACCTCTTTCTGTGCCGGAGCTACTCATTAGAGACGAGCACTGACTCACAAGACTGGAGACTTCCTTTCATCGACTACGCGGTCTATAAAATTCTTTTCGATAATCGAAAGGAAGCCACTTCGATCAGAAGACGTTCCCTCCGATTCTATTACGATACGACAATCAAAATACTGTACCGCCACTTATATGACGGACTTCTGCTATAATGCCTATCGAATGCAAAAGCGAAGTAGGCTCTCTGTGAGGATCGTGACGGGGTTTATGGTGCTCATCAGCCATGGCCCAAGCTACTAGACCACCTCCATAGAATGGATTACTAGAATGGATTACTATTGGCCGACAATGGTAGCAGACGTCGTTGACTACGCAAGAAAGTGCCAAGCGTGCCAAATCCAGGCTGACTTTATCCACCAACCCTCCGAGTTTCTACACCCGACGATGGCGTCCTGGCCGTTCGAAGCCTAGGACATGCATATCAAAGGGTCGATCAATCCGCCTTCTACTAAACGACATTGGTTCATCTTGGCTATCACTGACTACTTCTTCAAGTGGGCGAAAGCTGTTCCATTCGCTGAAGTCAAGACGTCCAACGTGATCAGCTTCGTCAAGCATCACATCATATATCACTTCAGCTTGCCACAAAGGATCATCCATGACAAAGGTCCACAGTTAGCAAGTCACGCGTTCTACCGATTTTGCGACAAAAATCGAATTCAGAATGTAGCCTCAACCGCCTATAACCCGGCAGCAAATGGTCTGGCAGAAGCCTTCAACAATACCATCATAAAGCTACTCAAAAAGTTTATGTCATTCAATAAACACTACTGGAATGAGAAGCTAGGTGAATGTCTTTTGGCCTACCGTACAACGGTCCAGACAGCTACTGGCAATATGTCTTTCTCTCTAGTGTACGAAAACGAAGCGGTCCTCCCGCTCGATATCCAAATCCCTTCACTTAGAGTAGCTCTCTCCCTCTAATTAATCATCGACGACAATCACCGCCGACGGTTACAAGAGTTAGAAGCACTCGATGAAAAATGTCTCTTAGCTCAACAATGCATTGAGCTATACCAAGCACGTCTCTCGGAAGCCTTCAACAAATGGGTGAAGAAGAGGACCTACCAGGTGGGTGATCTTGTCTTAACCGTAAGGAGGCTGATGGTTATGACCCACAAGACGGCCGGCAAATTTTAACCCAAATGGAAAGGCCCGTTCAACATAGAATCGGTATTCTCCAACGACGCCTACCGGCTCACAAAATCCAACGGTGACTTGCTCATGATGCCTATCAACGACAAGTTCCTGAAAAAGTACTACGTCTAAGTCAGACATACTCCCCTTATCCCCAGATGGGCAATCAAGATGTACAGTCTTTACACTCTTGGTTCTTCATCCCCAGCAAATGCCTATGTACAATATTTCCCCTTCTTTAAATTTTTTTGTAAAAGCCATTATCTGTATCCAGGAGATATGGATACACAATAGATGAAGGATCCTCAAAGTCTCCCTAGCGAAGCAGTCCTCAGGTCCACCGGCACACTCCTGCCTGGACTACCCAAAAACCAGTCTAGTTAGACTCTAGTCTCCCAGTGGAACAATCCTCAGGTCTATCTTCATTCTCGGATAGACCACACCCACTAAATCACTCATCAGTAAGTTTTTTGTACATTAATTCACGTCCATATTACCTCTGAACTACTATCCTAACATTCTTTTTCGGCTGAGTTTGACATGTCAATATTATCTCTAAGCAAACCTTCCGGGTCTTGGCTATCGATCATTACATCCATATTATATCTGATATCGGTTGGCATCTCCACTTATCATCCGTACTTACCAAGGTACGCCAGTGGTGTTAAATCCATAAAATCTGCCATGTCCATATCACCTCTAGCAGGGCTTGTTTCAAATATATTACTTGCACTCAGGTGCGCAAGAAGTAATGGGTCCACAAAACCTATCATGTCCATATTACCTATGATAGGATTATTTTCGAACTTATTATTTGCACTCAACGTGCGCAACAAATAATAGGTCCACCTAAGTCCCCCAGTGGAACATCCTAGACAGACAGTGATATTGTACTACGTCCATATTACCTCTAGTATAATATCCAAAGTTCACACAAAATTCATACACAACAAGACAAATAAAGGAAGAAGTTCTAGAAAAAGAGAAAATTTATATTCAAGATCATGAGTACATATGATGTGAATCCACTACATTTTTAAGGATTTTCATTAATATTCAAGGTATCGGGTACATATGATGGGAATCCCTTTTAAGGGTTTCCATGGGTTCTCGCCGACAAGAACCTCTTCCATTACAAAGGCACCCCTGTGTTGTTTCTGCCACTGGCACAAGTGAGCCCAGCAGCAGAGCTCAATGATTCTGGATCATCCCTCCACAATGCAAACCTCAGTATATGGAAAAAAAAATCATACTGACGGATACCAAGGGAGGAGCATGGGTAGACGCTCTACAAACAGGCGGGTAGAATGACGACAGGAATGGCAATTAATCCAAATCCTGTCATCAGCGTCGCAAGCCCCCAGTCGGTAGCAAGCCGCATAGAGGAAAGAAATGCATCTAGCACGCTTCATAAACAAGAACAGTCCAGCGCGTGACGCAAGATGCTCATCCTCGTCTCCTGGATTAGTTCTTATCGAACTGTCCTCGTCTCTTAGAGCAGTTCTTGGTGAACCGCAGCATAAAGTAGGTCTTCACCCCGAACAACGAGTGTTATGATATCCTTTCATGCTCCATCATGAGCGGCACAAGGGAGAACAAAGTTTGTACAAGGAGAACATAAGGCGTCAGTAAACGAAGGCAATATGAAGTCCATGCAGCAGAGCCTAGCCGATGTATGAGGTGTCTGCCATGGTGGCCACATGTCAAGTTGATCCATGCGGCAGAGACATGATGGTCGCATGTTTGGATCAAGCCTACATCCATACGATAGAATCATGGTGGTCGCATGTCCAGGTCGAGCCTTCATCCATACAGCAGAGTCCAAACTGGCGCAGGATGGTTACCCTTCCATAAGATAGAGTCATGAGAAAAGCTCGTGCATGCTCACGATGATCTCTCATCCACACAGTAAGGCTGTGTAAAGAGCGCGCATGTTCTAGATAATTTCTCATCCACACAGCAAAGACTGTGCACTGGTGTCTCTGTGTCCTTGATAGCTCCAACACGAAAAGTTTGGTGTTTCCTTACCTCTATCAGGAGGCAACGGATCAAGGCCGCCCCTTACGAACTTCTCGATGAAAAGAGTCGCAGCTTCAGCATCCCTCACAGAAGAAAGAAAGGAAGCAGAGATATAAATTTCTCTCTCTCTCCTCTCCGCCGCCTATTTATAGGCCTCAAAAACCACGTGCAGAGATCGAGAAAATAAACCAAGTAGTTATGGGGATGAATCTGATGCCTCGATTTTCGTGATCCTCTTTAATCTCCCTGGAAACTATCGCCTAGCTCCCTGCAACTGGAGATGGGTAAAAATCCAAAAGGTGATCCTCTCCAAAATCGAAACAAATATGTCAATTAAAGTAGAAGTGATAGCCTGGAGGCACTCAACTATATGGCCGGCGACCAAGCGGTCCCAATGTCCATGCGACACAATATTTATGCGATCAAAAGTGTTTTTTCTCCATGCTTCTTATTCAAAGTATTTAAAACTTGTCAGTTTAAAAACTTTGAAGGGGGTCCTGTGGAAGTATGGAAAATATGTTTCCATGCGTCCAAAATTTATGTGCCCCAAAGTAAATCTCAGAAGAGATAGAGCCACAGAAATTACCCTGCGGCCCAATAAGGCGACATACATGCATCCCAAACAGCCAAAATAGCTTTAGCCGCAGATGGACCTAGAGTCGCATCCTAGCAACAGGATCGTCTCCGACACAGAATTCTGACAAAAATAATTTTATGAATGCCTCAAAAGACGTGAACACACTAAATGACAGAAGTCTCACGTCAGCATGGAACTTCACTCTCGATGGGTGTGCAGTGCCACACATAAAGCATAACTGACCTATGCGTACCACTCCATGAATACCAGACTCCATGCTTCACATGCGTCTCTAGCCCCATGCGTTCCAGACTCCATGCGTCACATACGTCTCTGGACCCATGCGTCCCAGACTTCACGCGTCCCATGCGTCCCAGACTCCACGTGTCCCATGCGTCCCTGTCCTTATGCTTCCCAGGCTCCATGCGGTCCATGCGTCTCTGGCCCATGTGTCCCAGACTTCATGCGTCCCATGCATCTCTAACCACATGTATTTCAGACTCCATGAAGATCAAATATTGTTGTTACGACATGAGTGATTCTCTCCAACCAAGTGCGGGCCATGTGTCAAGCTAACCAAGTCACACCCATAAAGGACGAGAACCACCCAGATCTTCAGCAACAAAAAATCCTAACAAGAGCTTACATGACAACTTGGCCCGCTCACGATTACAGCTGTTCAATACCTCTACCACTCTTTTCAATCTCGGAATTGAAGTACAGTTCAACGAACGAAAATAATGAAATCCATCGAAATTGTTCAAGAAAACGCAAATAAATCCGAAAACTAACTCAAAGCACGAAAGCAACAAAGCGACAGAGAAAACTAGGCAAAAAAACTTGCAGCGGAGATTTTCCTCTTGACTCTGCCGCTGAGTCGATCATCGGGACACGGTCCACTGAATATAAAAATCGATTCCGAAGAAGCAAATCCATAACGAGGATGAGTTCTTGATTCAATCTATCCCGATCGAATGATACCGACTTGTATTTCTTAGCCGCGCTCCCCGAATAGGGGTGTCACGCCCCAGTCCCAAAATGACGAGGGACTGAGCACGTGAGCAATGGCCAGCAGCACGCACCGATGGACAACCCAATTTAATGGATCCATCAGGGCATGCTTAAGCTGTAGTCTAGCAATACTAAGTACAAGTCTCAGGTATTTCTAATCTCATCCACAGAAAGTCACAGATTAAAAGCCAGAAATTATGCAATGGAAATAAATACTGAAATCTCAAATAAGCTATCTCGGGAACAAATCCGAGAATTAGCCTGTTACATTTAAGAAAAGACAGGAATTTAAAATGCTGGAAATAGAAATACTGTATAACTGAAGCTGGTGCTCAAGAGAAGTCTTCGGCCACTACCTCGTCCCCTGTTCCTTGTTCTGCTCCAAGGAGTGCTCCAGTACCGTACACCTCGGGGTAGTTTTCTTCAGCTGTACCTGGGGACATAGTCCATTCCAGGTCCTCAGGGGACATAACAAGGTACAGAAAATACAAGCCAAAACATATGCAGTGCAGCAATAAAATAAACAGCAGGGTAAATATGTAAACCAGCTAGTGATATGCAAGTGAGAGTTTTAGTCATACTCAGGCTGAGACTACTACAGGATCAGTGATGGAGAAACCATAGCAGTATTTTCTCGAAGAGCCAGAACTTGTGCCAAAGCTCTGTATCAGAGACTAGGACACCTCCAGATAATATTATTTACATTATAATCAGCCTTGATATGGTAATACTCTCCCCACCCCATGTAATCTCACGTCACAGTTCCAGAATATATCAGGTACAAGTCACGCAAGTTTGAACTAATGCAATGAGTCAGGCTAGAATCTAAGCATGTAAACTGTAATGACATGAATATGTAACCTATACGGAATTACCAGGTATATCTCAGGCAATTCCGTCACATGAATAGTGTCAGGTGTCCTGGGTTGAGCAGTTAAACAAGTTCCATAAGAAACTACCAGAAAATCAAGTAAAATACTATAATCAGAAATGTCTAAGAATTGGCAGGCTTTACTTGCCCACTGATGTATAACCAAGTCCAGGAGATATGTAGCAAGCTGCAAGTTTCGGCGAGGTACACTTGCCTGTGGTTCCGGCTCGGTTCGCAGTTCTGACTTCGGCGGGAATTGCAGGCGGTACTCCGGTTGCTGAAACAAACATCACCATCAGATCCAGAAAATATCAACCAGCTAGAAACGCCTATCCTTGGGTCCAATTTGGAGACAAGGACATAAACGGCAGTTTCGGGCCAAAACGGGATCCACCGGTGGGCCCGCTTTGCACCGAAAAATGCGCCAGGGTCAACGGTCTCCAAATTCATCAAACTTAGTGTCAACAGATCAGAAACGCTGATACGAACCCAACGGAACTTTCAGAATTGAATTCCGATGAGCCGTTCACAAAATCGCCCGTCGAGCGGGGCCTATGGGGCCCACGACACGCGATTTTGTCAACGTTCTCAGAATCGAACCAAACTTGACCCACAGGACCAGCGTATCGCTACGAGTCCGATGGCGCAAGTTTTGTCTCGATCCGACGTGTGTACACAAAGTTAGGGCGCGTTCCAGAAAGTACGGATACGGGGCGATGTCCGCGGATACGCGTTGATTCCGGTGTGCACGCACACCCAAATCGACTTTCGAGAAATCTCACACGTCCGTATCGACAAGGCGCACGTATCTGTGAAGACCGCACGCGACCAAGTCGTCCCGTTTGGCGGGGCGAACCCAGTTCCGGGGTGAAACAGGGTCTGGTTTTTTTCCTGTTTTTGGATCGCGGTGTGCGATCACCACAGGATGCGATGCCCCGAACAGTTTGTCCGGACACCGAGAGGGTCATACAGGCTTCGCAACGCAATTTGCGGAATCGAAAACGGAGCTACGAATAAAAAGTTACAAGTACCTGAACATGACCAAAAAACCGAGGTTCGAATTGTGTCCGACACAGGACACGTGTCCTGTGTCGGACACGGGGGGGGATTTGGGGGATTTAGGGTTAGGGCTTCCTCGCCGATGGTTCTGCGGCAGATCAGGGCGGGGGAGGCCGGCCGGGCAACGTCGCCGGGGGCTCGGGACGCAGGCGGCGCCGGTCAGCGTGTTCGCCGGAGGCGGAGGGTGGCGACGCTGAGTCGGGGAGCTGCTGCTGCCCGCTGCTGCTGCGGCTGCAGCCTCGTCGAGGCCGGAGGAGAGGGGAGGAAGAAGAAGGAGGGGCCGGTGGTCGGCGGCGAGGGCGGGCGGCGTCGTGGCGGCGCTGCTGGGGGCACGGCGGCGGCGAGGGGTGGTTGGCTGGGGGCTGCACGGTGGGGGAGATCGGAGGAGGCTGGGTTTAAATAGGCGGCCGGAGGCTGTTGGGAGGCCGAGAGAGGCGGGGAGAGGGCGGTGGACGTGGGAAGGTGGCCGGCCGGAGCGGGCGGAGGGCGCGGCGGAGGCGGCTGGAAACGCGGCAGCGTGCGGGTCGTGCGGAGGCTGGGGAGAGGAGCGGGCTAGCGGGTCTCGGGTCGGGTCTGACGGATCCGACCCGACCCGCTAGGGGATGGGCCGGGCTCGGGCCCAGTGGGCCGGGCCGGGCCGGGCCGCGGGCTGGGCTGGGCTGGGTAAAAATAAAATAAAAAATATAATAATAATATTAATAATAATTTTAAAAACAGTAAATTAATTAATAAATAATTAATTAATTAAATAAATAGTTTTTAGGCATTTAAAAATAGGTCTGGGGTCCGATAAATTCCAGAAAAATTACCCTAAGTCCAGTTTTTCATTTTACACCCAAAAATATTATTTTCATAATATTTTAATACTGTTTAATATCAATTAAAAATTATTTAATAATTTAAACCCTGTTTTTAAATTACAGAAAATTCCCAGAAAATTGTGAAAAATTCAGATTTTAAAATTTTGAAAATTCAGGGGGTTTACAATCTACCCCCCTTAAGAGGATTACGTCCTCGCAATCAAAGAATAACCGGTCAGCAGAGATGACGCGGTCGCAAGCATCGTTTGAAAATACATCACAAGATACTTAGGGAAGTACCGTTTCCCTAATAATGAAAGTTATGCACTTCCAGGAAAATCTAGTTAAAATTATAACTTTTATGAAAACCAGGTTATTATTAACAAGTTATAATTTACTAGGTTGGGACTGAGGTCACGAACCAACGGGCACGAACTACACAAGACTGGAAACAGACAACTATAAATCACTTACTCGCATCGGCTCCCTACACAGTCAGCGCATAAGCTTGCTCTCGTCCTTGAGGTAGATTCCTCGGTTGCTGCTGAGCTTGCTGGTAGGGTGCTGCTCGAGGCGCTGGTGGAGTTTGCTGGTTCGCCCTTGGTGCTCCTTCTCCACGTTGAGTGCAATCCCTTACCGAATGCTGACGGGATCCGCATGCCAAACACAATCCTAGTCTGCGTCGGCATTCCTTGGCGATATGGCCTGCTTTGCCACAGTAGTGACAAGTAAGGAGGACTACCGTTTGTGGTGTAGATGCTTTCTGCTGTTGGTGCGGTCTCTTTGCAGATTCTTCTTGTGCTGCTTTGGTTGGTGCGGATGGGGACGACCGCTTCAGTCTGGTCTCTCTCTTGGTGACGCGCTCTATGCGTCGAGCCGCAGCAAGGACGTCCGAGTATGATGTTGGTACGACGGACCCAATTAGTTTCTGCAGCTCAATGTTCAGTCCGTCGAAGAATTTCTCGGCCTTCTCTTCCTCAGTCGGGATCAGGGTGGGGGCGAAGCGGCTCAGACGAATGAATTCTGCGTTGTACTCTTCCACCGTCATGGAGTCCTGAGTGAGGCGATTGAATTTGTCCCGCAGTTCTGATCGAGCGATGGCAGGAATGTACATCTCCTGGAAGAGTCTGGAGAACTCCTCCCAAGTGACTCGGTCTGGTCCGAGTCGCGTCTCCTCGGATAGCCACCAGTGATGGGCATTGTCCGTCAATTGCATTCAGACGGCAGTCATCCAGCGTTCTCGTGGAAGTTCAGCTGCTTCAAGTTGATGCCGAATGTTGGTGAGCCACTCGTGAACTTCTGTGGGCTCCTCTTTTCCAGAAAAAGTGCGGGGCTTCAGTTGGCGGAAGTCAGTGATTGAGCCTGTAGTTGGCCGTCGAGCTGGTAGGTTGGCCTGCTCTAGTGCAGTCACAATGCTGTCCCTCAAGAAATTAGTTTTGCGACGCTGAGCCTCGTGTTGGACTTGTTGCTGTGCTTGCATCATCGCGTAGATCATCTGAAATATTTGCTGCCCGTCGATCGGCTGTCCTGGTGGGAACACGGGCATTGGCGGGACGAACTGCGGCGGAGGTGGAATGTCGTCGCGCCGGAATCGGGAGGTAGGTTGACCTGCCTGCTGGCTCTGTTGAGTTGTGGGGATTCCTCCGACTGGTGTCACGTCGTCGTCGTAGGTGACACCTGTAGCTTGTGGCGTTCCGACGGGAGTCTCGGTGCATTCTTGTGGGTCCATTTTCATGTATCCAAAATACCCAATAAGAGGCGCACAAGAAACAAGGCAAGATGCAAGTTCAAGTTAGTTCGAATACGATACAGATATCAAAAACGATTCAAGCAAGTGGATGAGATCCTAAAAACTTATCCTATCTTATTGCAGGCATGTTCGGTCCCTAAGTTGAAACCGAACAATTTAGTCGTAGACCTGCATGGGCCACCACAAAAACTATGTCACGCCCCAGTCCCAAAATGACGAGGGACTGAGCACGTGAGCAATGGCCAGCAGCACGCACCGATGGACAACCCAATTTAATGGATCCATCAGGGCATGCTTAAGCTGTAGTCTAGCAATACTAAGTACAAGTCTCAGGTATTTCTAATCTCATCCACAGAAAGTCACAGATTAAAAGCCAGAAATTATGCAATGAAAATAAATACTGAAATCTCAAATAAGCTATCTCGG
The DNA here is from genome assembly GCA_036927795.1 of Iris macrosiphon. Classification (NCBI taxonomy): domain Eukaryota; kingdom Viridiplantae; phylum Streptophyta; class Magnoliopsida; order Asparagales; family Iridaceae; genus Iris; species Iris macrosiphon. The sequence goes on from JAYESA010000005.1 coordinate 249,002,382, forward strand.
GAACAAATTCGAGAATTAGCCTGTTACATTTAAGAAAAGACAGGAATTTAAAATGCTGGAAATGGAAATACTGTATAACTGAAGCTGGTGCTCAAGAGAAGTCTTCGGCCACTATCTCGTCCCCTGTTCCTTGTTCTGCTCCAAGGAGTGCTCCAGTACCGTACACCTCGGGGTAGTTTTCTTCAGCTGTACCTGGGGACATAGTCCATTCCAGGTCCTCAGGGGACATAACAAGGTACAGAAAATACAAGCCAAAACATATGCAGTGCAGCAATAAAATAAACAGTAGGGTAAATATGTAAACCAGCTAGTGATATGCAAGTGAGAGTTTTAGTCATACTCAGGCTGAGACTACTACAGGATCAGTGATGGAGAAACCATAGCAGTATTTTCTCGAAGAGCCAGAACTTGTGCCAAAGCTCTGTATCAGAGACTAGGACACCTCCAGATAACATTATTTATATTATAATCAGCCTTGATATGGTAATACTCTCCCCACCCCATGTAATCTCACGTCACAGTTCCAGAATATATCAGGTACAAGTCACGCAAGTTTGAATTAATGCAATGAGTCAGGCTAGAATCTAAGCATGTAAACTGTAATGACATGAATATGTAACCTATACGGAATCACCAGGTATATCTCAGGCAATTCCGTCACATGAATAGTGTCAGGTGTCCTGGGTTGAGCAGTTAAACAAGTTCCATAAGAAACTACCAGAAAATCAAGTAAAATACTATAATCAGAAATGTCTAAGAATTGGCAGGCTTTACTTGCCCACTGATGTATAACCAAGTCCAGGAGATATGTAGCAAGCTGCAAGTTTCGGCGAGGTACACTTGCCTGTGGTTCCGGCTCGGTTCGCAGTTCTGACTTCGGCGGGAATTGCAGGCGGTACTCCGGTTGCTGAAACAAACATCACCATCAGATCCAGAAAATATCAATCAGCTAGAAACGTCTGTCCTTGGGTCCAATTTGGAGACAAGGACAGAAACGGCAGTTTCGGGCCAAAACGGGGTCCACCGGTGGGCCCGCTTTGCACCGAAAAACGCGTCAGGGTCAACGGTCTCCAAATTCATCAAACTTAGTGTCAACAGGTCAGAAACGCTGATACGAACCCAACGGAACTTTCAGAATTGAATTCCGATGAGCCGTTCACAAAATCGCCCGTCGAGCGGGGCCTGTGGGGCCCACGACACGCGATTTTGTCAACGTTCTCAGAATCGAACCAAACTTGACCCACAGGACCAGCGTATCGCTACGAGTCCGATGGCGCAAGTTTTGTCTCGATCCGACGTGTGTACACAAAGTTAGGGCGCGTTCCAGAAAGTACGGATACGGGGCGATGTCCGCGGATACGCGTTGATTCCGGTGTGCACGCACACCCAAATCGACTTCCGCGAAATCCCACACGTCCGTATCGACGAGGCGCACGTATCTGTGAAGACCGCACGCGACCAAGTCGTCCCGTTTGGCGCGGCGAACCCAGTTCTGGGGTGAAACAGGGTCTGGTTTTTTTTCTGTTTTTGGATCGCGGTGTGCGATCACCACAGGACGCGATGCCCCGAACAGTTTGTCCGGACACCGAGAGGGTCATACAGGCTTCACAACGCAATTTGCGGAATCGAAAACGGAGCTACGAATAAAAAGTTACAAGTACCTGAACATGACCGAAAAACCGAGGATCGAATTGTGTCCGACACGACACAGGACACGTGTCCTGTGTCGGACACGGGGGGGGGATTTGGGGGATTTAGGGTTAGGGCTTCCTCGCCGGTGGTTCTGCGGCGGCTCAGGGCGTGGGAGGCCGGCCGGGCAACGTCGCCGGGGGCTCGGGACGCAGGCGGCGCCGGTCAGCGTGTTCGCCGGAGGCGGAGGGTGGCGGCGCTGAGTCGGGAAGCTGCTGCTGCCCGCTGCTGCTGCGGCTGCAGCCTCGTCGAGGCCGGAGGAGAGGGGAGGAAGAAGAAGGAGGGGCCGGTGGTCGGCGGCGAGGGCGGGCGGCGTCGTGGCGGCGCTGCTGGGGGCACGGCGGCGGCGAGGGGTGGTTGGCTGGGGGCTGCACGGTGGGGGAGATCGGAGGAGGCTGGGTTTAAATAGGCGGCCGGAGGCTGTTGGGGGGCCGAGAGAGGCGGGGAGAGGGCGGTGGACGTGGGAAGGTGGCCGGCCGGAGCGGGCGGAGGGCGCGGCGGAGGCGGCGGGAAACGCGGCAGCGTGCGGGTCGTGCGGAGGCTGGGGAGAGGAGCGGGCTAGCGGGTCTCGGGTCGGGTCTGACGGATCCGACCCGACCCGCTAGGGGCTGGGCCGGGCTCGGGCCCAGTGGGCCGGGCCGGGCCGCGGGCTGGGCTGGGCTGGGTAAAACTAAAATAAAAAATATAATAATAATATTAATAATAATTTTAAAAACAGTAAATTAATTAATAATTAATTAATTAATTAAATAAATAGTTTTTAGGTATTTAAAAATAGGTCTGGGGTCCGATAAATTCCAGAAAAATTGCCCTAAGTCCAGTTTTTCATTTTACACCCAAAAATATTATTTTTATAATATTTTAATACTGTTTAATATCAATTAAAAATCATTTAATAATTCAAATCCTGTTTTTAAATTACAGAAAAATCCCAGAAAATTCCAGAAAATTGTGAAAAATCCAGATTTTAAAATTTTAAAAATTCAGGGGGTTTACAAGGGGGGACAGGGCACCACACCGTCAATAATGATACTTTTTCCCTTGTTGGCAGCAACTTCGGGATATGTATGATGAGGTTTGGGCATCCACACTTTGTGGATTTTTCTCGACTTGAGTGCGAATGTGGGGTTAGCACTACCCCCAGAATGGACATTTCTTCGTATGCTTGTTGGTCGAACTTCACAACCAAGGTCTTCTGTATCGAACTGACCGACGCAGCGTCGAGTTGGGATATCACCTTCTCGTCAGAGGAGAAAGTCGTCCCCAGCAGAGTCGTCATCTTCTTTGCGAAAAAAATAAGTTTAAACAAAACTTTGTATTACAAACTATTAAAAAGAAAGAAGAGTACAAGAGATCCTAAACAGAAATCTAAGTACAATTGATTCTGAAGAAGTATAGCTGCAGAGATCTAATCTGCAGGTGATCACTTTACTCCTTGGATCACACGACAATGAAGAAATACAAGGATGTTGTGAACAACTTGAAGAGTTGGAAAATAAGAAAGCTTTGACAACAACGACACGACAAGCTTCTATTTCTCTCCTTTTGTTCTTGAATTTGAAAGACTTGAAAATTTTCCGCCTTGGACCACACGACGATGAAGAAATGCAATGATGCTGTGAACAAATTGAAGAGTTAGAAAATAAGAAAGCTTTGGCAACAACGACACGACAAGCTTCTATTTCTCTCATTCTGTTCTTAAATTTCAAAGACTTAAAAATTTTCCGCCTTTTAACGTCTACGCCTCTTCCTCTCCCCTGTAACGTACACAATGATCCTATATTTATAGAATTTTAGAGAAGTAATGACAGTGTGCGCGCACTTTGGACAATCCATATTGTGCGCGCACTTTTGATGGGATGACATCCCACGATCTAGTGAGTGGGTGCACAACTTGCTGTCTGCTTAACACGTGGCTTCCTATACGAGGAAAGCGTATGTCATGGGATAGTTATTTGTACACATTTCACGAAGAACATGGCATGTAGGACACATAATCGTAACTTCTCTTTGTCAGTTAGGATCGTAGGCGCACTTTAGAAGTGGTCTAGAGTTTGGCGCACTTTTGTAGAAGTAGTCGTGATGGCTCATTTTTGAAGAAGTTGGCCATGATGGTACATTTTTGATGAAATCGGCACAACGACGCTCTTTTGATGGAATTCAGACAAATGGGTCGCTAAACGATAACCTGGTCTGCATGTCGAAGATTTTCTGCAATAAATGAATTGATCTCTTCGATTTTTGCAACTGTGAGCTGTCAATCTGCTGCATTAAATGCTGAGAGCGGGGTAGGGCCATTGTGCGCCAATCTTCATAGCATTAAGATAGCGTGCCACATTAAGAAATTGCGTCAAAGTGCTGAGCTCTAAGAAAGCGTGCTTTTCTTATGTTGGGCTCTTTGTGGAGAGTGTCATCTGTGTAGGTGTAGGCGCACATTTTTTATGCTTCTACAGTAGCTATTTTTCTGATCGAAGACGACGACTGAACGAATATTCTTCTTCTTCTTCTTCATGTTGTCTCGAACGTCGAGTCCTATCAAATTACGAACTTTCTCTTAGATTTTTTTTGAACAAGTACCATGAATCTCCTACCTTATGATATTCTTTGTTCCTCCACCCTCAACCACATATATGTAACCATATATACAGTGTTGAGAAACCATATTTTATGTTGAGAAACCCTATTTTAGGTTATAGAAAATCCTAAAATAGGAAATTCCAAAATAGAAAATCAATTATCTAAAATATCATAGTTCAGCATCAATTATGAACGTCCAACTATGATCAAACATTAGATTTGATGATGATTTGGGACCCACAACAGAGCCGTCCACCACCAAAATCGATTTAGTTTCGATCAAACCAAATTCTGACTCAAAATATTCGAATTCGAACGAAACTCTAATCGGACCAAACTCACTCCGAGTTCGTTCCCAACACATCCAGACTGGACTCCCAGCAATTGGTGTGGGTGGGTGGGTGGGTGGATGTGTGGAAGCGTTTGTTATATAGTTGTATTGTAGGCCGACCTGTCATAGAACAACCAATGGAAAACACAATTTGCCCCTGACCAAGTTACGGGACCCACCGCACCTCCAGTTCCCACCAAAGAAAATGGGCGAAGCGTGGTCACTATATGAAGTCCAAATTACGTGTCAACGTCTAAAGGAGGAAGAGGAGATTGTAGCCTAATCCCTCTCATTTGCGTTGCGTTGCGTTGCGTTGCGTTGCGTTGGGCGTACGGGCGCTTGAACCCAGCCGGAGGCATAGGGAGTGGGAATGTTGTTATATAAACACAAGGACGGATAGCATTTGTGTGTTGTGGAACATTTGGTGGCATTGTGCAGCATGCATGTGTCAAATTCTAATCATGTTCAACTTTGAATCAGTATTGTGCTAAAGTTTAACTATGATTTGAGATAGAATATAGAATCATGGAAATTGTAATGGTCAACTATACTTTCACAATGTCCAACTGCCCACAAATTTTTTTATACTGGATTACCAAAAAATTTCTTACTTTATTATAATTCTATAAAATAAATTTGTAGATTGCTTGGCAATTACAGTTTTCTGTAATTATATATGATTAGGTAAGGGAACCATCGTTAGTTCAACAAACAATACGATAGTGTTGCCTTAGCACTAAGGACATGTTTGGTTTCGCAATTTGGATCATAAAAGTGAAAAAAAATTGGATTTGGGACCACTTCGTTTCATCTTGTGTGTTTTGTTTCGTGATTTGTAAACAAAATTTACTGTAAAATGACATGATCAGTAAATCTTGCTCCCACTAAATTTTAGTTTTGAAATCAATTTTTTTTTTCTCCAATGCGGTTTTCTGTGAAGTAAGAAATTATCGTTTCCATTTTGGTTGGAGGTTACTTTATTTCTACTTTAACACTAGAAAATTATTGTTCATGTCATTTCAAAAAAGTTATACTTTTCAACTCACTTCAACAAACATCTAAACACCAAACATTTAAAATTTTCACTTATAACATCCACTTCTCCAAACCACTCAAAGGAAGAATATATATATATATATATATATATATATATATATATATATATATATATATATATATGCGTGCGCATATAATGTATACACAAAATATCGATTTTTATGTTTTCAACTTCGTCGAACCTAACAACCCCTAAGTTTTGTATGGTTTAGTTAAAAGAATATTTGCATGCAGACGGAGGAAGAAGAAATCTCAATTAGATTTGCTAGATTAAATCTAAAGACAGTTTCAGAATTATCCAACTATAGGGGATGGTCAGAATTAGGGGTGAGCATTATTTGGTTTTGGACCGAACCGAATCGAATATGAAATTTGGTTCTGTTTTGAAAATACTAAAATTTCTTATTTTGTCGGTTCTGGATTTCGATTTCCGTCCAAAATTGAAAATCAAATGGACTTATGCAATTATGTAAATATCCTCAATTCCATGTATATTTTGTGATTAAAAATTGTCTATATTTTGAAAACAACAATTTTATGTATGTGTTTTGATGTCCAACTTTGATAATTTAATAATTGGTCTATGACGCAACTTTAAAATACAACAAATGTGCGTATAAAAATTATAATTTTTAATTAATTTAACCACGATTTCAACAGTGGATCGGATTTATTAAACAATAGAAATAATTCAATCGAACAAACATAACAAATCGAATTGATTATTCAGTTCGGTTCGATTTCGATTTTTAATTTTTTTTTAATTTTTTGATTTATTCCATTTTCACTATTCAAAAGCTTGCCTAGTTAGAAACCCTAGCACTAGCATCGTGGTCGCCCATATACTCTGCAAATGGCGGGATGCCTCGAAAAGCTCTGACAAGATTTCAAACTTCTTTGATGCTGCTACGAAACCTAACACAACTACTGTTGGGATCAGACATACTTCATATGAGCAAATAGTCACCATGTTGTTGCCTAGCTCTTGATCTGCCATTAAATGCACCAGCACCAATAAGCTAGAACAGGACTAGGTTGCTTCATCAAGTACATTTCTTAGTGTATGAATAGCCCGCACTATATACATACAGTAGTACCTTGAACCCAATGCCTCAAGATTTTGGCTATTCATTCCTGAAGTTTCTGCTTTGGGACATGTGGGTGGCTCATGAGTAGAAGGAAGAAAACATCAGAAGTAGGGATGGCAATGGAACGGGTAGAGGAATCGGTTATCATATCATTTATATTCCGAATTTCCATTTTTGCCTTCATTTTCGTTTTGGTTTAATTTTTTATCCATGTATTCGTTTTCGTTAAACAATGCATTCTTCGTTCTCATCCCCGTCACGTTAACACCTCGGAACCGGAGTACTTTTCTGTTCTTGTCCTCCGTCCCCGTTAACAATTATTTAGGTAGCTTATAATCTAAAAAAAATGCTTTTATTCCAAAATATATACATATATATATATATATATATATATATATATATATATATATGATATGTTAATAAAATCTAGTTTCCATAGAAAAATATATAATTATAAGATAGAAAAAATAATACAATAAAACAAAACAAAACAAAAATATTAATCCAACAATAATAAATAGAAGTTTACAATACAAAACAACAAAGAGATAATGTTAAACCCACAAAAACATATTTCAAATAGAGGTCTACAGTTCCATACAAAGAAAACAAATAGGTATAAGTAAAGCCATCTCCAACCCAAGTCCTCAAATATCTAATTGAGGTAATTCTCTCAAAATTCATCTCCAACCAAGTTTCAAATTGAGAAAATTTTCTCAAATTTTTTGAGGAAAGGATGCTAGATCCTCAAATTTGAGGAAAGAGAGAGAAAATCATCAAATTTAAGAATATATTCATGACCATTAAACTTAATTAACTTACCATATTTTTTAATTTATAATTATAAATAATATAATAAACATACTATCAAAATGTTCTTGTTGGATCTTTCAATAGAATCTAATATTGAATATATTTGTTATTAGTATTTTTTTTGTTTATTATATTCATTTGATTAATAAAATAATATTTAAATAATTTGTCCGAAATTAATAGAATAATATCAAACTTTTTAAAATTAAAATACACTGACTTAAAAAAATATAATCAAGTACATCAAAAATTAAAATAACGTCCCCAACAACAATATTGAAATTAAAAAGTCTAAACGTTACAACAACATTGAAATTGAAACTGTTTAAACTATTACAACAACATTCAAATTAAAACAATCTAAAATATTTTTAGAACGGTGGTAAATTATCCTAATTTTTATCATATTCTCCTTGAAGGGAACCAAATCTACTAAAATTAGTAGTATCGAAGTCATCGGATGACCCACCTTGAAAATATTCTGGTGTATTAAAATTATCGTGAGAAGTGTCAACAAATGATTGTCAAGCCTAATCATCACGAGACTTTTTTTTCCATAATTTTTTTTTCATGGATTTCCAATATTTATGCTCATTTGAATTTTTGAAGGAATCCAAATCTAACATCATAATTTGTATTCATGTGCACAAATCTCGTGAGGCTGAGCTCATTTGCATGATAGATATTAAGTCAGTTGACCTTCCCGGGTTGTTTTGATTGTATGACTCCATCAACTTTTGTTGTTTTTCGATGAGATGAGCTCGGCAAGACTTTTTTTCTCATCATTTTTTTGATAAACTCGACAAGTCAGCTGACTTCTACGAGTTGTATAAATATTATAAAATAATATTAATAAAATAATATTATTTTAGTAAATAATATTAATAATATAACATTAACGTATATGATTATATTAAATAGTTGTAAAAAAATGAATTTATTAGAAATAAATAATGGTTGTTTATTAATTGAGGATTGATGGGTTGGAGATGTAAAATTTGATGATAGCATAATATATATTTTTTTTTAGTCCTCAATTTGAGAGATTTTTTGAGGATGGGTTGGAGATGGCCTAATTGAGGTCGAAATTACCGGAACGGAAAATACTATATGCATATTCGGCCCTGAACTCGACCGATTTTTTTAATCGACATCCCTGCCCCCATCCCTATTTTTAAATTTTCAAATCCGTCCCCATCGGAAAAAAAATCCAGGCCCTCGTCGGATTCGGAGAAAATTGTCATGCCTATAAACACAACACAACACAACAAAACTAGTGAATAACTGATCTCTTTCTTGTTTTGTTGGAATGTTTGGTTCACCGATTTGGAGCGCAAAAATAATCAAAATTTGAATTTTGAACCACTTCACATATTTGGTTGCAGAATTTGCAGATAAGATTTACTGTGATTTGACATAAACAATAATTCGTATCTGCCACGAAATCAAAGTTTTGATATCGGAGTTTTTTTCTTTCGAAGTGGAGACGTAAGTGAAAAATCCTTATTCTACTTCGTGTGTTTGGTTGGAGGACTATTTACTCTCTACTTTAACAAAAAAAAAGATTTACTAGCTATTCATGTCACTTCAAAAAAAAAAAAAAAAACTTTCTCACTCACTTTAAAACCAGCCAAATACCAAACTTTATAATTTTTTACTTTTAATCTCCACTTCTTCAAAACACCCAAATAAAATATTTTTTACTTGGCTCCACTTAACTCTATTTCATCGCAATATGCCAAAATATCGACTTAATTTTATTTTATTTTCACTTCACTTTACCGAACCAATCAGTCACAGAAAATTAATGCATGAGCAACAACCAAGGAATTCTGAGTCCAAAATCAAACTTAGACAATCTAACACAATATATGCAACCCCACCGAACTCAACTGACTTTTGTGGTCAGTAAGAAGAGCTATAATCTCTCTTGCTAGATGGAGATTTCGGAATCAAACTGCGAAAGAGATGTGGGAACAGTGAATCCAAATAGCATACAACACAACATACATACAGTCTCGTATGTATCATTGAACATATATATATATATATATATATATATATATATATATATATATATATATATATATATATATATATATATCGGTTTTTTCGTTTAAAGTAATAATATTTATTAAAATTATAAAAAAAGGAAAAAGTTGGGGGAATTTGCGTGGAGGAGGATGACCCGCCAACTGAGTTGGCGGGGTGCTGAGTTGGAGAGCAACTCACCAACTAAGTTGGCGGGGCGCTCTCCTCGAGAGGCCGCCCGCCAACTCAGTTGGCGGGTCTTGCTGAGTTGGCATATAACCGTTGCAATCTGCTCGCCAACTGAGTTGGCGAGTAAGGATCCGTTTTCCGACCGTTCCACAACGGCTATTAACAACAACGGCTATTACATTCTCCCTCTATAAATTACCTATCTCAACCAAATCATCTCACACTCAATCTACTTCCTCTATTTCCTCTCTTCCCTCTAGCAAAGTCTCCAACACTCTCTCTGTCTCTCTGCTTGCAGCTAAAGTTCATTTGAGTTTTCTGTAGCAAAAGTTCTCAACCATCATGGATCGTAGCGTAAGAATTGTATGCTCGCAAGGCGGTAAAGTAAATGGGTTAAATTACGAAGGAGGAGAAAGTATAATTTTTTTAACTTATCCGAATATTAGTTTTGAAAATATACGTAATCATATTATTGAACGTTGTTCTATTCATTATGATTTTATTCTGAAGTCTATTTTTTGTTCTAATTGTTTTTTGATAGATAGTGAAGATGCATAAAATTATATTCTTGAGATTAATTCACAATCACGGTATATAAAAATATATGTTATTAAAGTAGCAGCAACCCTAGATAGTAGAAATAATGAATATTTTTCTGAATATCAGCATGTTAGTTCGGGTGCTAGTTCTTCTCAACAAATAGTTTCATTTATCCAAGAAGGTCATTCATCAGATGAATTTAACCATAATGATGATAGTGACAACGACAGTGGAAATAGTGATGATTTAGTTGAAAATATAGATTATACGGTAGATGATAATGTTGTAAAAGCTATCACTGATGAATTATTTAAGGGACAATCATTTTCTAGTCGTTCTCACTTTAGAAGCTTTATAAGTAATTTAGCAATTAAATATAATTTTAGTTGTTCAGCTAGTGTTATGAATAATGCTCGTGGAATTATATATAGTTACGATCAACCGAATTGTAATTAGAGAGTATATGTCAAATCTATTAGAAATGGCGATATAGTTAAAGTTAGTACCTTAGAAAATCGTCATTCTTCTTTAGGAAGACTTAGTACAGGACGTCATCGACTAGCTACCGCTTCATGGATTAAGACCATGATAATTGACATTATTAGAGATAACCAGTCATACAGTCCATCACAAATTGTTAAAGATATATATAGGGAGCACCGTATACAAGTTAGTTATTCCAAAGCATGGAGAGCCCGAGAGACAGCATTAGCTGAAATTAATGGTAGTTATGATGAGGCACACGCTAGTCTTGAGGAGTATTGTTATAGAATTATGGAGACAAATCCAGGTAGTACATGTTTTATTAAAACTGCCAAAACAATAGCTTCCAACGAATTTTTATTTGTTTTAAGTCATGTATTGATGGATTTTTAAGTGGATGTTTACCAATTATTAGTACTGATGCTACATTTCTTTCGTCTAAATATCATGGTATCTTATTTATTGCTTGTGCTCACGATCCTAACTATCAATTATATCCTATAGCTTATGCTGTTGCTGAAGGTGAGAATAGTGATTCTTGGTCTTGGTTTTTAAATTCTCTTAAAATATCTTTTGAAAGTTGTTTTAATGATTGGAGTACAATTTCATTTATATCTGACAAGCAAAAGGGATTAATAAATGCTGTTCGTGCTATTTTTCCTGCATCTTCTCATTTTTTTGTATTCAACATTTTAAACAAAACATGAAAAAAGTTACAAAAGAACCAGTATTTCAACGCTTGTTAGACTCGCTTGCTAGATCATATAATAAAACGGATGCAGAGAGTGTGTTTGATATAATTAAAGCCGAGAACATAATATTGTACGATTGGCTTATTGGTGTAAACGATAAAAGTCGTCGATTTGAACATTGGATAACAGCGTATGCTACTTGTCCTAGATTAGATATTAACACTTATAATCTTGCTGAATGTTTCAATAGCTGGATTAAGAAATTATGAGATAAGCCAATAACAATACTTCTCGATGGTATTAGAGCCAAGATTATTACACTTTATGACAATCGTAGAAAGTTTGCTGAAAATATAGACACAGATTATTGTCCGAAGATGTTAAAAAATATGGCTTCTATTATCAAAGAGAAGAACCACCTAGAAATATTAGCTATTGATAGTTATAAGTTTGAAATAATAGACCGGGCAACAAGTAGAACCTATATTGTTAATATAACTGACAGAACTTGTACATGTTTTAGATGGTACCATACTTATATACCATGTATACATGCATGTTTTGTTTATAGATATTACAATATTATTATTGATAATTTTTATCCTACAGTATTTTCGACGAAAAACTTGAAAAGTGTATACGGACCAAAAATGGAGCCAATTCCAGTTCCCTACGAGATCCAAGCTCCTTTGGTAAGAGGACAAATTTGGGTGCCAGATATAAGACGCAAAGCCGGAAGACCAAAGAAGAACCGCATCAAACCCCGGAATTCATCGACAAGAGATCTCCGTTGCAGTAATTGTGGTGCTATGGGACACAACCGAAGAAGATGTACTAGTCAATCGAGAGAGTAAAATAGAATTGTTCAATACCCAAATATTGTAATAAAAAACTATTACAAATCATACAAAAATTGTAATCATACAATATTACAAATTATCTACTAATCCTCGTCCTCGTCTTGTTGAGTTTGGGTAGGCAGCGGTGCTGATGGAGTCGAAAATAATTGTGTGAATATCTGGTAGCTTTCATCTCCAGCAGTCTGGTAACTCGGACCCGCTCCAGCATACTGGTAACTAGGGCCCGCTCCAGCATACTGGTCACTCGGGCCCGCTCCAGCATACTGGTAACTCGGGCCCGCTCCTGCATACTGGTAACTCGGGTCCGCTCCTGCATACTGGTAACTCGAGCTCCCTCCAACATACTGGTCACTCGGGCCCGCTCCAATATACTGGTCACTCGGGTCCGCTCCAGCAGTATCCCGCCGCCGACGACGAGAGTGTCTCCGTCGTACTAAGCCGGTCGGATAGTCCGGTGGAAGACGGGATTGTACTGGAGGCATTTTCGGTTCCCGTCCAATATCCAGATGCTCAACACGAGTCACAAGTTCCTCCATAAGACGCCGACTGTCTGGGAAAAGGTTTCTATGAGGTCGTTGTAAATGTTGTCGGTATACACCACTCTGAAATTTAAAACTTGTAAATTAATATATTTATCATATCTATGTATATGTATTTTTGAAGTATAATGAAGTCATACCAATTCATGCATTCCATCGGCAAAAGCACGCAGAGTAGAATCGTCTACGGATCAACTCTTGAACCTTTGCTCCTCGTAGTGGTATACTCGGTTGCTCATAAGAGGGCATCCCCACCATTGCCTATAGTCCAGGCTACCCATGTCTGTAAAATATAAACAAAATTTTAGCAAACTATTTACACTAAATCAATACGAATAATGAGTAACTTATAACTTACATTCCTCAGCAGAATTTAGTTTGGGAGACATGTCCCTCACACTATAATTCTCGAACCGATTATTCCAGTCAGCAACGAGACCAATAATTCGTTGTAATGTATTTGATGTCTCATAACCGACTGTCAGTGGATCATCGGGAATTATTGGGGCCATTCTAAATTGCCGAAGAACACGGTCTGTCGGATGGTACATGGTGAACCGATCATATATAATATGACATCTATGTAAAGTAAATGCATATGATGTCCTCTTGATTTCTGGAGCATCAGGTTCACATGAGTACGGTAACCAGGTTACATATTTAAAGATATTGTATCAATTAGATGTGATATTTATCTACGATCAAAACTTAAATAATTTAAAGATATTTATTGCATATTTAAAAATTACCTCATTATACTGCAGTGTATCAAATTGGCTACGATAAAGTGATACAGTCCTGTATTGGTAGTGTTGATAATCCACTACGTCTGTAGGCCAGCGCATAGCAACTGAAAATATTCCAACATCACTGAGAATGCTGGTAACAGGCCTACCAATATAGAAGTGCTCGTAGGACCAGAACTATAAAACAAAAATATGACATTAGTACAAACAAAATTTGCATATAAAATTACTCTAACTTTTTAAGGTCTTTCATTCATACCTGTATCAGTGAAATACATCCACAAATACTCTTGCGATTGAATCTGACAAATTCTGTCAGATTGGCGTATAAAAATGCAAGAGTAGCAGCTCCCCACGCATGCTCAGTAGGTTTTGTCAGATCATCCAATAATGGTAGAAGCTGCACATTTACCATATTTCTCGATGCATCGGGAAATAGAATTGCACCACATAAACAGAGCAGATACGCTCTAGTGCAACGAATGACCTGGATATATTAAGTGTTAAATAGAATTGCACCACTAAATTAACTCATAAACAAATTTACTAATAAAAATATATACCCGCATTTCATCTACATCAACCACCCCATCAATAGTTTGATGTAGGTCCATAAAGTTGCCACGGAGCCATGTAAATTTTACAAAATTGTCGTCTTTTAGACCTGATGGAGGGCTAACACCGAGATACCTCTTGATCAGATCAGATCCCTTTAAGTGCGGATCAAAATATATAGCGTTACCTTTAATAGGTAACCCTAGTATATTCGCCACATCAAAAAGGGTGATCGTCATCTCGCCGAATGGGAGTTGGAAAGTGTTGCGTTCGGGCCACCAACGCTCCGCAAGGCTTACAACTAAATGAAGATCGTGGATTAAATATCTAACACGATCTATATAATAGAATCCAAAGAATTCCACCAAAGCCTTTTGGACCGAATTTAGCTCCCACGTACGATAATTCCTTTCGGCCCGCCAATGTACATGGATCCGGGTTCGTAAACCAAGATCATGGTCGTATAACTATAAAAAATATATGCATTATATTTTGTGTGTAAATTAATAAAGTTAACAATTTGTAATTTCAAAAATTATCTCGCCAGTAAATATCTGACTAGAAATGTGGTCTTCACGTTGCTTAATAATAAGCTGGGTAGTCGGTCCGCCAGGAATACGACCATCATTGTGGGTAGCCATCTCCAAAAATTTAGATTATAAGATGTGTGTGAGGACGAGTGTGTGAGGAGGAGAGACTTGCTGTGAGCAAGGAGTAGGAGGAGTGTGTGAGGAGAGATTTGATGTGAGGGAGGAGTGTGTGAGGAGGGAAGTTGTTGTGAGAGGGGTGTTTATAGGGAGGGAAGGGGAGGGGATGGGGGGGGTCTCCGAGGGAAGGGATGCGGTCGTGGGTGGGTAACCGAGGGGGGGGGCGGTCGTGGTTGGGTAATCGAGACGTCAGGGGGAGAGAAGAGAGCGGCCCGCCAACTGAGTTGGCGAGCTGTCTCTCGTAGACAGCGCCCCGCCAACTCACTTGGCGAGCGGACTCTCGAGGAGTGCGTCCCGCCAAGTCAGTTGGTAAGTGGTCCCCCTGTCTGCTAATACCCCCAACTTTTTCCTTTTTTTATAATTATATTATATTTTATTACTTTAAACGAAAAAATCCGTATATATATATATATATGGTGAGTGGTACACCATTGTGCATGGTGCGAGCGGACGGGTGCCCGAGCCCTGGGGTGCGCGGGCAGTGGGCAGCAGCTCTTGCCCGTGTGTGTGTACTTTAAGCAGTATTCATATGCAACCCACAACAGTTTGTACTTTAAGCAGGATTCAAACAGACCGCTACTAATTTGGCATTTAAACACGAGAGAGACTCCATATACAAACAAAATCTTCATATGTTGGGGGTGAGACATCTTGTCCTTCCGACAATGTATTAGCGGATCATAGAGCTGGGTCATCTTATGTTACTATGCTCGCACGTTAGTCTATTGTTCATGAAGGACACCTCATTTATTTGAACACGATTCAGAAACCAAATTTTTTCATTTAAAGTAATAAAAAATTATATATTTATAAAAAATGGGAAAATTTTTAGGAAATTGCGGATGGGAGGACCACTCGCCAACTCAGTTGGCGAGGTGCTGAGTTGGCGAGTATCTCGCCAACTGAGTTGGCGGGGCGCTCTCCTCGAGGGGCCACTCGCCAACTCAGTTGGCGAGCCATGCACAGTTGGCTTTTTAGCCGTTGGCCAACGGCTATATTCCAACGTTCTCCTCCAATTCCTATAAACTCCCCCCCCAACACTCCTCACACCACATTCTCCTCCTATTCCAAACACTCCTCACACCACATTCTCCTCCTACCCCAAACACTCCTCACACCACATTCTCCTCCTCTTGATATTTACTGGCGATGGCTACCCGCAATGACGGTCGTATTCCTGGCGGACCGACTACCGCGCTTATTATTAAGCAACGTGAAGAGCACATTTCTGCTCAGATTTTTACTGGCGAGGTAATTTTTGAAATTACAAGTTGCCAACTTTATTAATGTATATGTTTTTTATAATGCCTATGTTTACTTTATTAATGCATATAATTTTTATAGTTATACGACCATGATAATGCTTTACGAACCCGGATCCACGTACATTGGCGGTCTGAAAGGAATTATTGTACGTGGGAGCTTAATCCAGCTCAAAAGGCTTTGGTGGAATCCTTTGGATTCCACTATATAGATCGTGTTAGATATTTAATTCACGATCTTCATTTAGTTGTAAGCCTTGCGGAGCGTTGGTGGCCAGAACGCAACACTTTTCAACTCCCATTCGGCGAGATGACGATTACCCTTTATGATGTGATGAATATACTAGGGTTACCTATTAAAGGTAACGCTATATATTTTGATCCGCACTTAAAGGGATCTAATCTGATCCGGAGTTATCTTGGTGTTAGCCCTCCTCCAGGTCTAAAAGACGGCAATTATGTGAAATTTTCATGGCTCCCTGGCAACTTTATAGACCTACATCAAACTATTGATGGGGTGGTTGATGTAGATAAAAATCGGGTATGTATTTTTTTTAGTAAATTTGTTTATTACTTAATTTAGTGGTGCAATTCTATATAACACTTAATAAATCCAGGTCATTCGTTGCACTAGAGCGTATCTGCTCTGTTTATGTGGTGCAATTCTATTTCCCGATGCATCGGAAAATATGGTAAATGTGCAGCTTTTATCATTCTTGGATGATCTGACAAAACCTACTGAGCATGCGTGGGGAGCTGCTACTCTTACATTTTTGTACGCCCAGCTGACAGAATTTGTCAGATCGAATCGCAAGAGTATTTGTGGATGTATTTCACTGATACAGGTATGAATTAAAGACCTTAAAAAAGAGTAATTTTATACGCAAATTATGTTTGTACTAATGTCATTTTTTTGTTTTATAGTTCTGGTCCTACGAGCACTTTTATATTGGTAGGCCTGTTACCAGCATTCTCAGTGATGTTGGAGTATTTCCAGTTGCTATGCGCTGGCCTACAGACGTAGTGGATTATCAACACTACCAATACAGGACTGTATCACTATATCGTAGCCAATTTGATACACTGCGGTATAATCAGGTAATTTTTAAATATGCAATAAATATCTTTAAATTATTTAAGTTTTGATCGTAGATAAATATCATATCTAATTGATACAATATCTTTAAATAGGTAACCTGGTTACCGTACTCATGTGAACCTGATGCTCCAGAAATCAAGATGACATCCTATGCATTTAGTTTACACAGATGTCATATTATATATGATCGGTTCACCATGTACCATCCGGCAGACCGTATTCTTCGGCAATTCGGAATGGCCCCAATAATTTCCGATGATCCACCGACAGTCGGTTATCAGACATCAAATGCATTCCAACGAATCATTGGTCTAGTTGCTGACTGGAATAATCGGTTCGAGAATTATAGTGTCAGGGGCATGTCTCCCATACTAAATTCTGCTGAAGAATGTAAGTTATAAGTTACTCATTATTCGTATTGATTTAGTGTAAATAGTTTGCTAAAATTTTGTTTACATTTTGCAGACATAGGTAGCCTCGACTACAGGCAATGGTGGGGATGCCCTCTTATGAGCAACCGAGTATACCACTACGAGGAGCCCAGGTTCAAAACTAGATCTGTAGACGATTCTACTCTGCGTGCTTTTGCCGATGGAATACATGATTTGGTATGACTTCATTATACTTCCAAAAATACATATACATAGATATGATAAATATATTAATTTACGTGTTCTTCAAATTTTAGAGTGGTGTATACCAACAATTTTTGCAACAACCTGAGATAAACCTTCACCCACAAGGTCGACTTCTTATAGAGGAACTTGTGACTCGTGTTGAGCAGCTGGGTATTGGACGGGAACCGGAAATGCCTCCAGTACAATCCCGTCTTCTACCGGACTATCCGACCGGCTTAGTACGACAGAGACACTCTCGTCGTCGGCGGCGGCGGGATACTGCTGACTCGGGCCCGAGTGACCAGTATGCTGAAGCGGGGCCTAGTGACCAGTATGCTGGAGCGGGCCCGAGTAACCAGTATGCTGGAGCGGGCCCTAGTTACCAGTATGCAGGAGCGGATCCGAGTTACCAAACTGCTGGAGATGAAAGCTACCAGATATTCACACAATTTTTTTCGACTCCATCAGCACCGCTGCCTACCCAAACTCAACAAGACGAGGATTAGTAGAAAATTTGTAACATTATATGATTACAATTTTTGTATGATTTGTAATGGTTTTCTATTACAATATTTGGGTATTGAACAATTCTATTTTAATCTCTCGGTTGACTAGTACATCTTCTTCGGTTGTGTCCCATAGCACGACAATTACTGCAACGTAGATCTCTTGTCGATGAATCCCGGGGTTTGATGCGGTTCTTCTTTGGTCTTCCCGCTTTGCGTCTTACATCTGGCACCCCAATTTGTCCTCTTACCAAAGGACCTTGGATTTCGTAGGGAACTGGAATTGGCTCCATTTTATGCGCATATACAGCTTTCAAGTTTTTCGTCGAAAATACTGCAGGATAAAAAGTATCAATACTAATATTGCAATATCTACAAACAAAACATGCATGTATACATGGTATATAAGTATGGTACCATCTAAAATATGTACAAGTTCTGTCAGTTATATGAACAATATAGGTTCTACCTGTTGCCCGGTCTATTATTTCAAACTTATAACTATCAATAGCTAATATTTCTATGTGGTTCTTCTCTTTGATAATAGAAGCCATATTTTTTAACATCTTCGGACAATAATCTGTGTCTATATTTTCAGCAAACTTTCTACGATTGTCATGAAGTGTAATAATCTTGGCTCTAATACCATCGAGAAGTGTTGTTATTGGCTTATCTCGTAATTTCTTAATCCAGCTGTTGAAACATTCAGCAAGATTAGAAGTGTTAATATCTAATCTAGGACAAGTAGCATACGCTGTTATCCAATGTTCAAATCGACGACTTTCATCGTTTACACCAATAAGCCAATCGTACAACACTATGTTCTCGGCTTTAATTATATCAAACACATTCTCTGCATCCGTTTTATTATATGATCTAGCAAGCGAGTCTAACAAGCGTTGAAAAATTTGTTCTTTTATAACTTTTTTCATGTTTTGTTTAAAATGTTGAATACAAAAAAAATGAGGAGATGCAGGAAAAATAGCACGAACAGCATTTATTAATCCCTTTTGCTTGTCAGATATAAATGAAATTGAACTCCAATCTTTAAAACAACTTTCAAACGATATTTTAAGAGAATTTAAAAACCAAGACCAAGAATTACTATTCTCACCTTCGGCAACAGCATAAGCTATAGGATATAATTGATAGTTAGGATCGTGAGCACAAGCAATAAATAAGATACCTTGATATTTAGACGAAAAAAATGTAGCATCAGTACTAATAATTGGTAAACATCCACTTAAAAATCCATCAATACATGACTTAAAACAAATAAAAATTCGTTGGAAGCTATTGTTTTCGATAGTTTTAATAAAACATGTACTACCTGGATTTGTCTCCATAATTCTATAACAATACTCCTTAAGACTAGCGTATGCCTCATCATAACTACCATTAATTTCAGCTAATGCTGTCTCTCGGGCTCTCCATGCTTTGGAATAACTAACTTGTATACGGTGCTCCCTATATATATCTTTAACAATTTGTGATGGACTGTATGACTGGTTATCTCTAATAATGTCAATTATCATGATCTTAATCCATGAAGCGGTAGCTAGTCGATGACGTCCTGTACTAAGTCTTCCTAAACAAGAATGACGATTTTCTAATGTACTAACTTTAACTATATCGCCATTTCCAATAGATTTGACATATACTCTCCAATTACAATTCGGTTGATCACAACTATATGTAATTCCACGAGCATTATTCATAAGACTAGCTGAACAACTAAAATTATATTTAATTGCTAAATTACTTATAAAGCTTCTAAAGTGAGAACGACTAGGAAATGATTGTCCCTTAAATAATTCATCAGTGATAGCTTTTACAACATCATCATCTACCGTATAATCTACATTTTCAACTAAATCATCACTATTTTCATCGTCGTTGTCACTATCATCATCATGGTTAGATTCATCTGATGAATGACCTTCTTGGATAAATGAAACTATTTGTTGAGAAGAACTAGCACCCGAACTAACATGCTGATATTCAGAAAAATATTCATTATTTCTACTATCTAAGGTTGCTGCTACTTTAATAACATATATTTTTATATATCGTGATTGTGAATTAATCTCAATAATATAATTCCATGCATCTTCACTATCTATCAAAAAACAATTAGAACATAAAATAGACTTCAGAATAAAATCATAATGAATAGAACAACGTTCAATAATATGATTACGTATATTTTCAAAACTAATATTCGTGTAAGTTGAAAAAATTATACTTTCTCCTCCTTCGTAATTTAACCCATTTACTTTACCGTCGTGCGAGCATACAATTCTTACGCTACGATCCATGACGGTTGAGAACTTTTGCCACAGAAAACAGGAGAAAAAAGCTGTAAAAATAGGAGGAGGAAGCTGTGAAAATATGAGGAGGAGGAGAGTGTGTTGTGTGAGGAGTGTTTGGGGGGGTGGGGGTGTTTATAGGGGTTCGAGACAGCCGTTGGAGGGAGCCGTTGCTCAACGGCTAGCCAACGGTGCATGGCCCGCCAACTGAGTTGGCGAGCAGCCTCTCGAGGAGAGCGCCCCGCCAACTCAGTTGGCGAGATGCTCGCCAACTCAGCACCTCGCCAACTGAGTTGGCGAGTGGTCCCCCCCCCCCCGCAATATCCCCAAACTTATCCCCTTTTTTATAAATATATATTATTTTATTACTTTAAATGAAAAAATTCGTTCAGAAACAGAAATTTCCGTCCAAATACTCCCATTTTTTTTTAATTTGCCCATCAGATATATATATATTTTTTTGAACAAATTGTATATAAGAAAATATCTCGTCAAGTGAGTTGGCGGATTGAAGGAGGTGGAAGAAACCGCCAACTGAGCTGGCGGATGGATGTTGGAACCGCCAACTCATTTGACGAGTGAAAACAGAAGTAAAAATGAAAAACAGAAATATTTTTTATTATCTATACTAGTAAATTTGAACATATTAATATTTTTTATGTTATTATTAAAAAAATAGAACTTTATTTAAATTATATTCAAATATTATAAAAATGATTTGAATATATTTGAATTATAATTTGTTATAATTATATCTTTTAAATTTTGGATATATGTTTAATTAGATAATATCTTGTAGTTAATTTGAATATAATTTAAATTTTGAATATATTTTATGATGGGTTATATGTTCAAGTGATTTTTAAATTTTTTTCTCAAGTACATAAGAACCCATACGATAGTTAATTTTTATATTTTTTATATTGCTAATTGATGATATACTCGTGGGTAGTTAATTTTTTATATATTTCTAATTGATGATATACATACGGCTTAGCCGGCTCCTTTTTGAGCCATTTCTAAGCCACAGTAGAGATAATATCTATTTAAAATATATATATATATATTTGCAAATCAATTAAATTTTGTAGATGGATAATAACCAATTATCTATTATGATATCACAAAAAATTACATTGTTAATACCAAAACAAAAATATTTATTAAATATTTTAAATCCAAAATTTTAAATAATAACAAAAAACTCAAATAAATACTGTTATCTTATGTTTAGTTTGGAGACAACTCCCTTGACGCCAGGTTCATTTTTTTTATTTGGATCCAAGAGGGTTGGTGCTAGGCATAAAAAAAAAAAAGTTAAGCACCAACCTCCTTGTCCCGTTTTTATTTTATTTTATTTAGAGCCAACGGAGTTGGTGTCAGTCATATACACAAAAAAAAAAAAAAACCGACACCAACCCCCTTGGCTCCATTTTGTTTTTTATAAATATCATAAAAATAAGCCTGACACAAACCCCTTATAATTCAAATCATATTTAAAATATTTGAATATAATTTAAATAAAGTTCGATTTTTATATAATATTATAAAAAATATTGATACGTTCAAATTTACTAGTATAGATAATAATAAAAAAATTATTCTCCGTTTTCACTTTTGTTTTCACTCGCCAACTGAGTTGGCGGTTCCAACACCCATCCACCAATTGAACTCACTTGACAAGATGTCTCCTTATATAAAAAAATTTCAATATTATTTTTTGATGCACAAATTTAAAAAAATTCGTTCGGACGAAAATTTCTGTTCAGAGAACTCACATTTATTTGAACACAAAAATGTTAGAACCATTGCTCAAAAAAATCAACTTCACTTTTAGTCCCACATCGGTTGGGGTCTTTGCTCAATGTGGGTATATATTAGTTTATCTCATTTACTTGCTTGAATGCTTGTGGGGGTTGAACCCTTGGGCCTCACGCGCGTGCCGCCGCCCGGCCCGGCTCGGCTCGGTTTGGTTCGGTTCTGTTCGGCGCGTAACGGGTGCGGGTACGCGCCCACATCTGCGGGCGCCGAATGCCGATTCGATTTTCTCTTCGGGTTCGGGCTAAGACCCTAAAATTCTTTTTGCTCTTCTTTAATTTTTTCGTTTAATATTCTGAACGTTGGAAAATAAATTTGTCCGTTACATTCATTCTCCATGTGTCTGTGTAACGGTTGAATTAAGTGTAACGGCTGAATTAATAGCAAATTAATTCAGACCGTTACATATTGGATGGATTCTTATATACGGATGGTTTTCTTTTGAAAACGAGATCAGAAAGATTTTTCTCCAAAAACTTGCAGCCACTATATTATTCATTCCATTCTTCGTCGTTTCACTCGTCTCCAAGCTCTGGACAGAGCTAAGTCCTGGTCATTCTCTCCGAATCGTGTGCGGCGACGAGATACCGGTGGTGCAGGAGTTTTACCACTAGGAACTTTGGGAAACGTCTGCACACAGATCCCGAATCAACTCTTAGGGCAGTGCTTCGTGCACGACTTCCCTAGAGGCCGGTAACATCAATCTAATTTTTTTTTCTTTCTCTTGATTCGCAAAGTGTTCAATAAGAAAACGACAAATTTTTCTAACAATCTAAGAGTTGATTTATATGTTAGAATTGTTCATCTAAATCTTGCTAAAAAACTTCAAAAATATTGTTAATATACCATTATTTATTCTCTGCTAAAGAAAAATAAAAAATTAACCTTTTATTATATATATATATATATATATATATATATATATATATATATATATATATATATATATATATATATATATATATATATATATTTCATCAGTTAGGTTAATATTTGTTGACTATTCTTGCTACATAACAGAAATTTTTGTTTGGGCATTGCTTAATTCATAATATTGTAGCAACATATTATTGGCATAGTAACATAAAATTTTTTGGAACAAAGTTGATTAATAAATTAAAAGTTGATAGTTACTGTAGCATAGTTGATAATTTATCAATTGAAAATTTAAAAATTTCTGACTATAGCAAACTTTAACTTGTAGAAAAATTATTCTTACTGTAGCCAATATTATTAAGTTGCAGTAGTTTAATTTTTATTCTAGAAAATTCAATTTGCTTAATATTTATCATAGCAAATAACCATATTTAATATTTGCTATTTGACCATAATCGTTAACTCAAAACAGTTGTTAGTAATTTGCTTCATTTCCTCAATTAATTTATTTGTTTACTTATCAAGTTGCTTACTATACTGTCAAATTTGCTTAAAGTGATTTAAAAATTGTTAGACCATTTGATAATTTTGTCAATTGTAATATTTTGATCACAAAATTTCTTTCAATTGTAACATAAACAATCACTTAGTATTTTGAAAGCAATCTAGGAAAAAAAAATAGTTTAGTAAAAAGGAAATTGTAAATAAAATCTTCAAATCTAAAGTTTCAAAGTAGAGGCAAACTCGGGCATAAGCCGAAAGGGTCCTTCTGTCAACCAGGTGTAAATAGCCCTAAGCGACATGGTACTTAAGAGTCTTCGGACCGCCGCTAGCTGGGAACCGGCCCCTACAGCTTACCCGAGTTGACCAACACTTAAAAAACTAAAGATTTTAAGATTGATTAGTAAAGACTACCTAAACTATTATCTTAGACATTGTTATTAAATAAATTTATATTTTTCAGAGTGCAAACATGACTGGTAAGGAGGAATCCTCTACTGCAAAATATGTTAAGTTAGATGGCTCATACTTTAAAAGATGGCAGAGCCAAATAAAATTTTGGCTCACGACCTTAGGACTTATTTCAGCCATTGATGGGTCCACACCCATCACAAATGATTCTGATGAAACTGAGTCTAACATAGGAGTGTCCACCTCCTCGAAACCAAAAACCCCTAAAGAGATAGATTTCCACTGCTTTCATAGAATTCTAAGCGCATTATCTTAATCCTTGTATGATATATTTTTTGAATACAAGAGTGCTAAAGAACTTTGGAAAGCCTTGGAAGATGAATACGATTGTGATGATGCAGGAATAGAAAGATTTAATTCTTCAACCTTTAATAGGTATTTCATGGTAGATAACAAGCCAATGAATGACCAACTCCATGAATTCCAAGAATACCTTAGGCATATTCAAGCCAAAGGCACATCTTTCTCCAATGAGCATAAAATAGCATGCCTAATAGACAAGTTACCTCCCTCTTGGTCTAATATTACTAAGGAACTTATCCATACACAAGAAGATCTTACATATAATCAAGTCCTAAAGAAAATTAGAACCGAAGAACAAATTAGATTGAGATCTAAGCCTAAGACTGAATCTAAAGCTAAGGTAAACCTTGTAGAAGGCCAAGGAAAACCCAAATCTAATTTTTATTATAAATCCAAAAAGAATTTCTTCAAGAAGAAAAAAAACTTTCAGCCTAACCATCAAAACCGTCATCACCAAAACCATAAACCTAGAAACTTCAGTCAGACTCATGATCAAAAAAGATTTTATTTTGTGTGTGGTAAAATAAACCATATGGCCATCAACTACTACCATAGGAAGAAGGAAGCTGTCCAGACCTCCTACAAAGGAAATGGCTCAATTCGACCAGAAGCGAACATGCTTCACAAAGGTTTTTCGAGTTCCTTCAGGTCTGTAAGCTTTCAACCCTTTATTAACCTCTCCTACCATTCTGATGATTGGTGGTTGGATTCTGGAGCTAATGTTCACGTTTTGTTTGATCGCTCCTGTTTTTCAAACTATTAGGAATCAAGTGGAGGAGGTGTGACCCTAGGAGATGGCTCGACGGCACAAATTATTGGAAGAGGAAAAGTTGACCTGAAGATGACATCAGAAAAAATCTTAACTCTTCATGATGTTCTTCATGTGCCGTCTGTCAGGAGAAACCTAGTTAGTGGATCCCTTCTTGTAGCCTCAGGATACAAAATTGTAATAGAGGTAAATAAAGTAGTATTTTCTAAGCATGACTCCTTTATAGGAAAAGGCTTTGTAAAAGACTGTCTTTTCTTTTTAAGCACAATGAATAAAATTTTTGATTGTTCTCTCATTGTCTCTAAGATAGAATCTTCAAATATTTGGCATGGCAGACTAGGTCATGTGAACCTAGGTTCTATTAAAAGAATGATGACTTAAGATCTTATTACCAAGACTCCAATAGATGACAAACACAAATATGAGATTTGTGTTCAAGCCAAACAGACTAAATTACCTTTCAAATATGTAGAAAGAAATTCTGACCTTCTAGAACTTATCCATAGTAACGTATGTGACTCAAATAGGATTTTGACCAGAGGCGGTAGAAAATACTTTGTTACGTTTATAGATGATTATTCAAAGTATTGTTATATCTACCTTCTCAAAACCAAAGATGAAGTTCTAGATAAATTTAAGGTCTACAAATCTGAAGCTGAGAATCAATTATAAAGAAAGATTAAGATCCTTAGATCTGATCGTGGTGGAGAATATACCTCAAACGAAATGATTAACTTTTGTGAAGAACATGGAATAATTTATGAGGTAACTGCTCCATATTCACCTCAGTCTAACGGAGTTGCTGAACGCAAGAACCGCACTCTGTTAGATATGGTGAATGCCATGCTTCTCAGCTCTGGTGCTCTTGATAACTTATGGGGAGAAGCCCTTTTAACTGCCTGTTACATTCTTAATAGGATTCCTAGTAAGACAAAAGATAAGACTCCCTATGAGCTTTGGAAATGTAGAGCTCCTAGGATTAATTACCTTAGAGTTTGGGGATGCCTTGCTAAAGTCAGAATTCTCGAATCTAAAAAGAAAAAGATTGGTCCCAAGACTGTAGACGCTATTTTCATAGGATATGCCTTAGACAGCTATGCCAATAGATTTTTAGTGACTCACTCAGAAGTAAATAAAATCTCTAACAATACCATTATAGAAGCAAGAGATGCAGTTTACTTTGAAAACATATTTTCTTTTAAGGATAGAAGTTTAATCTCTTCCTTCATACCCTCTACTAGTTCTCATGTCCAAATACCGAGCTCACAATCTGAACAAGACTTAGAACCTAGACGGAGTAAAAGGAATATGATTGAAAAAAATTTAGGAGAATGATTCTTCACCTTTTTGATAGAGGGTGATCCCTTAACTTATGAAGAAGCAATGTCGTCTCCTGATGCTCCCTTCTGGAAAGAAGCCATTAACAGTGAATACAACTCCATCATGGAGAATAACACTTGGTTTCTAACAGATCTACCTTTAGGCAATAAACCAATAGGTTGTAAGTGTATTTTCAAAAAGAAACTCAGAGCCGATGGTACTATAGAGAAATACAAAGCTAGATTAGTTGCTAAGGGTTTTACCCAGAAGAAATGGTTAGATTATTTTGGTACCTACTCTCCTGTAGCTAGGATCACATCCATTAGAACTCTCTTGGCCTTAGCATCCATTCATGATATGCTAATCCATCTAATGGATGTCAAGACAGCATTTTTGAATGAAGATCTAGAGGAAGAACTTTATATGGACCAACCTGAAGGTTTCATTGCTAAAGGTCAAGAAAAGAAAGTTTGCAGACTAGTAAAATCCCTCTATGGCTTGAAATAAGTTCCTAAACAATGGCACAATAAATTTGACAAAGTAATTTGTGAATATGGTTTCTTGTTAAATGAGTATGACAAATGTATATACTCTAAAGGTACATGTAAAAGTTGTGTCATTTTATGCTTGTATGTAGATGACATCCTTATCCTAGGTTCATCACTGGAATTGATAAATATTACAAAGAACTATTTATCTAGCCAGTTTAATATGAAAGACCTAGGAGAAGCCAACTTAATTTTAGGAATGCAAGTGACCAAAGGCAAAGATGGTTATACTCTATCTTTAGCACACTCAATTGAAAAAATGCTAAAAAAGTTCGAGTTATTTGATAAAAAAATATGTCCTTACTACTTATGACAGCAGTATTATACTAAAAAAGAATGAAAGATCACCTTTGGAACAACATAAATATTCACAGATGATAGGCTCCCTTATATATATAACAAACAGGACAAGACCTGGTATTACATTTGCTATTGGGAGACTAAGTAGATATACCAGTAACCCAAATCAGTCACATTGGACTGCCTTGGATAGGGTATTTAGATATCTCAATGGCACCCTAGATTACAAAATTTATTTTACTATGCACCCTGATATCATAGAAGGTTATTCAGATGCAAACTGGGTAACTGACTCACATGATATAAAATCTCCTACTGGATATGTATTTACTCTAGGAGGAGCTGCAATCTCCTGGGGCTCTTGTAAGCAAACTATCATAGCTAGGAGTACAATGGACTCCGAAATGATAGCTTTAGATACAACTTGCACAGAAGCTGAATGGCTTAAAAATCTTATTATGCATATACCTGTTTCTCTTAGTCCTGTTCCTGCAATTTCTATAAACTGTGATAATAAATCTGTTATTGAACTACTAAAGCATGATTCTGTGAATGCTAAGATGAACATGCACCTGCATTTGCGCTTCAAGTCAATAAAAAGCCTACTAGGCATGCAGATCACTTGACGAAGGGTCTGTCTAGGACTTTGATCCTAGAATCATCGAGGGGGATGGGGTTAAGCCCATAAGTTAGTCACCCGCAGTGGCAACCCAACCGAGTCTGACTGGAGATCCCAAGAAGCCGGTTCAATGGGTAGAAACAAGCTGAACTTAGGTGACTTTATGGAACACTGACTCAAGATTAAAGTCTCATTAAAATAATGTCCAAGCGGCTATACATGTGTACAATGACTCCCCATCCCTATGGTGACAGTGTTTCTGTGTGATATGGTTAGGATGAGGTTAAACTCTTAATAGGTCCAAACTGTAATGCTGGGTTGATTCATATCACCAACCATTAAGGACTTACCTATATGAGAGGTCGTGAAGGCCGCGACTATAGGACAGGACGATCCCCGACAACTCTCATGAATGTGAAAAAGTGCGCATGGTCATTTAAAAGCGCCACCCGATAGACCAAGGACCTCTAGCGTACTATGTGTGCTATTTTTCTAAATCTGGTTCAAGAAGTCTGATTCAAGGCATAGTCCATCAAGCACTTCTTCAGATTAAGGCAATAGTCACTACGTGAGATTCAAGACTGTAGTCCATCTCATCTATGCATAGTATTTTACTGTCCAGATGCTCTCTCTCTCTCTCTATTTACTTCACACTTATTTCTGTTTCGGAACTTGGTTTTTTTTTGGGGGGGGGGATTGTTAGAACCATTGCTCAAAAAAACCAACTTCACTTTTAGTCCCACATCGGTTGGGGTGTTTGCTCAATGTGTGTATATATTAGTTTGTCTCATTTACTTGCTTGAATGCTTGTGGGGGTTGGACCCTTGGGCCTCACACGCGCGCCGCCGCCGCCGCCCGGCCCGGCTCGACTCGGTTCGGTTTGGCGTCCGTAACGGGTGCGGGTACGCGCCCACATCTGCGGACGACAAATAACGATTCGATTTCCTCTTCGGGTTCGGGCTGAGTCCCTAAAATTCTTTTTGCTCCTCTTCAATTTTTTCCGTTTAATATTCTGAACGTTAGAAAATAAATTTGTCCGTTACTATTTAATTTTGAACCGTTAATACATTACGTGTCCAGATTCATTCTCCATGTGTCTGTGTAACGGCTGAATTAATAGCAAATTAATTCAGACCGTTACATATTGGATGAATTCTTATATATGAATGATTTTTCTTTGAAAACGAGATCAGAAAGATTTTTCTCCTAAAACTTGCAGCCACTATATTATTCAGTCCATTCTTCGTCGTTTCACTCGTCTCCAAGTTCTGGGCAGAACTAAGTCCTGGTCATTCTCTTCGAGTCGTGTGCGGCGACGAAATACCGGTGGTGCGGGAGTTTTACTACTAGGAGCTTCGGGAAACGTCTGCACACAGATCCCGAATCAACTTTTAGGACAGTGCTTCGTGCACGACTTCCTCAGAGGTCGGTAACATCAATCTAATTTTTTTTTCTTTCTCTTTATTCACAAAATTTTTAATAAGAAAACGACAAATTTTTCTAACAGGTCCGGAATTTTTGCAAGAACTGAAACATCTAGATGGAACACTAGCTACTTATTTTTTTTCTCGTTGAGTTTGTGCGTTTTAAACATCACATCTTGAAGAATAATATTTAGAAAAGTATAGGCTCACATTTGAACAAATTAATGTAGTACAAGTGTATTATTAACACTCAGACTACAGAGACATCGGAAGTATATGACTACATGTCCCATTGCAATTGCAAGAAAATTTACATACAGAAGAAGACACATTACAGTACTCCAAATTAAACACCAAAGATACCAAGTACTATACTACACAACGACGTGGGAGGATCTATTGTGTCGCAGTTGCATTGTCCCTGTCAGTATCACCTCTGCAAGCTATCTACGTCTATCTCCATCCAAACTGACAAACCCAAGAAAATGTATCAAGCCATGTATAGATAGACTCATACTGGATTCCTTTCCACACATCACCATTAAAACAGTCTCTCTCTCTCTCTCTCTCTCTCTCTCTCTCTCTGTGGACAAACTTGTTAGTTACGGATATTCACTAAAAAAAAAAAAAATTACAGCAAATAGTAACGAAAGGTTTTCGTAGCTATTTTGAGATATACCGTCACTAACAATAATAGCAATGAAACAACAATAAAAAAAAATGCCGCTAGTTCCAATATTGTCGTTCATTTTCGTCGCAAAAAATAGAATAGTGACTGATATTATCGTCGCTAAGTCAGCGACTAATTTACGGACGAAAATAGCAACGGTGTCTGATACTCTTTAGGTATCAGACAATAACTTTATCAAAATATCGACAAAAAAATTAGTTGATGATCCGTCGTTGGCTATCATTATTCCCTCGTTGCTTGTAATTTTTTAATTTTTTGCCGCTAACCCACCGCTTTTATGTCGCTATTCCGTCGTTGGATTATTCCATCGCCAACTTGATTATTTTTTCATAATCAAATATTTCTGGTGCACACAACCTGTAACACAAATAAATATCTATATCCCAAATAAATATACACATCTCAGTATAATACACAACAAACACATATCCATACAGTATAAAACACATCTAATAGATCCACACAAATAATATAATACAATATAGATCCAAATTCATAATCTAACAACAGAACAAATGTCTTAGAGTTTACAATAGTATAGTAATAATATATACAGCACTAAAATAGAATACATCAAACAATATCAATAAATCTATAAAAAAAAATTATCGAAATTTTGCCAGTAGCGGGGGGGAGGGGGGGGGGGGGGGGGGTGGCGACGGCGGCTGGGACTGCTGGCTACGCACGAAGTCCATCATAAAAGTAACCAAGGCCAATGCATGGCCTCAGGAAAGACAAGAGCAGGACCAGGAGCCGAAGCAGGAGCAACCGAAGGAGCATACTGAATCGCCATAGGAGGAGCATTACGAAGCTCTCTCAGGTCTCTCAATTGTCTCTGAAAGTCGTACATCACTGTCATGACCTGCTTCATGCTAAGTATGCCAAGATGAGTAGCGTCAGAGGCATCAGACTGTGATGATGCAGGTGGAGGTGGAGGAAGAGCTCTGGAGTAAACTGACGGATGTGATGCCAACATTTCGGTACTGTACACGTTGCCAACTTTTAATTTTCTCTCCCAACAACTTGTATTCACATATCAATCCTTCCAGTTGGCGTACATGGCCGACTAGTCTCAGCCCTCCAGCCCCACCCCCTCAGCGACCCAAGAGGCCTATCTCTCAAATGTCTTATAAGTAAACCTATATATATATATATATATATATATATATAAAATAGGGTTATGGTTAGGTTTATGATCTGAGTTAGGGTTATAGTTATGATTTTTATGGTTATATATATATGGTTTGGGTTTAGGTTAGGGTTTTTAGGATTAAAATTTTTTAGAATTAGGATTTTTAGAAAGGTACTTTAGGATTAGAATTAGGATTTTTAGAAAGGTATGTCTTATAAGGTATTTTTTTAGGGTTAGAATTTTTAGAAAGGTATTTTTATGGTTATATATATATATATATATATATATATATATATATATAGAGAGAGAGAGAGAGAGAGAGAGAGAGAGAGAGAGAGAGAGAGAGAGAGTCTATCCAATGAGCACATTGTAGAAGCATAACAATTCTAGATTCATGCGTCTAACAAACATGCGCCCAAAGTCGACTCAAAAGAAATCGGGCCGCAGGATGATCATGCGGCTAAAAAAAAAGCAGCATCCATGCGCCCCAAATATTGGCCGCATAAAGGCCTGACACCAAGATTATGTCTGACAGAGAACCTTGACAAAAATAATTTTCTGAACGCCTCGAAAGATATGAGCACACTAAGCGACAAGAAGCTCTCGTCAGACTAATAATGACTTCTAACAATCGTACAGCGCCACGTGTACGAGGCCCCATACGTCCCAGACTCCATACGCTCCATGCGACTCTGGCCTTATGCGTTCCAGACTCCATGTGTTCCATGCGTCTCTGGTCCCATGCGTTCCACGCGTCTCTGGTCCTATGCGTTCCAAACTTCATGCGACCTATGTGTCTCTGGCCCCATGCTTTCTAGACGCCATGCATCCCATGCGTCTTAGACTCCATGCATCCAACGTGACAAGGTTCCCTGAGACAAAATCTTACTGTTGCGACTGAAGTAATTCTCTCCAATTAAATACGGGTCACGTGTCAAGCTGACCAAGTCACGCAAACAGAAGACGAGAACCGCCAAGATCTCCAGCAATATCAAATCCTAACAAAACGTCCATATGACAGCTTGTCTTGGATTTAACCCATACTATGCACTTACAATGGCAATCGCATTCTGTTGAAAGAGTTCCTTGCGGCCACCAAACAGAAGCACATGCGGCACCTATAACCCATCAATATGATGATTATAAATAGAGGCAACTTAGATATCCCAATGGTCTTTTTCTGCTTCAGAGAGACCATACCCCTCTAGGCGAGCTATGTACGTGCACACAAACTTAGGAGAGAGAAGCGAGAAGAGAGCATCCCACATTCAATCGTCGGACCGTCAACGGAGTAAAAGAGTCGATGCAGTACTCGATCTCTATTGTTATACTACCCAAATAAAAAATATTGTACTTAAGATTATCTGTCTAGAATTTTTTTGTACTCTTTTTGTTTGTTATTAATAAAGGTTTTCCAAACCTATTATAATGGCGAACAATGTGGCGACTCTGCTGGGGACTTTATTCTCCTCTGATGAGAAGGTTATGACACAGTATGACGCGTTGAAGCTGGGTTCGACCCAGAGGATGCTGGTTGTACGCTTCGACTAGCAAACCTTTAAGAAAATAATCTCTGAGGGCGGCGCTGCTCCAAGACTGGCAAAGCCTAAATAGACCCGTAGGATATGGGTTGCAAAGGCCGATGTGCCTCACCCAACTACGGAGCACGCGCTCCCCGTCTCTCTCTTTCTCTGCCGTAGGACCGTACATTATGTGTCCATCTCTCATGCGACAGCCTCTTCGGACAAGAAAAGTACTCAACACTTGATCTCTGGCAGAGGAAAATACTACGATGCCAATATTTTAAGTGCTAAGACACGTTCTATGCGATCACGTCAAAAGCCGCATAAGGAGAACTATGCGGCACCATTCGACAACCGCAAGCAGTTGGCCGCGTGAGGCCAAAACATCCACAAAAGTTCCGTCTTCGACCGAATCTCACGCATCGCTAACTCCATACACCATATTAAGAAGAGCGAAGATGTGAACTTGGACTCTTCATACTACACACTGGCACATGCTAGGACGTAGAAGTCTAAGACAATACGAGCTCACCAAGCTCAAGCAATTGGTCATTCGATCGACTGTCAACAGACGTCGCTTACTATGCGTGCCCTTGATGGAAAGTCATATAAAATCAGCCAGTGCGTCCAGCTCGAGGTGGCAATCGGACATGGTCGGTCTAAAGAGTCGTTCGTTGGCAACTTGGGGCAAGTTCTTATACGAAACCCAGGTCAGAAAGCAAAATTAACACCTGCGCACCCGTGTGCTCGGTCTAGACTCATAAGGAGGATGCAAAGGTGAATCAGCCCTCGCTCGACTTGCGCAACGTGATCAATCACAAGCGCAAAGTAAGAAAAATAACTACAGTATATGGAGTATCCTCACCAGGGCATAACTTTGCTAATATTATCATTAACTGTTGATTTAACAAAGCAGCATCACCCACAAAAAGGTAGTCGGCATTCAAGCGGCTGCTGTAATGCCCCGTTTCCCCTATTCGGGGAGCGCGACCAAAAAATACTTGATATCGTCCGATCGGGACAGATTGAATCAAGATCCTTTCCTCGTTATGGATTAGTTTCTTCGGAATCAGGTCCCATATTCAACGGATCGTGCCTCAAGGAAGGACTCGACGGCAGAGTCGAGAGGGGCCTTTCCGTTGTGCTGGTTTCCTTGCCTGTTTTTGATGTTGCTTGGTTGCTTTCTTGTTGGTTTTATGACTTGCTTTTTCTTGAATGGTTTTGATGGATTTTATTGCCTTCGTTCTTAGGATTTCACATTTCGTATCGAATCTCGGAGACCGAAGCAGAAGATATTGATCATCTGTTGGTGCGTACAGGTGATCGGGTAGATGACGCACGTGTGAAGTCTTGAAGTTCTCCCTTTTCTCTCCTAGTTCACCAACTTGTGAGTGGCTTATTTCGATTAGCACCCTTCTTCCCAGTCTTCATTCTTAATAAATTGGCTCATTTGTGCATCCCGCTCCAATGATATCATAATAAGAATAAAGTGAGTCAAAGGAAAAGTAGAGTTAGACTTGAAAAAAAAACTTGTAATGCTTGTCACCTAGAATTCTCAAACGATCATATTGATGCGTGCTTGTCCGCTATGCATTTATATATTCATGTTTCAGTTGTGTTAGAACTTATTCTATATAACTGTACAGATATATTGTACAAACTATATTAAAATGCAATCACTTGGACAGGTAGACTATGCCAAATATACTATGCCAAAGTAGATATATACATTCTTGTGGTTTGAATGCTTTATCTATTAACTTAGTATCAATGGGTAGTTCGGTCGGACAACTTGGGCACAAGCTTTAGTTCCTGCGAACGGTGCCCGGGGCACTGGGGCCGATTAGTTTTGGGCGGAACTCAGATAGCTATGCTAGCAAGCCTAACACGGATAATGCGGAGGCCTTGCAACGGGGCTTGCTACCCGCGCTGCAAGGGCCACCGTCTTACTGTAGCTATTGTCCACGGTGGCAATGATATGCCATGACCCAATGTATATATATTTTTGTATTGCTTGCTTAAACTAATAATGTCTTCGTGGCAGGGAAGGACATGGTAAGTATTGTGCAGGCAGTTCAGACGGAAAGATAAAAGTCACCTAACGGTGGCATATTTATTTATGTAAAGTGCATACTCAATACTTGCATGTAAAATAAACTAAGACAAGATAGAAAATCCACGAATAACTTGCATGCTTCATATAAACAACTCTGGATTTGGTTAGTTGGGTTAGCTTGCCTTCACCGGTACTTTTTAAAGTACTGACCCTCGTTGCAGCAGGTTCTTCGAGCCCAAGCGACGCGGCGAGGAGATGAAGCTTCTTCTTCCCCCAACCAGTCCAGTACTCTTCACAACCGTTCGTGACTTTTTGGAGCTTGTACAAAGCACTCGGAGGTCGCACAACCCTTATATGCAGCTCCGAGGCAAGGCGATAGCTTCACCAGCAGGTGTCTACATTATTTTGAAGTTTTAGTAAAGGATGTGATGTATGGAACAACTATCTCATTTTGTATCCAAGTTATAATCCCGTGTGGCATCCTTATCGCTTTTGGGTCAAGAGTCTGTAATCAGATGTTCATTATAAATAAAAGAAAACTTTTCTATGCCTCAATGTGTGTTATCTTATTTGCGTACTCTATTGCATGTATTCTAAAGATTATCATTATGCCTTGGCCTTGTGCACCCGCGCCCTACGCGTGCACGGCATCACGTCCGGGGGACGATTATCGATTGGGCAAAATCGGGGCATGATATATTGGTATCAGAGCAAAGCTTCAGATCCTTTGATCTCGTGTCAGAAAGTTTTTTTAAGATGACCCTGTCCCTTCCGATTTGAACTCTTAAAATCGATTGGAACAAAATGAGATGCATTCCATACAGTGAGTCCGTAATACTCTATGAGACTGATCTAAGTTCCTTGTTTTAGCAAGAATGGCCCAAACACAAGCAACAAGGCAAGTTGATGCAAGTACTTTTGGCACTTCGGCTAGTTCTGAGAGACAACGACCTGCGCCCTCCGTCGATCCGGTCGAACGAATGATGCAAATTCTAGAGGCACAACAAAAGAGGGATGAGGCCCGACGGGACAAATTCGAGAAAAATCTAAAAGCTCGATTCGAGATCCAGCAGAAGCAGGTGGATGCGTTACAGCAAATTATTCAGACTTTGGCTTCCAACCATTCCGCAACAACAATAGCGGCACCAGTGGAGCCACCAATAGATGAAGTCAAAATATCCCGTACCGTAAAGAAGAAGGATGTGACTGCCTTCGACTTTGTCGACTTCAAAAAGGTTTACAATATGTCCTTCCACGGCACTGAGGATCCCGTTGTGGTGCTAGATTGGTTGGCCGAGCTAGAAGACCACTTTAAGCTTCTAGAAGTACTCGATGACA
The DNA here is from genome assembly GCA_036927795.1 of Iris macrosiphon. Classification (NCBI taxonomy): domain Eukaryota; kingdom Viridiplantae; phylum Streptophyta; class Magnoliopsida; order Asparagales; family Iridaceae; genus Iris; species Iris macrosiphon. Next base: position 249,038,760 of record JAYESA010000005.1, read on the forward strand.
AGCAGGTCGCCTGTGCCCAACTCCAGCTTCGGATGAACGCGCATGATTGGTGGGATATGCAACGCAGATCTCTCTCCGCAGATGCTGATGGCGAGACGATCCCTTGGTCCACCTTCTATGGCGCATTCGAAGAAGAGTTTATGTCACGCCCCAGTCCCAAAATACGTAGGACTAGGAACACATAAGCATGCCAGCCGCATGGATATGGCAACTCTAATATATGGAAACCAAACCCATACGTACGCTGTAATATGAATATAAAATCCACAAGTGGTATAAATATATGTCACAAGTCACAGGGTACAATCTAAATCTCATCCACAGAAAATTAATATAAATGAATAACCAACATCTATATAACTAGATCTCAACATAAGTATCTAAGGATGATAGTTGGATGGAGACAAATCTACTACCAACTCGAATGTAAGAGCAAATACAAAATAAATACAACACAACAACACCATATAAGAATACCAGCTAGCAATCACGGGCTCGAAGAGAGGACATCCACGAAACATATATAACCATCCAAATCTGTGCTCCTGCAAATACTCAAGAACAGATACACCTAGCAGAGGACCAGGTCCTCAGAGGGACGTAACAAGATACAGAAAAGCGAGCCAACTTGAATACAGTAAACATGCATATAATTTGAAAATAAATAAGTACGTTGTACAAGACAATCTATATGAATGCAAATGAGGACAACTTTTTGACGTATGGGCAAGGGTAGGCTACTCGATCTACCTCACAACTCACACACACGTCAATGGACATCAGAAATCGACATACCGTGGGGGTAGCGACCAGCGAGACTCCAGAAATCGACATACCGCGGGGGTAGCGACCAGCGCGACACACGCCCGTAGTGCGAACTATATACTACGGTTTACCAGAGTGGTTAAAAGCCCATACGCCTAATGATTGTCCTCTCATGATACTAGGTGCCATGTGTGTGTCAACATATCTAATATATAGTAATGACTGAAAGAAACTACACATGCAATAAATAAACAGAAATGAAATAAATATAAAGAAATATACTAAGCATGCAAAATACTGTAAGCAATTTGGCAAGGTATCTTGCCTGGGGTCCTGCTGCTGGTATGAATCAGAGTCCAAGTCACAGTCCAAATAGCCTATGTATTACAAATTTATCACGTCAAAAGATAATTTATTTTAATTTATTTAATTCTGGTATAATTACTCTAAAATCCTATTTTAATCTTATTATTCTAATTTTTATGTTAATTCCTAAATTTTGTCCAAAGAAACTGAATTTTATCAACTCGAGACTCATGGCACGCAAATCGAGATGATCTGTTGACCGAAAAGTCAACCGACACAAACTCAACTTTCATGTATAATTTCCTGTAGATTTCAGCGTCAAAATATGCTAGAATTTATGGCTCGTCCAAATTCAAATTTATTTGGGAATTATGGCACATACAAATTTTGTATTGTGCACCGATGGTTAAATTCTAACCTAGAAGTTCTACAGAATTAACAGTATGAAAATAATTCGAATTAAATTCTGGGAAAAATATATGTCGATGATCTCGATATTGGATTTCCGAAACTTTAAACAGTTCATGATTCTGATTCCGGGTTCTCCCAGAATTGCGAAAACATCGAAACACGTCTATTTTCGGACATGATGTGCTCTACAAATTGTCTAGAATTTAATACTAATAATTTCTAAAAACAATTTATATAATCAAAAATCTAACCTCAATATCTTTCTAATACAAGAAACTAGGCCTCGTTTGGAGTCCAGAGCTATGCGCAATGGCTTTTGGAAGATGAAGGAACCCTAGATGACAATTCTCCAAAATCTCTCTCTCTAAATAATGGGATAATTAGGGTTATCATATTATATATATATAGAGATGTACCTGCGGCTGAATGGATATCTATATGCTGACACGTGTCAGAATCTGATTGGATGGTTTTATTTATATTATTTATTTTTAATTTGCCTTTATCAAAACATTATTTAAGTCATTTTAAATCTAAATAACTCCAAATAAATATTAAAAATAATCATAAAAATCTGGAAAAATTATATAAAATATATTTTGAATCTAGAAACCCTAGAAAAATACTTGGGATAATTTTATGTTCATAGGTTTTCTACTATAATTAGGAGAATCTCTAAACATTAGTTTTACCCATATAACTAAAAATAAATACTAAAATTATTCCAAAACTTCTGAAATAATTCCAGAAAATATATACTAATATTATAAACCCTAAAAAATAATGTGGGTCCATTCTATATTCCTGGGATTGCACAATAAATTCTACAAGTCCTAAAAATTAGTTATTAGCCTAATTACTCCCAATAAATACTAAAAATACTCAGAAAATTCCCAAACAATTCTAGAAATTATATGTGACTATTTAGAACCTAAAATAAAATTTTGGGATATTTTTATTTAAGTTTGAACATAAAATAAATTCTTTAAAGTCCTAAAAAATTATTGTTACTAGTTTTTAATTAACTAAAAATTATGGAAAAATCCCAATAATCTAAAATAGCCTAAAAATAATTCTAAATAAATATTTATATAAGTAAATATACTAAAAAAATTATTTTCTAATTAACTAATAGAATACTCTAAATAAATTCAACATCTATAATGAATATAATAATATAAAATATACATAAAATACCTATTTTGGGTGAGGGAGTTTAGAATCTACCCAACTTAAAACAATTTCGTCCTCGAAATTAAAATAAGGCATAATTTGTTAAATCCTTCACATTCGTACATAAGGTACGTCAACCGCAATCTCTTCCAATAATTTAAATAACAAAATCTATTCAAATCTATCACGATCATTTCAAAATTATGATAATCATTGTTCAAATCAAAATTCAACCTATTGTAATCTCTTCTCACTTTTCCAAAGCATCAATATCCAAATTTAAATTGAATCCATATAATATCTTCAAGATTTAAATAACTCATATCAAATTTTACCTCACGATCTTCAACTATCATAATCTCCTCTAGAAGTAATTCGAGTCCAATATTATTCATATTTTTACTTATAATTTTTTTTGTATTCTTCAACTTTTTAAATTCCATTCACATCCTCAATATTTCAAATAGGTAGTCCAACCATCAAATTTTAATTCTTAATTTAAATCATCAAATTGAAAAATAATTTAAATGCAGTCCACCAATGTTCAAGTCTGAAATTATATATTTATCCTTCAAATTCAAATTGATAATTTTACCTTCAATACTCAAAAATTTAAATTATGTACTTAAGGTATAAATATTGGGTCCTCAATATCAAGATTTTTAAAATTTATTAATCCTCATCATCTTAGTCATTCTTCTAAAATTCTCAACATTAAATGGCTTGAACCTCTCCCAATCTAATCTTACTCGATCACAATCTAAAAAAAATTCCTCTCGAGTTGCCAATGCACTGCTACCCAACTTAGAATTTACCCATCTATCACAGAAGGCTATATACTTTAAGAAAAATATTCCTTAATTTATTTACTCATGTCATTCAATCCTCAAAACTTCAACGCCGATTATATCATATATGATATGTCCTTAATTACGAAAGAATAATCCTCAAGTATGTGATCGGCCTATGGGGTATATCTAGTACTCTCTGTGTATCAAACTTATACCAAGCACGAGGTTTCGTCTTTCCGAAATAAGGAAAGACGGAGATCAATAATAAAGAGTTCAAGGGCGAGGTAATAGAATAGAAGTATCGGGATCAAGGCGTTTAAAGAATTCAAATAGGAATTGTTAAAGCAGTTGTGGATTGAAGTCCTATTTTGGTAATGCCTATCCACATGCTCGCATCGGTACAGTTATGTAACGGATACGATATGCTTAGACATATCTAGAGGGCAAGTTCATTCATCTACTAATCACTAGATATCTCAATCCACGTAAAGTAGTTATACGAAGGGCGAACCACGTGCACTATGGTTGATCAGACCGTAGTACACTGATTCTGAAATATATTAATGTATGCATCCACTAATACATATATAGTGAACAAGCTTGATGAAAGAATAAGCTTGCAAAACTAGGCTATAATAGCGGCATAAGTCAAGGTGGTACAACAATTATAGGTACGCTAGATGATGATGAAAGGAGGTACAAGTCAATTCAAGTTCACAAAAACAAAACAAAAAATAGAATAAGCAATAATAATAAAGACTCTACAAATCTCTATAGTTATCATACAACCTCCTTGTCTATGTCGCTAGTCGACCAAATGGGGGCAAGGACCTCTAAATTCTATTGTCTGAATAAATACTGTCGTCTTATGCTACCATACAATTAATGTCATTCAGCTACACTTCAATAATAGGGCAAAAGACTATATGATACTAGGTTGTGAGGTATGCTACCCAACTTATAACAATTAACTAATACTGTAATTGCCTTAAGGATACCGTAGAACTCCTGTTAAGGTCTACGGGAAGGGGTCTTGGTATTTATTAGGGTATCCTCTTTCATTATATAGGTCATGGTCGTCCTAAGTCTTAATCATAGCACTCATGGAGCAAGTATCAATAGTAAGGATAGAAGAGTTACTGGCCGTCAAGGGGAAAGGATCTAACTCGTATCGAGGTGGGGGTACATGTTACGCAATTTAAAACTAAGGGATAAGCGCCAGGTCTCAATCTACAAGAATAGCTTAAACCATCAAGTTCTAACTACTAAGCACACAATTTCAAAATTCAAGAGTAACCACCAAAATCCTAGCAAGCTATATATATCCTAACATAGAATAAATTCACTTGGTCTATAATCAGCAGTGTCAGATGGCACGAGTTGAAAGATGAAGAATAGAGGAACAAAATTTGGTCGTTGCACAATTAGCGAACGCTAAAGTCACAGAGGAACAATATATGAAATTAAAATAGGGGGCTCTATATAGCATCATGGTTTTCTAAGGGAAAGTGGTATGCTAGTTGCTATGTTCGAGGTATAATCAAGAGAAACGTTATATTCATTGCTCTTGGCTTCCTAAGGTACTGTCTTATACTAATAAGATAATGATCTAAGTTTATAGTTCTAATATTATCTCACCATAAGTGTTAGGTCCAGCCCTAATATTTAACCCTGGATTTCTATTGGTTCCTCAATACTAGGGTCAAACACTATGGTCAAACTTCTAACTAACTCTAGTAGTGTCTATACTACTCTCAAGTCTTTATATTACATCAAGGGGTAATGGTAAACCAATTCTAGGGATAAGGAATTCTAGGTTTTACTAGATATTCTAAACTTAGTGGTGTGTCTATATTCTCGTTGTATTCTTAATCGGTGTGCTACCATAATTATCATCCTAATAACAGGGGTTCCTATATTCTAGCAGAAGGCTATACTCAAAGAACTATTAGGGAAGTACAGGAATCAAGCAGGATGCAATTATTCAGATAGAACATATAGGAGGAAGATGAATAATAGTCAATTATGGATGATATCCTATACTCTATTCCTAGGTGCAGGCTTGTTCGGTACAATAACGTAACCGAGACAATATGCTCTCGACCTGTATAGGCCACCACAAAAATATGTCACGCCCCAGTCCCAAAATACGTAGGACTAGGAACACGTAAGCATGCCAGCCGCATGGATATGGCAACTCCAATATATGGAAACCAAATCCATACGTACGCTGTAATATGAATATAAAATCCATAAGTGGTATAAACATATGTCACAAGTCACAGGGTATAATCTAAATCTCATCCACAGAAAATTAATATAAATGAATAACCAACATCTATATAACTAGATCTCAACATAAGTATCTAAGGATGATAGTTGGATGGAGATAAATCCACTACCAACTCGAATGTAAGAGCAAATACAAAATAAGTACAACACAACAACACCATATAAGAATACCAGCTAGCAATCACGGGCTCGAAGAGAGGACATCCACGAAACATATATAACCATCCAAATCTGTGCTCCTGTAAATACTCAAGAACAGATACACCTGGCAGAGGACCAGGTCCTCAGAGGGACGTAACAAGATACAGAAAAGCGAGCCAACTTGAATACAGTAAACATGCATATAATTTAAAAATAAATAAGTACGCTGTACAAGACAATCTATATGAATGCAAATGAGGACAACTTTTCAACGTATGGGCAAGGGTAGGCTACTCGATCTACCTCACAACTCACACACACGTAAATGGATATCAAAAATCGACATACCGCGGGGGTAGCGACCAGCGAGACTCCAGAAATTGATATACCGCGGGGGCAGCGACCAGCGCGACACACGCCCGTAGTGCGAACTATATACTACGGTTTACCAGAGTGGTTAAAAGCCCATACGCCTAATGATTGTCCTCTCATGATACTAGGTGCCATGTGTGTGTCAACATATCTAATATATAGTAATGACTGAAAGAAACTACACATGCAATAAATAAACAGAAATAAAATAAATATAAAGAAATATACTAAGCATGTAAAATACTGTAAGCAATTTGGCAAAGTATCTTGCCTGGGGTCCTGCTGCTGGTATGAATCAGAGTCCAAGTCGCAGTCCAAATAGCCTATGTATTACAAATTTATCACGTCAAAAGATAATTTATTTTAATTTATTTAATTTTGGAATAATTACTCTAAAATCCTATTTTAATCTTATTATTCTAATTTTTTTGTTAATTTTTAAATTTTGTCCAAAAAAACTAAATTTTATCAACTCGAGACTCATGGCACGCAAATCGAGACGATCTGTTGACCGAAAAGTCAACCGACACAAACTCAACTTTCATGCATGATATCCTGTAGATTTCAGCGTCAAAATATGCTAGAATTTATCCTCGTCTGAATTCAAATTTGTTTGGGAATTATGGCACATACAAATTTTGTATTGTGCACCGATGGTTAAATTCTAACCTAGAAGTTCTACAGAATTAACAGTATATAAATACTTCGAATTAAATTTTGGGAAAAATATATGTCGATGATCTCGACATTAGATTTCCGAAACTTTAAATGGTTCATGATTCTGATTCCGGATTCTCCCGGAATTATGAAAACATCGAAACATGTCTATTTTCGGACATGCTGTTCTCTACAAATTTTCTAGAATTTAATACTAATAATTTCAAAAAAAATTTATATAATCAGAAAACTAACCTCAATATCTTTCTAATGCAAGAAACTAGGCCTCGTTTGGAGTCCAGAGCTATGCGCAATGGCTTCTGGAAGATGAAGGAACCCTAGATGACAATTCTCCAAAATCTCTCTCTAAATAATGGGATAATTAGGGTTATCATATTATATATATAGAGAGATATACCTGCGGCTGAATGGATATCTATAGGCTGACACGTGTCAGAATCTGATTGGATATTTTTATTTATATTATTTATTTTTGATTTGCCTTTATCAAAACATTATTTAAGTCATTTTAAATCTAAATAACTCCAAATAAATATTAAAAATAATTATAAAAATATGAAAAAATTACATAAAATATATTTTGAATCCAGAAAACCTAGAAAAATACTTGGGATAATTTTATGTTCATAGGTTTTTTACTATAATTAGGAGAAGCTCTAAACATTAGTTTTACCCATATAACTAAAAATAAATACTAAAATTATTCCAAAACTTCTGAAATAATTCCAGAAAATATATAATAATATTATAAACCCTAGGAAATAATGTGGGTCCATTCTATATTCCTGGGATTGCACCATAAATTCTACAAGTCCTAAAAATTAGTTATTAGCCTAATTACTCCCAATAAATACTAAAAATACTCAGAAAATTCTCAAACAATTTTAGAAAATATATGTGACTATTTAGAACCTAAAATAAAATTTTAGGATATTTTTAGTTAAGTTTGAACATAAAATAAATTCTTCAAAGTCCTAGAAAATTATTGTTACTAGTTTTTAATTAACTAAAAATTATGAAAAAATCCCAATAATCTAAAATAGCCTAAAAATAATTCTAAATAAATATTTATATAAGTAAATATAATAAAAAAATTTATTTTCAAATTAACTAATAGAATACTCTAAATAAATTTAACATCTATAATAAATATAATAATATAAAATATACACAAAATACCTATTTTGGGTGAGGGAGTTTACAGTTTATTCCCCCACCCATTCGTCAAAAAGAGAACGATTTTGTGCGTCTGCAATAAGGAACGATGACAGCGAAACAATATGCCGCAGAATTCAATCGGTTGGCTAAGTTTGCTAGTTCTTATCTGCCCAATGCAGCAAGCCAAGCCAGGCGATTTGAAGGTGGTCTGCGACCTTCCATTCACACGCATGTAGTCGCTTCGCAATACGAGACGATGAGGGAAGTCCTTAACCATGCCCTTGTCCTGGGTCGTAATATCCTTCCACTACTGTCGACGCTGTGCAACATTCTCATCACAAGCGCTCTAGTAATACAGGAGGAAACAATGCTAACAAGCATCCAAATAATAGAGGCAACCAGGGCAACAATTCGGGGGGAAATCAGGGGCAGTGCTGTGCAAAATGCAACCGTACAAGGCACCAGGCTAGCGAATGTCAAAATCAGGAATGCTTCAACTGTGGTCGGCTGGATCATTATGCTCGAGACTGTCTTGATCGTCCAAACCGAGTCCCTCAGCGCCGTACAGAGCAGCAAAATTTAGTTTAGGGGCCCTAAACAAATTGGGTTACGCAACAACAAGAGCGTCGTCCGAACACTGGGGGCCGAGTTTATGCCTTGACGAGGGATAAGGCCCTTGCCTCGAACACCGTAGTGTCAGGTATGTTGCTATTTAATAATGTACCTGCATGAGTGTTATTTGATTCTGGTGCCACATACAGCTTTGTGTCAACAAACTTTGCTAGGGAACACAAATTCATTCAAACCCCGTTAGGCCTAAGACTTAGCGTCAGTACCCCCATCAAGCACGAGTTTGCCTGCCGATTCAGTTTGTCGTGACGGCTATATTTGCATCGGAGGAAGAAAATTATCACTTGATGCCATAGTTCTAGACATAGGGGACTACGACATAATTCTGGGAATGAATTGGCTTAGCGCTTGCTCAACTACTATCGATTGTGCGGAGAAGAAAGTCGTATTTTGTCTTCCTGGCGAGATCGAATTTTGCTATTCATGTAGTCCACAGTCGAAAGCGTCGAATGCCTGCATGGTGATCTCAGCAATGTCTGCTCGACGGATGATTCACTCCGGCTATGTAGGGTACTTGACGTCCGTTCGAGACACTCGACAAGATTGTGCAAACGTTGAGTCCATTCCCATTGTGGCAGATTTTTCTGATGTATTTCCAGACGAGTTACCCGGTATGCCGCCTGATCGAGAGATAGAGTTCACTATTGACACATTTCCAGAAACTCGACCTATTTTTAAAACTCCATATCGAATGGCACCAACGGAGCTGAAGGAGTTAAAGATTCAGTTGCAAGAGTTGCTAGATCGTGGATACATCCGCCCGAGTGTGTTTCCATGGGGTGTGCCTGTATTGTGTGTTAAGAAAAATGATGGCTCGATGCGGCTCTGCATCGACTATCAGAACTTAAATAAGGCTACTGTCCGAAATAAGTACCCCTCCCTAGGATAGATGATCTCTTTGATCAATTACAAGCTACAACAGTGTTCTTAAAAATTGATCTCCACTCGGGTTACCATCAGCTCAAGATTAAGCCGGACGATGTGCCAAAGTCAGTCTTTCGCACTCGCTATGGCCACTATAAGTTTTTGGTAATGTCATTCGGTTTGACCAATGCCCCTACCGCCTTTATGGATTTAATGAACCATGTATTCCAGCCATATCTCGATAGCATTGTAGTAGTATTCATCGATGATATCTTGGTGTACTCGAAGAAAGGGGGGAGCATGCCGAGCACTTGCGGACCGTGCTACAAACTTCTGGGACAACAAGTTATATGCAAAACTGAGTAAGTACGAATTCTGGTTGAGCAGTGTATCTTTCCTTGGGCACATCATTTCTGTGGAAGGCATTTCAGTCGATCCAAAGAAGGTGGAGGCCATAGTCGAGTGGAAGCGACCTGCATCCGTTAGTAAAATTTGAAGCTTTCTTGGACTAGCAGGCTACTACAGGCGGTTAGTAAAGGATTTTCCAAACTAGCCTTACCTCTAACTCGCCTCACCCAGAAGGGAGTCGCGTTTGAGTGGTCCACCGACTGCGAATCTTTGTTTCAAGAGTTAAAGCATCGCCTCACCTCTGTCCCGTTACTTGCACTACCAAACAAGACCTCGGGATTCCAAATCTTCAGCGACGCATCAGGGAAAGGCTTAGGGTGTATCTTATGCAGCAGAATAGGGTGATAGCCTGTGCATGTGGCAGTTGAAAAAGCACGAAAAGAATTATCCTACGTATGATCTCGAATTAACGACAATTGTGTTCGGGCTGAAGTTGTGGTGACACTACCTTTATGGAGTGCCTTGCCAAATTTATACCGATCACAAGAGTTTAAAGTACTTATTCACCCAGGCGGATCTGAACCTACGACAGCGACGTTGGCTAGAATTGATAAAGAATTACGACTTGACGATAGACTACACACCTGGTAAGGAAATATTATAGCGGATGCATTGAGTCAGGTCTTTGTGGGATCTCTGTCCGTTGATAGCAGGTTACAAAGGGACTTAGAAGAAATAGGCATTGAACTCTGAATTCGATATCACGCACGGGTTGCTCAGATGCGATTTGTACCCAACCTGGTAGAGAGAGTCACATCTACTCAGAGGGACGACCCATTCCTCAGGAAAATGCGAGAGCAGATTCTAGCAGGGAAGGCGAAAGACTTTGCAGTAGATGAGAATGGGGTGTTGCGGTTGAAGGGAAGGCTATACGTCCCCAATGATTCAGAACTCAGAAAGGAGATCCTTACAGAAGCTCATTATGCAGCCTATACGATCCATCCCGAGAGCACAAAAATATATAAAGATCTTCGTACTATCTTCTGGTTGCACGGCATGAAGAAAGATGTGACGCTCTTTGTGTCAAAATGCATAACCTATCAGAGGGTGAAAGAAGAGCATCAGAGGCCAGGCGAAGAAATATAGAATCTTGCTATCCCGGAATGGAAGTAGGAGCACATAAGCATAAACTTCATTGTTGGCCTGCCAAGGACGCAATGGGGGAACGATGCAATCTGGGTCATCGTCGACCGGTTAACCAAGTCTGCATACTTTATTGCCATTAAAAGTACTTGGAGCGCCAATCACCTTGCCCAGACCTACCATGATGAGATAGTCCGGCTGTACAGAGTGCCAGTTTCTATAGTATCAGATCGGGACGGATGGTTCGTCTCACGTTTCTGGGAAAGCCTTCAGTCATCGATGGGGACCAAGTTAAAGTCCAGCTCAGCCTACCATCCTCAAATAGACGACCAAACAAAATGGGTGAATCAGATACTAGAAGACATGCTGCATCTCTGCGTAATCGATTCGAAGTCAAGTTGGGACGTCAATCTGCCGCTAGCCAAATTTGTATACAACAACAGTTATCAGTCTAGCATCCAAATGGCTCCTTACGAGGCTCTGTATGGGCGAAAGTGTAGGCCACCGATCTGCTGGGATGAAGTTGGAGAGAGGTAAATCCTTGGGCCGGAACTGGTTGAACAAACAGTCCAAAAGGTTCGGTTGATTCAAGAATGATTAAAAGTAGCACAAAGTCGGTAGAAGAGCTATGCCGATGTTCGTTGTTGCCCCCTTGAGTTCCAAGAGGGTGACCACGTATTTCTAAAGGTCTCGCCCATGCGGAGAGTTACAAGATTCGAGGTAAAAGGGGAAGTTAAGTCCGAGATTTATTGGCCCATTCAAAATTTTCAGGCGAGTCACTTCAGTTGCCTATCAAATTGCACTGCCACCAGCCCTATCTGTAGTGCACGATATTTTTTATGTGTCTCAACTTAGAAAGTATGTGCATAACCTGAACCATGTGGTAGACTTTGGTCAGTTAGATATACAGGCGAACTTATCGTACGTCGAAGAACCCGTTCAGATCTTGGAGCATAAGGAAAAGCAGTTACGGAATCAGGCAGTATCGCTAGTGCGTGTTCTTTGGTGTAACCACGTGGTCGAAGAATCGACGTGGGAACTCGAATCTGATATGAGGGAAAGGTTTCCCTCATTATTCCTTAGGGTTAGGTTCTATTGCTGAGTTTCAAGGACGAAACTTTCTATTATATGGTTATAATGTAATACCCCGTTCCCCCTATTCGGGGAGCACGACCAAGAAATACTTGATACCGTCTGATTGGGACAGATTAAATCAAGATCCTTTCCTCGTTATGGATTGGTTTCTTCAGAATCAGATCCCATATTCAACGATTCATGCCTCAAGGAAGGACTCGACGGCAAAGTCGAGAGGGGCCTTTCCGTTGCACTGGTTTTCTTGCCCATTTTTGATGCCGCTTGGTTGCTTTCTTGTTGGTTTTATGACTTACGTTTTCTTGAACGGTTTTGATGGATTTCATTGCCTTCGTTCTTAGGATTTCGTATTTAGTATCGAACCTCGGAGACCGAAGCAGGAGATATTGATCATCTGTTGGTGCGTGCAGGTAATCGGTAGATGACGCGCGTGTGGAGTCTTGAAGTTCTCTCTTTTCTCTCCTAGTTCACCAACTTATGAGTGACTTACTTCGATTAGCACCCTTCTTCCCAGTCTTCACTCTTAATAAATTGGCTCATTTGTGCATCCCGCTCCAACGATATCATAATAAGAATAAACTGAGTCAAAGGAAAAGAAGAGTTTGACATGAAGAAAAAACTTGTAATGCTTGTCACCTAGAATTCTCAAACGATCACATTGATGCGTGCTTGTCCGCTATGCATTTATATATTCATGTTTCAGTTGTAACTAGAACTTATTCTATATAACTGTACAGATGTATTGTACAAACTATATTGAAATACAATCACTTGGACATGTAGACTATGCCAAATGCACTATGCCAAAGTAGATATATACATTCTTGTGGTTTGAATGCTTTATCTATTAACTTAGTGTCAATACGTAGTTCGGTCGGACAACTTGTACACAAGGTATAGTTTCTACGAACGGTGCCTGGGGCACTGGGGCCGATTCGTTTCGGGCGAAACTCGGATAGCTACGCTAGCAAGCCTAGCACGGGTAATGCAGAGGCCTTGCAACAGGGCTTGCTACCCGCGCTGCAAGGGCCACCGTATTACTGTAGCTATTTTCCATGGTGGCAATGATATGCCATGACCCAATGTATATATATTTCTGTATTGCTTGCTTAAACTAATGATGTCTTCGTGGCAGGGAAGGACATAGTAAGTTTTGTGTAGGCAGTTCAGACGGGAAGGTAAAAGCTACCTAACTGTGGCATATTTGTTTCTGTAAAGTGTATACTCAATACTTGCATGTAAAATGAACTAAGACAAGTTAGAAAATCCACGAATAACTTGCATGTTTCATATAAACAACTCTGGATTTGGTTATTTGGATTAGCTTGCCCTCACAGGTACTTTTTAAAGTATTGACCCTCGTTGCAGCAGGTTCCCCGAGCCCAAGCGACGCGACGAGGATCTAAAGCTTCTTCTTCCCCCCAACCAGTACAGTACTCTTCGCAACCGTTTGTGACTTTTTGGAGCTTGTACAAAGCACTCGGAGGCCACACAACCCTTATATGCAGCTCTGAGGCAAGGCGATAGCTTCGCCAGCAGGTGTCTACATTATTTTAAAGTTTTAGTAAAGGATGTGATGTATGGAACGGCAATCTTATTTTGTATCCAAGTTGTAAGCCCGTGTGGTATCCTTATCACTTTTAGGTCAAGTGTCTGTAATCAGATATTCATTATCAATAAAAGAAAACTTTTCTATGCCTCAATGTATGTTATCTTATTTGCGTACTCTGTTGCATGTGTTCTAAAGATTATTATTATGTCTAAGCCTTGTTCATGCGCTCCCTATGCATACACGGCATCACCCCCGGAGGACGATTATCGATTGGACAAAATTGGGGCATGACAGCTGCAACAAAAGGCATCCACCCGATTACAACCCTGAGAGCAGGTGCAAGCACCAGAGAAAGAGGATCCGCCCTTTGCCTAGTGTTATTCTGTTCGAAAGGCCCTCTCCATGAGGGAAGGTCGGAAGTCCAGCACCTCCAGGCCGTCGCTCTCAGCCAGCGAGTCAAGAATACGGTCCCAAGGAGGACATGTAGCGGAACCCGCGGTATTTTCCTGAGCACCCGCTCAAAAAAGAAGTTCTCATCCACTAGGGGTAGTTCTTTCTCAGCACCTCACAAGGCTAGGAAGCTGGGGGTTGTAATCCCCCGGACCTTTATGATAATCCGAAGTTCTGAGAAGATCATGATTCCCAAGGAATAGATACAAAGATCCCTGAAGGTAGCGACACTAGTCAAGAGGACGTAGCTTCCTATGCTGGGGATAGTGTTCCCTCCGAGTCCGAAGAGGATGCAGTCCTACCAACTTTTTCGGACTATTCACGGCAAAAGTCTGAGGCAAAAAGTATGACGTCTACCGTCCCATCCATTTCTCCCTATGTGAGAATATCATACATGGCTGGGGAAAATTACGAGGGGCCCAACGACCGACAGTGCCTCAAAATCCTCGAGGTCATGATGTAGACCATGAGTGCGTCAATGCAAACCTTGACCAAGACAATGCTAAAAATTAAGGCAAATATGGCCCCACAACCAGCGAGAGCCTCTGGTCAAGCAAGCCTGGACCCCGGGACCAACGGGGATTCCAATGCAATCTCTCCACCTACTGGCGGTAACCATCCCCTGCCCGGATCATCTGCCCCTTCCCTAGTCGATAAAGCCTGAGAAGCAATACGGGAGGTACGAGAACTCCGGGCCCGCCTAGACTTAATGGGCAATCGTGACTCATTACGCGAGCTCAGAATTCGATAACCGCATCCCCTCGAGTGGAGAGATGTACCGTATACGCCCAAGTACAAGTCCTTCAACTTGACTCCGTTTGATGGGAAGCTCTCTCTCCTTCAATTCATGAGTTACTTTGAAACCGCAATGGGACATCTGCCTCACAACGACGCCCTCTTAACCAAGCTCTTTGTAGGGATATTGTATGGAATAGCCTTCGATTGGTTCTGCAGCCTCTAGGACAACTATATTTTGTCGTTCGATGACTTCAAAGGTCTTTTCCTTTCTCGGTTCTACAACAGAGAAAATAACATGATGATGTCCTTTTTAATAGATATCACACAAAGGGAGAAAGAGACTGTACCGAAATACATCGAACGGTACAAACAAGCGGTGCTGAAGTTACCCTTCGGTAACCCTGAGTCCACGCTGATGAGCACTTGTCGGAGGAATCTTCTTTCCACAGTCAGGCTCTGGATGGGTGACTCTCAGTTTAAAGACTGGACGACATTCATCAAAAATATAATCGGTGTTGAGAAGAAAGTAAAGGACACTTGCCTCTTGGGAATGAAGATCCATGTCGCCAATGATAGGGGAAAATGCCTTTAAAAACAACAATAATGGCGGTAACAGCGCCCGGGGTAGCAAGGAAAAGCAGGCTCTGGTCGCCAATATAGTCAAGAAGCCCTAGAAAAAGCCCGCAAAGGCTCCAAAATCGAAGAAAACTTATTCCTTCGAAGATGATGATGTCATAGAAACTTTTGACGTGCTAATAAAGGAAAACATGCTTCAGCTCCCCGACATCAAGCGCCCAGTTGAGGCCATCGAGATAAATAATCCGAAGTACTGCAACTACCATCGTTACGTCCATCATGCGATAGGGCTGCTACACACTGAAGTGGTACATCCAACGTCTGCTCGACACCAAGGCCCTCACTTTGGACTTCGATGACAAAACAGTTATCGTGAACATTGTATCTCTCCAGTTCGACAACTTCCCGGTGACGGAAGCCCAGGACAAAGTAATCCCGATCCCCCGAGCAATAATGAAGGTTATGAATCTCCCGCCAGCTCGTGACCAAATAGCCGAACTGATACCTCTTACCACATCACGTAGGAAGGTCATGTGGGTCCATCCAGATCTTGCTCCAGACTTGATGCAGCAGACAACGCCTTCCTCCACCAAGTCCAAGGATAAGAAGTCCAAGTCCTGCTACACGATTTCTATCCCTTTCGAAGAAGCTATAGCAGAAACAACGAGGCCAAGCCTGGCGTACCAATAAGAGTACAACATCCTTGACGATGGTATGCTCCCAATTGTTGCATCCAATCCAGGTCCATCCCAGCCTCCAACAGCAGATAAGTCCAAGCAAAAAGTAACTCACTTTGATAAATCGCTACACAAAGATACTGCTAAAAGGATAGAGAAGCCCTGTAACTTTGACATCTTGGCACAACTGGCCAATACCCCATCAAAGTTGTCACTATTTGAGTTTCTCCGACTCACCAAAGACACTCGGGTTGCTCTGAGTGAGGAATTATAGAATATCGACAACTACCTGGCGCAGGTCAAGCCGCCAGCTAAGGATCCTGCCGTATGGCCCCACTGCAATAATGTGATAGAGGGGATATCCAACATCACGTTCTCGCAATAAAATATGTTGCGAATGAACAATCGGTACGATCGTCCTCTGTATTACACAGGGTACATCGGTGCTATCAAGGTGGACCAGATGCAGATCTACCCTGGTTCGTCAATCAGTATCATCTCGCGGAGTCTGCTTCAGACCTTGGATATCCCGATGCATCGTTTGGCAGCAACCAATACTGTTTTCAGTGGCTTCAAAGCTAGAAGAAGCTACCCTTTGGACAAGATTTGCTTGAAGTACAGATTGGCGACTTAAAAACTAAGGTCACCTGCTACGTCATAAATGTAGATGTATACTACAATATCTTGTTGGGACGTTTATGGCTACATTAGTATATGATCGTGACATCAACCTTGCACCAATGTTTGAAGTACGTGGACGATCACGACATCATAAAGACAAAATTTGCCAATATTGATCCATTCAAAGGGGTCGAAGCCTATTACTCTGACTCGATCCTTTACAAGCAAGTCCACCAAGATAAAGTTGGCAACGATGCCGATGATAAGGCAGAGATAGAGACAACATCGGATGAGCCCTTGAGAGTCCATCTTAAAGCAAGCTCTCCTGACACAACCCATCCCCTCATGGTGAAACTGCACAAAAAAATACCTGAACCTCTGGTCGTTCACCTTCGTAGACTGAGTCGACCATTTAAGGAAGATCCAACACCTACTACAACCTTTAAACCTCTAGTGGAAAAGCTGCACAGAAGACCTCCAAAGCTGTCGTTCGCACTGGAGGTAGATCTCGGGAAGGATGAACTAGAGGAGTACGTAGCCGCTCATGCTAACGTCCCCTTTCTTGACGATGTAATTCCTGCGGATAAGATACCTTATTTTATGAATAAAGGGCTATATTTGAACTACTCGGATGTTCTACATCTCAGCACATTATATTCTAGGGAGCACGGTCTAGGATTGCACCTGCATACACAAGTGACTACCTCATATGCAGTGAACTGGATTCACTCTAGTCAAAACTTCTACTTCATAGTTCCAGCAAGGAAAAGGGAAGAAAAACTCATCATCTTCGGCAGAGTAAAAAGTCCCCAATCCTCCATCCTAGAGGAACTGGAGCCAAAACTTGATACCAGCAAAATACCACTTTACCGGTATAATTCTCAAACCAAGCTCCTCATCCAGAAGATGTGATACGATCTGAAAGCTGCTAGGGTTTAAACCAGGACAAAGGACGACGGCTGCCTCTGCATCTGCAGGCTCCTGCAGGCAAGTATGAGAATTACAACCATAAGACCAAGCATGGCTTAGGGTACGTCACGCCTCCCATGACCCCCGCAGGTTCGGATGAAGAAGATGAGTTACCCTCTCACTCTTCAGAATCTTCCTGTCATGCCCCAGTCCCAAAATACGTAGGACTAGGAATACGTAATACGCCAGCCATATGTATACGAACTCCAATATATGAAAACTATATACACACGTACGCTGTACATGAATATCCAATCCACCAGTGGTAATAAACTGTCACAATAAGTCACACGTAATTTATATCTCTTTTACAGGACAAATAATAAGTAGGAATAAAGAGCTGAGTAATAACTAAATATCAAAGATGAGTATCAAGTCTGATAGTCAGATGGAAACAAATCCACTACAAAATGACTATACTAAAACTACTAAAGAGAGAAGAGAATCAACTCTAATATGAGATAAATGTCTCTCAAAGAGTAGCAACAAAATCTCTAAACGGTGACAATAAATCATAGATACTCCGAGGGTAAGACCTCCTCCATCTGTTAAGTAGCGTCAGGTCCAGGTCCGTACTCCTGCGGATACTCCTGCTCGTCTATATCTGGAAAGGGACTAGGTCCTCAGAGGGACGTAACAAGATACATAATAACATGCCAATTAAGTACTGAAAAGTAAACATCCAATGGGGTCGCCTAACCGTCTAAGTGAATGCAGTTTGAAAATAACTTTCCAACACGTGGGCTATCTGGCTAAAATAGGATTGGCATGGTTCTCTTAGAGATCCAGGGGCCTACAAAGCATATCGTCTTTTGAATGGCAGAGGCCGACTGATAATATAATATATAGTGGTCATCACCACCCATTTTTTCGGCGGAGAATCCAGGCGAACAAGAAAAAAGTGTAAAGGAGCCCAAACGCCTTACTTATTGTTCTTTCCACCCCATGCTCTAGGCATGCCATATCCATGGCACGATAAAACCTCTAAATAACTGCCAGGTCTACTAGCATACAAAGTTTTTATTGGCAGTTATCCCTATCCGTCGCACGACCTATATGTACCAGTGGCCAGCCGAATACGCAAGTCCATGTCCTACATGTGACTCATACTCGTGTAAGAATAGTGTCATGGCCAATGAAACATAAAATATCTCATAATAATGGGATGGTCTCATAAAGTAGGTCTAATGCATATACATAAATAAAAATAGAACACGACGACACCGTCGTTGCACCCAAGTTTACTTGGACGCACAATTTATATAGCAGTTAAAATAAATAAACTAAATAAGCAGAAATAAAACATGCATGCATCATATAGAATATAAATAATAGTACAATGGCAAGGTATACTTGCCTGGCAAGAAATCTGTATAGTGCAAGCATCCAAATGTCAAGGACACATGATCTGGAACTAAGGCCTCCTAACAAATATTTCCAGATACGTTGAAGACGGTGTTGAGTTTGGTAGAAGAATTAAGGTTTGGTTTAGGGTGTACTGCATGGAATATATATAGGAAAAGATGTCGATTCCGCGGGTGTAATTTAGTGGTTTCAAAAACCACTGCTGCTGCTATTTCTTTCTTTCTTTTATTTTGGTTTTGGGTTTAGGAGAGTTTGGTAGTATAATAGAGATAAAGAGGCGGCGGGGGTCGATTCACATGCGCGAAGGGGTAAAAAAAAGTTGGTTTTTGCTGTTGTTGTTGTTGATATTTTGCTTAATGGGTTGTGGGTTCAGGCGGGTAGGGTAGAGGCTAAGGGGTTTAGGTTAGATCCAATATGAATTATATTTGTACATACCATTAAGCTAGCAACAGTCCAAAGGGTCTCCTATATGGACTAAATTAGAAAAAATTTATAATGGCTCCAAAAATCCCCTAAATGCACAAACATCTCAAATAAAAATTAAATAAAAATCTATTTTCTCTATGTAGCTCAAAACTACTAAATAAATTAAATAATTAATTAATAATAATAAAAAGATTAATAGGTTTTCAGAATTAGGGGTTTTATATTCTACCCAACTTATAAAAAAATTTGTCTTCAAAATTAAAACTAAGCCACGGTAGAAAGTCAAGGATGGTATAAGATATAAATTAACAAAGTAAATTCATACCTTGGTCTGCAAATAGGTTCAGAAAATGTTTACGTATGTCGTCCTCGCGCTCCCAAGTAGATTCTCCTGGCGCGCCATGCTTCCATGCCACGCTGTAAAACCCCTAATTCAGAAAACCGTATTAATCTTTTTATTAATTAATTATTTAATTTATTTAGTAATTATGAGCTTTATAGAGGAAATAGATTTTATTTAAATTTTATTTGAGGTGTTTGTTCATTTAGGGGATTTATGGAGCCATTATAAATTTTTCCTAATTTAGTCCATGTAGGAGACCCTTTGGACTGTTGCTAGCTTAATAGTATACACAAATATAATTCCTATTGGATCTAATCCGAACCCCTTAGCCTCTACCCTACCCGCTTGAACCCACAACCCATTAAGCAAAATATCAACAACAACAGCAGCAAAAACCAACTTTTCTTTTACCTCTCCGCGCGTGTGAACCAACCCCCACCGCCTCTTTATCTCTATTATACTACCAAACTCTCCTAAACCCAAAACCAAAATAAAAGAAAGAAAAAAATAGCAGTAGCAGTGGTTTTTTGAAACCACTAAATGACCCCACGGAACCGACCTATTTCCCTTTATATATCCCATGCAGTACACCCTAAACCGAACCCTAATTCTTCCACCAAACTCAACACCGTCTTTACCGCATCTGGAAACGTTTGTTAGGAGGCCTTAGTTCTAGATCCTGTGTCTTTGACATTTGGACGCTTGCACTATACAGATTTCTTGTCAAGCAAGTATACCTTGCCATTGTACTATTATTTATATTCCATATGATGCATGCATATTTTATTTCTGTCTATTTAGTTCATTTATTTTAACTGCTATATAAATTGTGCGTCCAAGAAAACTTGGGTGCAACGACGGTGTCGTCGTGTTATATTTTTATTTATGTATATGCATTAGACCTACTTTATGAGACCACCCCATTATTATGAGGCATTTTATGTTTCATTGGCCATGACACTATTCTTACACGAATGTGAGTCACATGTAGGACACGAACTTGCGTATTCGGCTGGCCACTGGTACGTATAGGTCGTGCGACGGATAGGAATAACTGCCGATAGAAACTTTGTATGCTAGTAGACCTGGCAGTTATTTAGAGATTTTATCGTGCCATGGATGTGACATGCTTAGATAATGGGGTAGAGAGAATAATAAGAAAGGCGTTTGGGCTCCTTTGCACTTTTCCCTTGTTCGCCCGGATTCTTCGCCGGAGAGACAGGTGGTGATGACCATTATATATTATATTATCAGGCGGCCTCTGCCGTTCAAAAGACGACATGCTTAGTAGGCCCCTGGATCTCCAAGAGATCCATGCCAATCCTATTTTTGGCCAGATAGCCCACGTGTTGTAAAGTTGTTCTCAGACTGCATTAACTTAGATGGTTAGGCGACCCATTGGATGTTTACTTTTCAGTACTTTATTGGCATGTTATTATGTATCTTGTTACGTCCCACTGAGGACCTGGTCCCTTTCCAGATATAGACAAGCAGGAGTATCCGCAGGAGTACGGACCTGGACCTGACGCTACTTATCAGACAGAGGAGGTCTTACCTTCGGAGAATCTGTGATTTTATTACCGCTGTTTAGAGATCCTTGTTGCTACTCTTTTAGAGACTTTTATATTATAGTTAATTCTCTTCTCACTTTAGTAGTTTCAGTATACTCATTTTGTAGTGGATTTGTTTCCATCCGACTATCAGACTTGATACTCATCTTTGATATTCAGTTATTACTCAGCTCTTTATTCCTACTTATTATTTGTGCTATGGATGAGATATAAATTGCGTGTGACTTATTGTGATAGTATATTACTACTGGTGGATTGGATATTCATGTACATCGTACGTGTGTATATGGTTTCTATCTATTGGAGTTCGTATACATACGGCTGGCGTGTTACGTATTCCTAGCCAAACTATGAAGAAGATTGTCTTCTTTACGGTGTGGTTATGACAACTGCTACCCACGTTTAAATAGTCTTTTAAATCTGCGTATGACACGTATCCCTTTATAAGGTAACGCGTATAACTGTTTCTCGAAGATCATGGCATGCAAGCCACGTAGGCAACTGCCCCTACGTAAAACTTGATGATTCATGAATAATAGATAACCAGCATAAAATAGCCTGATTGGCATAAAATGCAAGGACAGTGAGGTGAGCATATTAGTCACAGTCTTAGCTTTCCCAGTCATGATTAATTTTTAAAAAATATATATATATATATATATATATATATATATATATATATATATATATATATATATATATATATATATATATATATATATATATATATATATAACAAAATCTCATGCATTAAATACAGAGATATGACTCGAGCTCTGTATAAGAAATAGCTTTTTGACGTGGCGTCTGATTTTTGTCTTATCTTGAGCGTAAAAACTCATTTCTGTCCATGTTGAATAGGTAGCGTATTCAGAAGACTCCTTTTTTCTTCCTTTTGAATGCATAAAAAAATGACTTGTATCAAAATATGTTACTAAATGACAACCTGGGCCTCTATGCAAAATCATCATCACAGCCGTCCTGTCGATCATCGTGCAATACTTCTGTCAGATGTCAGGTTCACTGACTCGTCTGACAAATTCATCCGAGGAATACGAAGAGTTTCTCGTACAACTTTACGCTGCATTAAAAACAAACGTATTTCAGACTTTACGCAGGAAAGTATAGCAACCTTTTACGCATACTTTTTACGTAGACTTTTTACGTAGACTTTTTAGGCAGACTTTACGCAGGAAAGTATAGCAACCTTTTATGCAGACTTTTTACCTAGACTTTTTACGCAGACTTTAAGCAGGAAGGTATAGCAACCTTTTACGCAGACTTTTATGCAGACTTTCCGCAGGAAGTATAGCAACCTTTTACACAGACAGTTCTGAAGCCTTACTTTACGCCAAACTATCTTGAATCTCTGCTTTACGCGGATAGTTCTGAAGCACTACTTTATGCCAAAACTACCTTGAATCTCTGCTTTACGCGGACAGTTATGAAGCCCTACTTTACACCAAACTACCTTGAAGCTCTGCTTTACGCGGACAGCTTAGCAACCTATTTTATGCAAACAACCTTGAAGCCTTGTTTTACGCAGGGAGGGACTTCATGTATGTTGGGGGGTTTTGACTGTAAAATTCACGAATAATTCTCTAGTATATTTTATGCTTCTACATCCTATTTAATGCTTGCATCCTGTTTGATTCCTGTACTTCTTCTAATCGTTGCGTACATCACCTGCAGAGAGATGGATATGCAGAATGGATGTACTATCGCCGATGGCGACACAACTCCTGGAGTCAATGGTCAGACTCAAGGAGGGACCTCAATAATTCCTAGACTTCCGGGACCAGATGGACAGATTCACAATCCAGTTCCATCTGATCTTCCCGTTTCACCTAATGGGAACCTTCCAGTCTCATCGACCCCGCGGGATGGCCAGGCATAACTGTTTCAATTTTTCCAGATGATAATGTAGGAACAGCAACAATAAGCCGCCACACTAGCGGCAGAGCAGAGGCAGCAAGCAGCAGAACGGAGATAAGAGTTCCTAGCAGCACTTGAGAGGATGGCTGCAAAGACTACTGTACCATCTCAAGCACTAGCTCCAGTACATCGAGCTAGAGTTGGTTCAGTAAAGGACTTTATACAGATGGGTCTGAATTCGTACAAAGGCATTAAGAGCCCAGAGGAGACTACCAACTGTATCACTCACACCCAGAAGCTATTGGAAGCATTGCAGCTACCTACAGAGCTGTAGATGACGGGTGTAAGGACGCTTCTAGATGGTAATGCTCATCACTGGTGGAAATCCATGGAACGCCAGTTGGGTACATACCAGACTTGGAAGAAATTCTTGGAGTACTTTGAGAGGAAGTACTTTTCGGACACCGTCAGAGATGCATTGTACGATCAATTTCTCCACCTGGAGCAGGGGAACAGAACAGTAGACGAGTATGATGTCGAGTTTAGTCGCCTTAGTAAATATGGCGCTGCCCTGATACCAGATGACTTGGCCAAGGCTTAAGAGGTTTCATCGCGGACTGACTCAGGAGCTCCAACATTACACAAGCTCACAGTCCCGGATCTCTTATGCCGAGTTACTGACAGAAGCTAGATTGCAAGAAACCATCAGCAAAGGAAAGGGGGGTCAGCTGAGGACACAACAAGGACCGGTAAGGACACAACAAGGAGGACCTATCAGACGTCCTTTAGCTCACCAGCAGCAGAACCAAAACAGAGCAGGACCGTACCAGATTCTAGAGAAGCCACAATATAATTATTATGGGAGACACAAGCACATCTCAAGAGACTGTCGGACCCGTTTGGGATATTATATAAAATGTGGTTCCGGACAGCACCTGGCGAGAAATTATCCAATGTAGCGGACACTTCCACTGCCAGTATAGAGACTAGCGCTTCCAGCACCAAAGCCAGCACAGCAAATAACTAGACCAGGAGCACCTCGACCTCCAACAGCAGCATGATTTTAGCAAGGACAATCGCTACCTACACAGGAGGATCAGTTCGCGAGGGCCAGACAGGGACAACCACAAAGGAACGGACAAGCTTTTATACTGGAAGTGGATGACATGAATCAGGAGATTTATGTCATAGCAGGTATCACTCTTGCTTTTAATTTTCCTGCTGTGACATTATTTGATACGGGAGCCACCCACTCATTCATATCATCTAGTTTTATTGCCAAACACAACATTGCCTCCACACCTTTACCTAGTTATGTTAGAATTCTTACCAAAGAAGGAGTTGTACCTGTTAGTCAAATTTTTTGATCGTGTCCTATAGTGATACATGGTAGAGAGATGAATGTCCGACTCTTAGTCCTCCCTATGCCGACTTTTGATATTGTGCTTGGAATGGACTGGCTAAGCATGTACTACGCTTTCTTCGATTGTTTTGGAGGAAGCATTCTTTTCAAGGTACCAGGCCAGCCTGAACTTGAGTTTGCACGAGGATCTACAAAAATCCTTGATGGTATGCAGCTCGCAATGGACGATATTGTCTATCACCCCATTATTTCAGAATTCCAAGACGTCTTTCCAGAGAAATTGCCAAGACTACCCCCAGATAGAGATATAGAATTCTCAATTGAATTGACACCGGGAGCAGCACCCATAGCATCCCATGTTTATAGACTGGAAAAGAAAGAGATGGATGAGTTGAAGACACAGTTGAAAGAACTAGAAGAAAAATGTTTCATCCAACCAAGTGCATCACCCTGGGGAGCACCAGTATTGTTTGTACCAAAGAATAAATATCCATTGCCACGCATTGATGACCTATTTGATCAGCTTAGTGGATCCAAGATATTCTCAAAGATAGATTTAAGATCAGGATATCACCAGGTGAAGGTACGAAAGGAGGACATCCCGAAGACTGCATTTCGGACAAGATATGGGCACTACGAGTTTCTGGTCATGCCATTTGGATTGACCAATGCTCCAGCTATCTTTATGGACTTAATAAATCGAGTCTTCCATCAGTATTTGGACCAGTTCATGGTCTTCTTCATAGATGATATACTTGTCTATTCGAAGAGCCACGAGGAGCACGAGAAGCACCTACGAATTATTCTAGAGACCTTGAGGAGAGAGCAGTTATATGCAAAGCTCAGTAAATATGAGTTCTTCTTGGACATAGTCTCATTTCTTGGATATGTTGTTATAGGAGATAGTATTTCTGTTGATCCAGCAAAGATCTCGGCAGTTGAGACATGGCCTGTTCCTAAATCAGCAGCGTAGGTAAGAAGTTTCCTTGGACTTGCGGGATATTACCGACGATTCATGGAAAACTTTTCAAGGATAGCAGCACCTATGAATCGTTTGACTTGTAAGGATCAAGAATTCATATGGACTGACAAGTGTCAAGCCGCTTCCGAGGAGTTGAAGAAGCGACTGACTACAGCACCAGTATTGGCTATTCCATCAGGATCAGGAGGCTACGTGATCTACAGTGACGCATCAGGAAAAGGCTTGGGATGCGTATTGATGCAGCATGGCAAGGTGATTGCATATGCATCTAGACAGTTATGAGTACATTAGAAGAATTATCCAACTCATGACTTGGAACTTGCAGCCGTTGTATTTGCTCTGAAGCTATGGAGATATTACTTATATGGGGAACGAGTGGAAATCTATACATACCACAAAAGCCTCAAGTATGTCTTCACGCAGAAGGAGTTAAATATGAGGCAACGTCGATGGCTCGAGTTAATGAAGGATTTCGAGATAGAGCTACATTATCATCCAGGCAAGGCTAACGTTGTAGCAGACGCGTTAAGCTGAAAGCCAGCAGATTATTTCTTGACGACACAGAGGAAATTATTGAAGGACTTGCAAGGTCTTGGCATTGAAGTGATATTATCCAGAAAAGATGGGACACTAGCAAACTTGCGAGTACAATCATCACTAGTAGAGAGGATCAAGGCAGCATTGCCTACAGATGCCAGATTCAGAGGATTAAAGGAAAGGACAGAGGCCAAAAAGCAGACAGGACTGCACATTCATGATGATGGGATATTACGATCTGGTGATCGTATTTATGTTCCAAATGGAGAGATTCGACAGGAGCTGATGACAGAAGCTCATAGTTCGATATATTCTATTCATCTTGGAGGCACAAA
This sequence comes from Iris macrosiphon, assembly GCA_036927795.1. Taxonomy (NCBI): domain Eukaryota; kingdom Viridiplantae; phylum Streptophyta; class Magnoliopsida; order Asparagales; family Iridaceae; genus Iris; species Iris macrosiphon. The sequence goes on from JAYESA010000005.1 coordinate 249,065,304, forward strand.
GATGTATCATGATTTACGACAGCACTTTTGGTGGCATAGAATGAAAAAAGAGATAGCTCGCTTTGTAGCTAAATGTTTGGTATGTCAGCAAGTAAAGACAGAGCACCAGAGTATAGCAGGGTTGTTACAACCACTTCCGATTCTAGAATGGAAGTGGGAGCACATCACTATGGACTTCGTTACGGGTTTTTCTAAGAGTCCAAGTGGTAGAGATGCAGTTTGGGTAATAGTGGACCGACTCACCAAGTTAGCCCATTTCTTGCCTTTTAGAGTTGGCCAATCTACAGAAGCTTTGGCTGAATTATATATGAGACAAATCATAAGATTACACAGCATACCAGTCAGCATTGTATCAGACAGGGATTCACGCTTTATATCGCACTTTTGGAGGAGCATGCAAGAGAGGCAGAAATAATAGACAGACCTTCATCGTCGTCCCTTGGAGTTTAAAGAGGGCAATCATGTCTTCTTGAGGATATCACCTACCAGTGGCATCATTTGATTCGAAGGGCACGACAAGTTGAGTCCAAGGTATATTGGACCATTTGACGTGCTAGAGAGAGTGGAAGAAGTGGCATATCGACTTGCGCTACCACCTTTACTTGAGGGAGTACATGACATATTCTATGTGTCATAGTTCAGGCGATATATGGCAGACAGCAGTCATGTTCTCGACCATTAGAAGATCACTATTGGGCCGAGCTTGTCATATCAAGAGCAACCCGTGGGAATCCTTGATCATCGAGAGAAAGTATTAAGGAACCAGTCGATTCCCTTAGTCCGCGTGGCATAAAAGCATAGCGCGCCAGGAGAATCTACTTGGGAGTGCGAGGATGACATGCGCAAACATTTCTGAACCTATTTGCAGACCAAGGTATAAATTTACTTTGTTAATTTATATTTTATACCATCCTTGACTTTCTACCGTGGCTTAGTTTTAATTTCGCGGACGAAATTTTTATAAATTGGGTAAAATATAAAACCCCTAATTCTGAAAACCATATTAATCTTTTTATTAATTAATTATCTAATTTATTTAGTAATTATGAGCTATATAGAGGAAATAGATTTTATTTAATTTTTATTTGAGGTATTTGTGCATTTAGGGGATTTATGGAGCCATTATAAATTTTTTCTAATTTAGTCCATGTAGGAGACCCTTTGGACTGTTGCTAGCTTAATGGTATGCACAAATATAATTCCTATTGGATCTAACCCAAACCCTTTAGCCTCTACCCTACCCGCTTGAACCCACAACCTATTAAGCAAAATATCAACAACAACAGCAGCAAAAACCAACTTTTCTTTTACCCCTCCGTGCGTGTGAACCGACTCCCACCGCCTCTTTATCTCTATTATACTACCAAACTCTCCTAAACCCAAAACCAAAACAAAAGAAAGAAACAGCAGCAGCAGTAGTTTTTTAAAACCACTAAACGACCCCGCGGAACCGTCTCTTTCCCTATATATATCCCATGCAGTACACCCTAAACCGAACCTTAATTCTTCCACCAAACTCAATACTGTCTTCACCGTATCTGGAAACGTTTATTAGGAGGCCTTCGTTCCAGATCCTGTGTCCTTGACATTTGGACGCTTGCACTATACATATTTCTTGCCAAGCAAATATACCTTGCCATTATACTATTATTTATATTCGATATGATGCATGCATATTTTATTTTTGCATATTTAGTTCATTTATTTTAATTGCTATATAAATTATGCGTCCAAGAAAACTTGGGTGCAACGACAGTGTTGTCGTGTTCTATTTTTATTTATGTATATGCATTAGACCTACTTTATGAGACCATCCCATTATTATGAGGTATTTTATGTTTCATTGGCCATGACACTATTCTTACACGAGCATAAGTCACATGTAGGACACAGACTTGCGTATTCGGCTGGCCAATGGTACGTATAGGTCGTGCGACGGATAGGAATAACTGCAGATAGAAACTTTGTATGCTAGTAGACCTGGCAGTTATTTAGAGATTTTATCGTGCCATGGATGTGACATGATTAGAGCATGGGATGGGGAGAACAATAAGTAAGACGTTTGGGCTCCTTTGCACTTTTTCCTTGTTCACCCGAATTCTCCGTCGGAGAGACGGGTGGTGATGACCACTATATTTTATATTATCAGGCGGCCTCTGCCGTTCAAAAGATGACATGCTTTGTAGGCCCCTGGATCTCCAAGAGAACCATACCAATCCTATTTTTGGCCAGATAGCCCACGTGTTGGAAAGTTGTTCTCAAACTGCATTCACTTAGACGGTTAGGTGACCCATTGGATGTTTACTTTTCAGTACTTTATTGGCATGTTATTATGTATCTTGTTACGTCCCTTTGAGGACCTGGTCCCTTTCCAGATATAGACAAGCAGGAGTATCCGCAGGAGTACGGACCTGGACCTGACGTTACTTACCAAACTGAGGAGGTCTTACCTTCGGAGTATTTGTAATTTTATTACCGCTGTTTAGAGATCCTTGTTGCTACTCTTTTAGAGACTTTTATATTAGAGTTAATTTTTTTCTCACTTTAGTAGTTTCAGTATAGTCGTTTTGTAGTGAATTTATTTTCATCCGACTATCTGACTTGATACTCATCTTTGATATACAGTTATTACTCAGCTCTTTATTGCTACTTATTATTTGTGCTGTGGATGAGATATAAATTGTGTGTGACTTGTTGTGATAGTATATTACCACTGGTGGATTGGATATTCATGTACAACGTACGTATGTATATGGTTTTTATATATTGGAGTTTATATACATACGGCTGGCATGTTATGTATTCCTAGTCCTACGTATTTTGGGACTGGGGCGTGACATATTTTTAGTGGTGGACCATGCATGTCAGAATATGTTGTCTCGGTTACGTAACTTTACCGAACAAGCCTGTGTATAGGAATAGAGTATAAGGATATCAGCCACACTTGACTAAAACCTCATTCTTCCTTCAACTATCCTATGTTGGATAAACAAAGTTTTATGCCAAAAACCCTTTACCCTGTGACCATGGATCTCTAATTATAGAGATCAATCAAATGACTGTCATATTGGCATAAAAGCCAAATGACTGCTTGGTTGGCGTAAAAGCCAAATGACTGTCTTGTTGGCGTAAAAGGCCAAACGAAGAAGAAGATTGCCTCCTTTACGTTGTGGTTATGACAACTGCTACCCACGTTCAAATAGTCTTATAAATCTGCGTATGACACGTATCCCTTTATAAGGTAACGCGTATAACTGTTTCTCGAAGATTATGGCATGCAAGCCACATAGGTAACTGTCCCTACGTAAAACTTGATGATTCATGAATAATAGATAACCAGCGTAAAATAGCCTGATTGGCGTAAAATGCAAGGACAGTGAGGTGAGCGTATTAGTCACGGTCTTAGCTTTCCCAGTCATGACCAATTTTTAATATATATATATATATATATATATATATATATATATATATATATATAAAACAAAATCTCATGCATTAAATATAGAGATATGCCTCGAGCTCTGTATAAGAAATAGCTTTTTGACGTGGCGTCTGATTTTTGTCTTGTCTTGAGCGTAAAAACTCATTTATGTCCATGTAGAATAGGAAGCGTATTCAGAAGACTCCTTTTTTCTTCCTTTTGAATGCGTAAAAAAATAACTTGTATCAAAATATGTCACTAAATGACAACCTGGGTCTCTGTACAAAATTATTATCACAGTCGTTCCCTCGATCATCGTGCAATACTTCTGTCAGATGTCAGGTTCACTGACTCGTCTGACAAATTCATCCGAGGAATACGAAGAGTTTCTCGTAAAATTTTACGCTGCATTAAAAACAAACGTATTTCAGACTTTACGCAGGAAAGTATAGCAACCATTTAAGCAGACTTTTTACGTAGACTTTTTAGGCAGACTTTACGCAGGAAAGTATAGAAACCTTTTACGCAAAATTTTTACGTAGACTTTTTATGCAGACTTTACGCAGAAAGGTATAGCAACCTTTTACGTAGACTTTTATATAGACTTTACGCAGGAAGTATAGCAACCTTTTATGCAGACAGTTCTGAAGCCCTACTTTATGCCAAACTATCTTGAATCTCTGCTTTACGCAGATAGTTCTGAAGCCCTACTTTACGCCAAAACTACCTTGAATCTCTGCTTTACGCGGACAGTTCTAAAGCCCTACTTTACGCCAAACTACCTTGAAGCTCTGCTTTACGCGGACAGCTTAGCAACATGTTTTATGCAAACAACCTTGAAGCCCTATTTTACCCAGGGAGGGACTTCATGTATGTTGGGGAATTTTGATTGTAAAATACGAGAACAATTCCCCAGCATATTTTATGCTTCTATATCCTATTTAATGCTTGCTTCCTGTTTGATTCCTGTACTTCTTTTTATTGTTGCGTACATCACCTGCAGAGAGATGGATATGCAGAATGGATGTACTGTCGCCGATGGCGACACAACTCCTGGAGTCAATGGTCAGACTCAAGGAGGGACATCAACAATTCTTGGACTTTCGGGACCAGATGGACATATTCACAATCCAGTTCCATCTGATCTTTCCGTTTTACCTAATGGGAACCTTCCAGTCTCATCGACACAGCAGGATGGCCAGGCACAACTGTTCTAATTCTTCCGGATGATAATATAGAAACAGCGACAACAAGCTGCCACACTAGCTGCAGAGCAGAGGCAGCAAGCAGCAGAACAGAGACAAGATTTCCTAACAGCACTTGAGAGGATGGCTGCAAAGACTACTGTACCATCTCAAGCACTAGCTCCAGTATCTCGAGCTAGAGTTGGTTCAGTAAAGGACTTTATACAGATGGGTTTGAAGCCGTACAAAGGCATTGAGAGCCCAGAGGAGACTACCAACTGTATCACTCACACCCAGAAGCTATTGGAAGCATCACAGCTACCTACAGAGCTGTGGATGACGGGTGTAAGGACGCTTCTAGATGGTAATGCTCATCACTGGTGGAAATCCATTGAGCGCCAGTTGGGTACATACCAGACTTGGGAGCAATTCTTAGAGTACTTTGAGAGGAAGTACTTTTCGGACACCATCAGAGATGCATTGTACGATCAGTTTCTACACCTGGAGCAGGAGAACAGAACGGTGGACGAGTATGATGCCGAGTTTAGTCGCCTTAGTAAATATGGTGCTGCCCTGATACCAGATGACTTAGCCAAGGCTAAGAGGTTTTATCGCAGACTAACTCAGGAGCTCCAACATTACACAAGCTCACAGTCCCGGATCTTTTATGCCGAGTTACTGACAGAATCTAGATTGCAAGAAACCATCAGCAAAGAAAAGGGGGTCAGCTGAGGACACAACAAGGACCGTTAAGACACAATAAGGAGGACCAATCAGACGTCCTTTAGCTCACCAACAGCAGTACCAAAATAGAGCAGGACCGTACCAGATTCTAGAGAATCCCCAATATAATTATTGTGGGAGACGCGGGCACATCTCAAGAGACTGTCGGACCCGTTTGGGACAGTATATGAGATATGGTTTCGGACAGCACCTGGCGAGAAATTTTCTAATGCAGCAGACTCTTCCACTGTCAGTATAGAGACTAGCGCTTCTAGCACCGAAGCCATCATAGCAAATAACTAGACCAGGAGCACCTCGACCTCCAGCAGCAGGAGGATTTCAGCAAGGACAACCGCTACCTACACAGGAGGATCAGTTTGCGAGGGCCAGACAGGGACAACCACAAAGGAACGGAGTTTGATGAGTGGATGACATGAATCAGGAGATTGATGTCATAGCTTTTGTACAGTATATTACCACTGGTGGATTGGATATTCATGTACAGTGTACGTGTGTATATGGTTTCCATATATTGGAGTTCATATACATACGGCTGGCGTGTTACGTATTCCTAGTCCTACGTATTTTGGGACTGGGACGTGATATATTTTTAGTGGTGGCCCATGCATGTCAGAATATATTGTCTCAGTTACGTAACTTTATCGAACAAACCTGCATATGGGAATAGAGTATAAGGATCTCATCCACGCTTGACTAAAACCTCATTCTTCCTTCAACTATCCTATGTTGGATAAACAAAGTTTTACGCCAAAAATCCTTTACCCTGTGACCAGGGGTCTCTAATTATAGAGATCAATCAAATGACTGTCTTGTTGGCGTAAAAGGCCAAACTATGAAGAAGATTGCCTCATTTACGCTGTAGTTATGACAACTGCTACCCACGTTCAAATAGTCTTCTAAATCTGTGTATGACACGTATCCCTTTATAAGGTAACGCATATAACTATTTTTCGCAGATCATGGCATGCAAGCCACGTAGGTAACTGCCCCTGCGTAAAACTTGCTGATTCATAAATAATAGATAACCAGCATAAAATAGCCTGATTGGCGTAAAATACAAGGACGGTGAGGTGAGCGTATTAGTCACAGTCTTAGCTTTCCCAGTCATGACCAATTTTTTTTAAAAAAATATATAACAAAATCTCATGCATTAAATACAAAGATATGCCTCGAGCTCTGTACAAGAAACAGCTTTTTGACTTGGCGTCTAATTTTTGTCTTATCGTGAGCGTAAAAACTTATTTTGTCCATGTAGATAGGCAACGTATTCAGAAGACTCCTTTTTTTTTTCTTTCTTTTGAATGCGTAAAAAAATAACTTGTATCAAAATATGTCACTAAATGACAACCTGGGTCTCTATACAAAATTATCATCACAGCCGTTCTCTCGATCATCTTGTTGTACTTCTGTCAGATGTCAGGTTCACTGACTCGTCTGACAAATTCATCCGAGGAATACGAAGAGTTCCTCGTACAACTTTATGCTGCATTAAAAACAAACGTATTTCAGACTTTACGCAGGAAAGTATAGCAACCTTTTACGCAGACTTTTTATGTAGACTTTACGCAGGAAGGTATAGCAACCTTTTATGCGGACTTTTACGCAGACTTTATGTAGGAAGTATAGCAACCTTTTACGCAGACAGTTCTGAAGCCCTACTTTACGCCAAACTACCTTGAATCTCTGCTTTACACTGACAGTTCTGAAGCCCTACTTTACGCCAAAACTACCTTGAATCTCTGCTTTATGCGGACAGTTCTGAAGCCCTACTTTACGCCAAACTACCTTGAAGCTCTGCTTTACGCGGCCAGCTTAGCAACCTATTTTATGCAAACAACCTTGAAGCCCTGTTTTATGCTGGGAGGGACTTCATGTATGTTGGGGGGTTTTGACTGTAAAATACATAGACAATTCCCTAGCATATTCCATACTTCTACATCCTATTTAATGCTTGTATCCTGTTTGATTCCATTACTTCTTCTAATCGTTGCATACATCACCTACAGAGAGATGGATATACAGAATGGATGTACTGTCGCCGATGACGACACAACTCCTGGAGTCAATGGTCAGACTCAAGGAGGGACCTCAACAATTTCTAGACTTCTGGGACCATATGGACAGATTCACAATCCAGTTCCATCTGATCTTTCCGTTTTACCTAATGGGAACCTTCCAGTCTCATCGATACCGCAGGATGGCCAGACACAAATGTTCCAATTCTTTCAGATGATAATACAGGAACAGCGACAACATGCCGTCATACTAGCTGCAGAGCAGAGGCAGCAAGCAGCAAAACGGAGACAAGAGTTCCTAGCAATACTTGAGAAGATGGCTGCAAAGACTACTGTACCATCTCAAGCACTAGCTCCAGTACCTCAAGCTAGAGTTGGTTCAGTAAAGGACTTTATACAGATGGGTCCGAAGCCGTACAAAGGCATTGAGAGCCCAGATGAGACTATCAACTGGATCACTCACACCCAGAAGCTATTGGAAGCATCGCAGCTACCTACAGAGTTGTGGATGACTGGTGTAAGGACGCTTCTAGATGGTAATGCTCATCACTAGTGGGAATCCATGGAGCGCCAGTTGGGTACATACCAGACTTGGGAGCAATTCTTGGAGTACTTTGAGAGGAAGTACTTTTCGGACACCGTCAGAGATGCATTGTATGATCAGTTTCTCCACCTGGAGCAGGGGAACATAACAGTGGACGAGTATGATGCCGAGTTTAGTCGCCTTAGTAAATATGGCGCTGCCTTGATACCAGATGACTTGGCCAAGTCTAAGAGGTTTTATCGCAGACTGACTCAGGAGCTCCAATATTACACAAGCTCACAGTCTCGGATATCTTATGTCGAGTTACTGACAGAAGCCAGATTACAAGAAACCATCAGCAAAGGAAAGGGGAGTCAGCTGAGGACACAACAAGGACCGGTAAGGATATAACAAGGAGGACCTATCAGACGTCCTTTAGCTCAACAATAGCAGTACCAAAACAGAGCAGGACCGTACCAGATTCTAGAGAAGCCCCAATGTAATTATTGTAGGAGACGCGGGCATATCTCAAGAGACTATCGGACCCGTTTGGGACAGTGTATGAGATGTGGTTCTGGACAGCACCTGGCGATAAATTGTCTAATGAAGTGGACACTTCCACCGCCAGTATAGAGATTAGCGCTTCTAGCACCGAAGCCAGCACAGCAAATAACTCGACTAGGAGCACTTCGACCTCCAGCAGCAAGAGGATTTCAGCAAGGATAACTACTACCTACACAGGAGGATCAGTTCGCGAGGGCCAGACAGGGACAACCACAAAGGAACGGAAAAGCTTTTGTACTGGAAGTGGATGACATGAATCAGGAGATTGATGTCATAGCAGGTATCACTTTTGCTTTTACTTTTTCTGTTGTGACATTGTTTGATACGGGAGCCACCCACTCATTCATATCATCTAGTTTTATTGCCAAACACAATATTGCCTCCACACCTTTACCTAGTTATGTTAGAATTCTTACCGGAGGAGGAGTTGTACCTGTTAGTCAAATTTGTAGATCGTGTCCTATAGTGATACGTAGCAGAGAGATGAACGCTCGACTCTTAGTCCTCCCTATGCCGACTTTTGATATTGTGCTTGGAATGGACTGGCTAAGCAAGTACCACGCTTTCTTCGATTATTTTGGAGGAAGCATTCTTTTCAAGGTACCAGGCTAGCCTGAACTTGAGTTTGCACGAGGATCTACAGAAATTCTTGATGGTATGCAGCTCGCAATGGATGATGTTGTCTATCACCCTATTATTTCATAATTCTAAGACGTCTTTCCAGAGGAATTGCCAGGACTACCTCCAGATAGAGACGTAGAATTCTTAATTGAATTAACACCGGGAGCAGCACCCATAGCATCCCATGTTTATAGACTGGTAAAGAAGGATATGGATGAGCTGAAGACACAGTTGAAAGAACTAGAAGAGAAATGTTTTATCCGACTAAGTGCATCACCCTGGGGAGCACCAGTGTTATTTGTACCAAAGAAGGATGGGTCAGTGTGTATGTGTATTGACTATAGAACCTTAAATGTAGTGACAGTGAAGAATAAATATCCATTACCACCCATTGATGACCTATTTGATCAGCTTAGTGGAGCCAAGATGTTCTCAAAGATAGATTTTAGATTGGGATATCATCAGGTGAAGATACGGAAGGAGGACATCCCGAAGACCATATTCCAGACAAGATATGGGCACTACGAGTTTCTGATCATGCTATTTGGATTAACCAATACTTTAGCTATCTTTATGGTCTTAATTAATCGAGTCTTCCATCAGTATTTGGACTAGTTCATGGTCGTCTTCATAAATGATATACTTGTTTATTCGAAGAGCCACTTGGAGCACGAGAAGCACCTACGAATTATTCTAGAGACCTTGAGGAGAGAGCAGTTATATGGAAAGCTCAGTAAATATGAGTTCTTCTTGGACAGAGTCTCATTTCTTGGACATGTTGTTACAGGAGATGATATTTCTGGTTATCCAAAAAAGATCTCGGCAGTTGAGACATGGCCTATTCCTAAATCAGCAGTGGAGGTAAAAAGTTTCCTTGGACTTGCGGGATATTACAAATGATTCATAAAAAAATTCTCAAGGATAGCAGCACCTATGAATCGTTTGACTTGTAAGGATCAAGAATTCATATAGACTGACGAGTGTCAAGCCGCTTTCGAGGAGTTGAAGAAGCGACTGACTACAGCACCAGTATTGGCTATTCCATCAGGATCAGAAGGCTACGTGATCTACAGTGAGGCACCAGAAAAAGGCTTGGGATGCGTATTGATGCAGCATGACAAGGTGATTGTATATGCATCTAGACTGTTACGAGTACATGGGAAGAATTATCCAACTAATGACTTAGAACTTGCAGCCGTTGTATTTGCTCTGAAGCTATGGAGATATTACTTATATGGGGAATGAGTGGAAATCTATACATACCACAAAAGCCTCAAGTATGTCTTCATGCAGAAGGAGTTAAATATGAGGCAACGTCGATGGCTCGAGTTGATGAAGAATTTTGAGATAGAGCTACATTATCACCCAGACAAGGCTAACGTTGTAGCAGACGCGTTAAGCCGAAAGCTAGCAGCTTATTTCTTGATAACACAGGAAATTATTGAAGGACTTGCAAGGTCTTGGCATTGAAGTGATATTACCCGGAATAGATGAGACACTAGCCAACTTACAAGTACAATCATCACTAATAGAGAGGATCAAGACAGCATTGCCTACAAACGCAGATTCAGAAGATTAATGGAAAGGATAGAGGTCGAAGAGCAGACATGACTGCGCATTCATGATGATGGGATATTACGATGTGGTGATCGTATTTATGTTCCAAATAGAGAGATTCGATAGGAGCTGATGACAGAAGCTCATAGTTTGATATATTCTATTCATCCTGGAGGCACCAAGATGTATCGTGATTTACGATAGCACTTTTGGTGGCATGGAATAAAAAGAGAGATAGCTCGCTTTGTAGCTAAATGTTTGGTATGTCAGCAAGTAAAGGCAGAGCACCGAAGAACAGCAGGGTTATTACAACTACTTTCGATTCCAGAATGGAAGTGGAAGCACATCACTATGAACTTCGTTACGGGTTTTCCCAAGAGTCCAAGTGGTAGAGATGCAGTTTGGGTAATAGTGGACCGACTCACCAAGTCAGCCATTTTTTGCCTTTTAGAGTTGGCCAATCTACAGAAGCTTTGGCTGACTTATATATGAGACAGATTGTGAGATTGCACGGCATACCAGTCAGTATTATATCAGATAGGGATTCGCGCTTTATATCGCACTTTTGGAGAAGCATGCAAGAGAGTCTTGGAACTCGTCTGAAGTTCAGTACATCTTATCACCCGTAGACAGATGGGCAGTCCGAGCATACTATTCAGACATTGGAGGATATGTTAAGGACTTGTATGTTAGACTTTGGAGGATCATGGGAGGACCACCTACACCTTGTGGAGTTTTCTTACAACAATAGCTATCAAGCAAGCATCCAGATGGCTCCGTTTGAAGCATTGTATGGAAGGAAGTGTAGGTCTCATGTGTGTTAGAGTGACATGGGAGAACGTCAGATTCTGGGACCAGAGTTAGTGGTCAACACCGTTGAGACAGTTAAGAAAATATAAGAACACTTGCAAGCAGCGCAAGACAGGCAGAAACAATGGACAGACCTTCATCGTCGTCCCTTGGAGTTTAAAGAAGGCGATCATGTCTTCTTGAGGATATCACCTACCAGAGGCACCATTCGATTCGGAGGGCACGACAAGTTGATTCCAAGGTATATTGAACCATTTGACGTGCTAGAGAGAGTGGGAGAAGTGACATATCGACTTGCGCTACCACCTTCACTTGAGGGAGTACATAACATATTCCATGTGTCGCAGTTCAGGCAATATGTGGTAGACATCAGTCATGTTCTCGACCATTCGGAGACCACCATTGGGCCGAGCTTGTCATATCAAGAGCAACTCGTAGGAATCCTTGATTGTCGAGAGAAAGTATTGAGGAACCAGTCTATTCCCTTGGTTCGCATGGCATGATAAGATGGCGCGCCAGGAGAATCTACTTGGGAGCATGAGGATGACTTGCGCAAACGTTTTTTGAACCTATTCGCAGACCAAGGTATAAATTTACTTTGTTAATTTATATCTTATACCATCCTTGACTTTCTACCGTGACTTAGTTTTAATTTCGAGAATAAATTTTTTATAAGTTGGGTAGAATGTAAAACCCCTAATTCTAAAAACCGTATTAATCTTTTTATTAATTAATTATTTAATTTATTTAGTAAGTATGAGCTATATAGAGAAATTAGATTTTATTTAATTTTTATTTGAGGTGTTTGTGCATTTAGGGGATTTATGGAGCCATTATAAATTTTTTTCTAATTTAGTCTATGTAGGAGACCCTTTGGACTGTTGCTAGCTTAATGGTATGCACAAATATAATTCCTATTGGATCTAACCCAAACCCCTTAGCCTCTACCCTACCCGCTTGAACCCATAACCCATTAAGCAAAATATCAACAACAACAGCAGGAAAAACCAATTTTTCTTTTACCCCTCCGCGCGTGTGAACCGACCCCCACCGCCTCTTTATCTCTATTATACTACCAAACTCTCCTAAACCCAAAACCAAAACAAAAGAAAGAAAGAAACAGCAGTTGTAGTAGTTTTTTGAAACCACTAAATGACCCCGCGAAACCGACCTCTTTCCCTATATATATCCAATGCAGTACACCCTAAACCGAATCCTAATTTTTCCACCAATCTCAACACCGTCTTCACCGCATCTGGAAATAATTGTTAGGAGGCCTTAGTTCCAGATCCCGTGTCCTTGATATTTGGACGCTTGCACTATACAGATTTCTTGCCAAGCAAGTATACCTTGCTATTGTACTATTGTTTATATTCCATATGATGCATGCATATTTTATTTTTTCCTATTTAGTTCATTTATTTTAATTGCTATATAAATTGTGCGTCCAAAAAAACTTGGGTGCAACGACGGTGTCGTCGTGTTCTGTTTTTATTTATGTATATGCATTAGACCTACTTTATGAGACCACCCCATTATTATTAGGTATTTTATGTTTTATTGGCCATGACACTATTCTTACACGAGTATGAGTCACATGTAGGATACGAACTTGCGTATTCGACTGGCCACTGGTACGTATAGGTCGTACGACGGATAGGAATAATTGCCGATAGAAACTTTGTATGCTAGTAGACCTGGCAGTTATTTAGAGGTTTTATCATGCCATAGATGTGACATGCTTAGAGCATCGGATAGGGAGAACAATAAGTAAGGCGTTTGAGCTCCTGTGCACTTTTTCCTTGTTCGCCCGGATTCTCCACCGGAGAGACGGGTGGTGATGACCATTATATATTATATTATCAGGCGGCCTCTGCCGTTCAAAAGATGACATGCTTTGTAGGCCCCTGGATCTCCAAGAGAACCATGCCAATCTCATTTTTGGCCAGATAGTCCACGTGTTGGAAAGTTGTTCTCAAACTGCATTCACTTAGACGGTTAGGCGACACATTGGATGTTTACTTTTCAGTACTTTATTGGCATATTATTATGTATCTTGTTATGTCCTTCTGAGGACCTGGTCCCTCTCCAGATATAGATGAACAGGAGTATCCTCTGGAGTACGGACCTGGACCTGATGCTACTTACCAGACTGAGGAGGTCTTACCTTCGGAGTATCTGTGATTTTATTACCGTTGTTTAGAGATCCTTGTTGCTACTCTTTTAGAGACTTTTATATTAGAGTTAATTCTCTTCTCACTTTAGTAGTTTCAGTATAGTCATTTTGTAGTGGATTTGTTTTCATCCGACTATCAGACTTGATACTCATCTTTGATATTCAGTTATTACTCAGCTCTTTATTCCTACTTATTATTTGTGCTGTGGATGAGATATAAATTGTGTGTGACTTGTTGTTACAGTATATTACCACTGGTGGATTGGATATTCATGTATAGCGCACGTGTGTATATGGTTTCCATATATTGGAGTTCGTATACATACGGCTGGCGTGTTACGTATTCCTAGTCTTACATATTTTGGGACTGGGGCATGACATGTTTTAGTGGTGGCCCATGCATGTCAGAATATATTGTCTTTGTTACTTAACTGTACCGAACAAGCCTGCATATAGGAATAGAGTATAAGGATCTCATCCACGCTTGACTAAAATCTCATTCTTCCTTCAACTATCCTATGTTGGATAAACTAAGGCCTCCTAACAAACTTTTCAGATGTGGTGAAGATGGTGTTGAGTTTGGTGGAAGAATTAGGGTTTGGTTTAGGGTGTACTGCATGGAATATATATAGGGAAAGAGGTCGGTTCCGCGGGTGTAATTTAGTGGTTTCAAAAACCACTGCTGCTGCTGTTTCTTTCTTTCTTTTATTTTAGTTTTGGGTTTAGGAGTATTTGGTAGTATAATAGAGATAAAGAGGCGGTGGGGGTCAGTTCACACGCACTGAGGGGTAAAAGAAAAGTTGGTTTTTGCTGCTGTTGTTGTTGATATTTTGCTTAATGGGTTATGGGTTCAGGGGGGTAGGGTAGAGGCTAAGGGGTTTGGGTTAGATCCAATAAAAATTATATTTGTGCATACTTTTAAGCTAGCAACAGTCCAAAGGGTCTCCTATATTGACTAAATTAGGAAAAATTTATAATGGCTCCATAAATCCCCTAAATGCACAAATACCTCAAATAAAAATTAATTAAAAATCTATTTCCTCTATTTAGCTCATAACTACTAAATAAATTAAATAATTAATTAATAATAATAAAAAGTTTAATACGGTTTTCAGAATTAGGGGTTTTACACTTCCTCTTATGTCTCCGACATCATTATCGGGGAGATGCTCAAACAAATATTATCTACCAACATGGTGTCAGCTGACTCTGAAAAAAATGACGAGGATCCACCTGAACTCTTTGAAGTAGAACCGTGGGCCCAATGCCTAGAAGCACAATGGGAGATACGGTTTGAACAACGAGAACCTACCACTGAGGACGAAGTTATATAAATTAATCTGGGCGACGAATCCTTTCCTAAACCGATCTTCATCAGCAAGAGTCTGTCCGATGGGGATAGGTAATCCCTGCTACATCTCGTCAGGGAATACATTAATATCTTTTCCTGGAGTTACGAAGACATGCCGAGATTGGACTCCCTAATTGCGGTCCACAAACTCAACATCTTGCTGAACGCTAACCCGGTCAAGCAACAGAAATTACAGTTCTGGTTGGACATTATGAACGCCATCGAAGCTGAAGTCAATAAACGGATAGCTAGTGGCTTCGTCCGTGAAGAACAACATCTGGATTGGGTAGCTAACATCGTGCCCGTCGTCAAAAAGAATAAAAATATCTAGATCTGTATTAATTTTCGTAATCCAAACTCGACCTGCCCTAAGGACGAGTTTTCCCTTTCGATCACAGATATAATAATCGACAACACTTATGGCTTCGAGCACATATCTTTCATGGCAGATTCTTATGCTACAATCAAATTAAGATATTTTCTGACGATGAGAAGCACACATCATTCCGAACGCCGATGGGAGTATACTGCTACACAGCCATACCCATCAGTCTGAAGAACGCAGATGCTACATAACAACGAGTTATGAGCATCATTTTCTGTGAGCATCTACGTAAGAAAGTAGAGTGTTACGTTGATGACATCGTTGTCAAGAGCTGCTCCAAAGATGATTACCTCCAAGACTTGAATGTTGTGTTCGACCTCATGCGTATACACCAGCTCAAGATTAATCCTACAAATTCCTTCTTGGGAGTCTCCAGCGGCAAGTTCCTAGGTTTTGTCATAAATTCAAAGGGTATCCACGTAAATGCCGATAGGACTAAAGTAATCCTCGAAATATGTCCACCGAAGAACCTCAAAGAACTTTGTGGCCTTCAAGGAAGACTAGCATACACCAGATGGTTCATATCAAACCTATCTGGATGTTGTCAACCGTTCACTCAGCTTATGAAGAAGGGAGTCTCCTTTATCTGGAATGAAGAATGCCAGGGCGCCTTCGACGATATCAAGGAGTATCTCATGAATCCTCCAATATTGGTGGCCCCATTGTGGAAAGACCCTTCTTAATATATGTGCGGGAAATGGATCACTCCCTCGGGGCTCAGCTAGCCTAGACAAGCGATACAAGTCACCAATAGGTCATCTATTATCTCAGTAGAATGATGGCCGACGTAGAGCACAGGTACAACCCCAACGAGAAAGAGTGCCTCACTCTAGTCTTCACCATTCAGAAGACCCGGCATTACGTGGCAGAACAGAACATCCATGTGATCTCGCGAGTTAATCCTCTCAGGGTCCTTATGACTAAACTCGGAGCGCTCTACTCTCGCCTGGCAATATGGGCAATACTGCTGTCACCATAAGACATGGTATTTGTCTTGCAAAAGGCGGTCAAAGGCCAAGCATTGGCAAATTTTCTTGCAGTCCACCCTGTACCAGAAATCTCAAAGTTCTACAAAGAGATCCCAGACGAAGTAGCGGACTCAAACATGCCCACAAGTGCAAAAGTCGTTTGGTGAATGTTCTTCGATGGTTCTTTAAGAATAGGGCCCAAAGGCGATATTGTTGCTGGCGTCGGAATATTATTGATTTTTCCACACGATCTGGTCATCAATCGTGCTTACTCCCTCACAGAGCCATGCTATAATAATATGGAAGAGTATAACCCTCTCGTTATTGGGCTCCAACTCACTGAACACGTAGGAGTTGACTACTTAGAGGCCTACGATAACTTTAAATTGATAGTCAATCATGTCCGAGGTGAGTACAAACTCCGGAATAAAGACTTGATTCTCTACCATAATGTTTCGCTCGACATTATCTCCGCTTTGAGGGTTCTTCATAGAGCACGTCCTTTGACTGTAAAATATCGAGGCTGAAGCCATGGCTGGCCTCACAGCCTCTTTAGCTGTTTCAGTCAATACTCATGAA
The DNA here is from genome assembly GCA_036927795.1 of Iris macrosiphon. Taxonomy (NCBI): domain Eukaryota; kingdom Viridiplantae; phylum Streptophyta; class Magnoliopsida; order Asparagales; family Iridaceae; genus Iris; species Iris macrosiphon. The sequence goes on from JAYESA010000005.1 coordinate 249,082,202, forward strand.
CTGATCACTGTGGTTGGTCAACAGCTGGTCTGCCCGAAGAAAAACCTTTGTCTGTACCTAAGCTAATCAGTAGAGACAAGCACCAACTCCCAAGACTAGAGAATCCCATTCATCGACTACGCAGTCTATGGAATCCTCTCCGAGAACCCAAAGAAAATGATGTCCATCAGAAGATGTTCCCTCCGATTCTATTATGATGTGGCTACTAAAATATTGTATCGTCGTTCCTACGATGGTGTTCTGCTACGATACCTATCGAATGCATAAGCGAACTAGGCTCTACTTGAAGCTCACGATGGGGTATGCGGTATCCATCAGCCCGGACCCAAGTTACAGGACTGTCTATGGAGAATGGATTACTATTGGCCGACAATGGTAGTGGAGGCCATTGACTATGCCATAAAGTATCAATTATGCCAAATTTACACAGACTTTATCCATCAGCCCTCAGAATGCCTACACCCAATGGTAGCATCTTGGTCGTTTGAAGCATGCAAAATGGATATTATTGGGCTAATTAGTCCACCTTATTCTAAGGGACATCGGTTCATCTTGGCTATCACCGACTACTTCTCCAAATGGGTAGAATTTGTTCCACTCGCTGAAGTCAAGACCTCAAATGTGATCAGCTTTGTCAAGCATCATATCATATACCGCTTTGACTTGCCACGAAGGATCATCCATGACAAAGGTCCATAGTTTACAAGTCACACTTTTTATCAATTTTGTGAAAAAAATCGAATCCAGAATGTAGCCTCAATTTCCTATAACCCAGCAGCAAATGGTCTGGCAGAAGAATTCAATAAGACCATCATAAATCTACTCAAAAAGTTTGTATCATCCAACAAGCACGACTGGAATAAGAAGTTGGGTGAATGTCTCTAGGCTTATCGAACAACGGTTTAAATGCTGACTGGTAGCACGACATTCTCCTTGGTCTACGGGAGTGAAGCGGTCCTCCCCCTCGAGGTCCAAATTACCTCGTTCCGAGTGGCTCTCTCAAACCGGCTAACCGTCAACGACAATCACTGCCGATGGGTACAAGAGTTATAAGCACTCGATGTGAAATGCCTCTTAGCTCAACAAACGGGTTGTACCAAGCACACCTTTAAGGAGCCTTCAGCAAACGGGTTAAGAAGAGGACTTACAAAGCGAGTGACCTCGTCTTTATAGTAAGAAGACCGATGGTTATGACCCACAAGACGGCCGACAAGTTCCAACCTAAATGGGAAGGCCCATTCGTAGTAGAATCGGTATTCTCCAATGGTGCCTACCGACTAGCAAAACCTAATAGTGACTTGTTCATGATTTTCATCAACGGCAAGTTCCTAAAAAAGTACTATGTCTAAGGCTAGTCTTATACTTCTTTGTATCCCCATCAGGACAACAAAAATATACATAGTTCCCACTTTTTATAGTTTATCCCAGCGAGTACTTATGTACGATATTACCCTTCCTCAATAAGCCATTATGGGTATTCAGGAGTCTTGGATACACAACGAATAATGGATCCTCAAAATCTCTCCAACGGAGCAGTCTCCAGGTCCATCGGCACACTCCCGCAGTGACGACCCAAAAATAAAACCCAGTCTCGTTAGACACTAGTTCACATCCACATTACCTTTGAGTTATCGGCCTAATGATCTCCCTAGCGGAGTAATCCTCAGGTCTATCTAAATTTCCAAAGAGACCACACTTAGCAAACCACTCCTCGGTAAGTTTTTCGGACATTGATTCACGTCCATATTACTGCTGAGCTTCTGCCCTAATATTTTTTTCCGGCCGAGTTTGCCACGTCCATATTACCTCTGAGCAAACCTTTCGGGTTTGGCTATCGATTATTATGTCCACATTTACCTCTGATATCGGTTGTTATCTCAACTTATCACTCATACTTAACTCTAAGTACGCTAGCGGTGTTAAGTCCACAAAACCTGCCACATCTATATTATCTCTGGTAGGGCTTATCTTGAACCTATTACTTGCACTTAGGTGCGCAAGAAGTAATGGGTCCAAAAAATCTATCACGTCAATATTACCTCTGATAGGGTTTTATTTTAAACTTATTACTTGCACTCTCATGCGCAAGAAGTAGTAGGTCTACTAGAGATCCCCAGTAGGATTTTCTCGATAGAAGCAAACAATTCTCTTGTTTGATAAAATAAACAAAAAGATAAATATGTGGAAACGAGGTCTTATACGAAAACTCGCCCTTCTTCTGTGTTTACAAACAAGATTGTACAATTTAATCCTATACGAGGATGTCGAGTACAATTTATTTAATTTGGGTAAATATTGCTATAAGAGTCTGATCTGCAGTCGATCACTTTGGCCCTTGGACCACACGATGATGAAGAAGTACCGTGGAAGACAGAAAGCAGCTTCGAAGGTTGCTAAAGAGGGTGGATGCCTGATGCCAAAGTCGTCAATCCCTTCTCTTTGCCTGAGCTCTGGATTCTTCTCTCTCTCTCGGCCGTCTTCTCTCCTCCCAATTGTCGACCTTGGATCTGATACTGGATTCCTTGACCAATTTTCGATCGTTCGACCTTCAATTTTGTGACCTCTCTCTCCTTTTTGACCCTTTACCTCTGTTGATAGAGGTCTCTATTTATAGAGTTTTGGTGACAGTGACTACTTGGTCGGTGTAAAAACCGAGTAGTGGAAAGTATAACACCTTTTTACATGACGGTTATAATAACCAATGCCTGCGTATAGATGACCTTTTAAGTGAGCAAGTGAAGCATGTCCAACTAAGGGCCAAACGCATATAACTGCTGCAAAGATCTCGGCGTAGAAGCCATGCAGGTAGTTATCCTTTGTGTAGAAGAGGTTGGCGTAGAAGCCAATAACTGTCACCATGGCATAGAAGCCAAGTAGGCATAGAAGCCGAGTAGGCGTAGAAGCCAAGTAGGCATAGAAGCCAAGTAGGCATAGAAGCCGAGTGGGCGTAGAAGCCGAGTGGTCATAGAGGCCGAGGGGGCGTAGAAGCCGAGTGGTCGTAGAAGTCGAGTGGGCATAGAAGCCGAGCAGGCGTAGAAGCCGAGATGATGTGGACGTTTTAGCCGGAATTACGGCTCTTGGAGATATAATCAAATCTTTTGCCTTAAATGCCGAGATCTGCCCCCATCCTGCACATTAAATACAGAGGCTTGTCTTTAAGATTTGCCATTATTCTGCACATTAAATGCAGATACGCGTCTCGAATTCTGTACGAAGAGTAACTGCTGACGTTGCGGTCTATTTGCCTTCTGCGGAGCGTAAGAAGCTCACGTCTGCCTGTGTAAAACTGGGCAGCGTATCCCCTTGTATGCGTAAGAGCAGTTTGCGCAAAGGGAATGTCACTAGACGACGGTTTCGGTGACATTTAATCAAATCTCCTGCATTAAATGCAGAGATCCGCCATTATCTTGTGCATTAAATGCAGAGGCATGTCTTGAAGGCCTGCCACTCTTCTACGTATAAAATGCAGAGACGTGCCTCGGGCATCTGTCAGTATTTGGCGCATTAAATGCAGAGACGTGCCTTGAGAACCTGTTACCGCTTTGCGCATTAAATGCAGAGACGTGCCTCGAGCCCTGTACGAAGGGCAGCTTTTGACGTGGCAGGCTGTTTATCTTCTGAGGAGCGTAAACAGCTTACATCTGCCTGTGTAAAACTAGGCGGCGTATTCCTTTGTTTGGGTAAGAGCGGTCTACGCCAAGGAAATGGTAGTAAATGACAGCCTGGGTTGCAGTGTCGTGCCATCATTATAGCTGTCGCTTGGGTTGTCGTGCAGTACTCTTTGTCAGGAGTCCAGACGTCAGGTTCATTGCATGATCTGACAGGTTCATTTTGAAGAATATGAAGCGTTCCTCGTACACTTCAATGCTGCATTGAAAGCAGATGAGTTTTACGCCATAAAGGCGATGTAGCACCCTTTTTACGCTGAAGCAGCCTGGACATACTGTATTACGTGGATGGTCCTTGAGCCTATATTTTACGTTGTGCTCAATGAAAAAGCTCTGCTGCACGTTTGATGGCTCTGTGGTCCTCTGTTTACGCTGCCCAACATCAACATGCTGCGTAGAGCTATCCAGCGTATTTTTTATGCTTCTATAAGACCCCCTTCAAAGCTTTTAAATTCTTCGTAATTTGAAACGCTTTGAATGAAGCATGAACCGTTCCTCGTAATTTGAAACGCTCTGAATGGAGCCTGAAACGGTCAAGTCTGACACGTTCTTTCAAGGCTGACTTTATGGCAGAGTTATTGGGGATCGGTGTAATCTCTTTTGCCTATAAAAAGGCTGAGGAGTTAACCTGTTCTTCCCACATTTCCTTCACCACACAGAGATGATAGCCGGAGTTCGTCGGGTCAACTTGAGGAAGAAGGAGACCATGTTCTTCTAGCATGTAAGGAGCCGAAAAAGATGCCGTCTTCGAGCAAATGTCCTCTGCAACGATGGATCATGGAAGGATATTATAGCCTCCTTTGCTCGGAATAATCAGCAACTTTGTATAGCAGTTCTTCGGGAGAGAGGAATGGTTGTATTAGACCACTCAGCTTGCAAGCGGTACCTTCTCCCGTTACCCGTGGACGAGGGCAAACAAATTGGCTACTGTCCGAGATTGAGTTGGGTAAAATATCTCAACTCAATCTGTCATGGCACTGGACGCAGAAAAGCAGTTTACCCTGCTTCTTCGTATTGGAGGATGGGTCTAGGCCTATTTTGTATCATCCCGCCGTTGATCATATGCTAGTCGGTTTACGGTCACCGACTGGCTGCTGGAGAAGATGGATGAAGAATTTCCCCCTTACGAGAACCTGGCAGAACAGATTCTGGGCGCGATCTTCAGATGACGATGAGGAAGTCCTTTATATACGGGATTTCCCTCATATGTAATCATGAAAATGAAGAAAAACCCTTGTAGAGTTGATTTCCCTCATATGTAATCATGCTTTTAATGTTAATAAAATCGTCTTCTTCTTTGCATATGATCATCTTGCCATATTTTGCTGTGAAGTCTGAATATGTGTAGCTTCGACATGTCTGATAACTTTAAGCCGACTCTGTTTAGAAAGAGTGTTAGGTCCTGTCCTGTCTTTTACGCATAACTAAGGATGCGCAGAAAGCCGCTTAGCAGTCGAGTGTTCGAACTGTCCTGCTGTTAGGAATGAGGAACCGCGTAGAATTTTGAACTATTTTTTACTTCTGATAAACAGAATCCTTATTCAGACCATCATCTTCAAGAATGATTTCTCAAAAATCCCTTGGAACAGGGCGAGAAATGGTTGTCAAAAACTGAGTCACCATTTTGAACTGTAGACGAAATATTCAGACTGGATTCTGGATGAACTTCGAATAGACCCATGAAGAAGAGTAATTTTCAATGTTGAACTCTGCATGCCTTGGATACTTGGGATATTTTGAGGTCAAGGAGGAGTATCTTCTGTGTGAACCCCTGTAATTGATCGCCTTGAGAATCGTTCTGATGTACTGTACTGGCCTACGCATTTTTCAGATATGCAGAAAGTCGTAGAGCGCGAAATCATCAGTTTGTTGCCTCTGAGCGTAAAAAGCCACCGAGCGCGAGATCATAGATTTGTAGCTGCTGAGCGTGGAGTCGTAGGTTTGTAGCATCTCGAGCGTAAAAGCTACCGAGCATAAAAGCATCCGGGCGTAAAAACTATAGACTTGTAGCCTGTGAGCGTAGAACCGTAGATCTATAGCCGTCGAGCGTAGAAAGCTCCTTAGCGTAAAAACTGTAGATTTGTAGCTTCTGAAAAGAAAATCTTTCAAGCGTGAAGTCGTGGATCTGTTGCCTCCGAGCGTAAAAAGCCACCGAGCGCGAGATCATAGATTCGTAGCTGCTGAGCGTGGAGTCGTAGGTTAGTAGCCTCTCGAGCGTAAAAGCTACCGAGCATAAAAGCATCCGGGCGTAAAACCATAAACTAGTAGCCTGTGAGCGTAGAACCGTAGATCTGTAGCCGTCGAGCGTAGAAAGCTCCTTAGCGTAAAAAACCACGAATCTTCTTTGAACGAAAACTTTTCGAATTCGCTGACTGTCCGCCTTCTCTGAGTAATAGGCTGACGTAGTACCCAATCATAACCGAATATTAATTATGAGATTTGGTTTGGGATTCGAGGAGTCCATCCGAACTCTATATGTACCCTAAGTTTCTGAGAGAAAAACTTTTCATCCGTCTTTTGCGAAAGAAAGCTTTTGACTGTTCGAGTTCTTCTTCGTTTTTTCTCCGAGTCTTCAAAGTTTCCAGTAATGGCCTCGAAACAAGCATCCTCCTCTAAGGGAAAGAAGGTTGCTTCTTCTTCTCGTTCTTCTGCTCAAGCGGGGGCGACTTCCGTCGGGCACGGCGAGCTTCATTCTGAATGAAGTATCCCGCCGACTAGCAGTGCACCCGGCCTTAAAGGTAGAGCTTTTGGGACGAAAAAGAACGACTGAAAATCCTTCGCATACGTTGTACGTGAACGCGCTAGGTCGTCTTCTGTGCTGATAGCCTCTTCGAGGAAGATGATGCACAGAGATGTTTCATCTTTTATGCCCACATTTTTAATGTGTCAGCGAAAAAAACTCCATATTTTTGCAGTCTTGCGTAAAAGCTTTGACTGTCGAAAGTTGGCGTATACTATATAATTTGAGTGTCACGTAGGGATGGAAATTCTGACGTAATAACTCAAATTTTGGCAGTCTGGCGTAAAACACAGACTGTCAAAAACTTTGCGTATACTGCCAGTCTTTGAATTTTACGTCTTGGAATAGAATTCCAGCGTAAAAGCTCAAGTTTTTTGCAGTCTTGACGTAAAGCACAGACTGTTAATTTTTTGCATATGCTGCAAGATTATAGAAACTGACTTGCCTTTCTTGCATTATGCAGTTAACTTGCACGCATCTCCGCTAGCCGATGTGATGGGCTCTACCACCGGGATGCTGCACTCCAACTATCTGGAGGATCTGTCGCACGTGACATTTCCTATCTTCGGGCCCCAGTATCCTGAAGGAAGGGAAATCCTGATATCGGCTCAAGGAGAGCAGATGCTGCTGAGCATGATGAACGAAGAGCCCATGACGTACATAGATGGGGACCAATACATAAAGCCGGCTTTTCTCTTCGGGGACATGATTGACAAGCAGTCCCAGACGAAGCCCAAGAAAGAACTCTGGGTTTTCCCTACCGGGAGCTTGGTTTTGTATCTGCCCAAGATGCCGAAAGATATCCCATCTCGGCATTCTTCCATGCTACACATCCCAGGAGGATGTCATGGGCGCTGACTCCTGATCTTCACGGCAGGCCGGGAAGATATTTCATCTGAAAGGAGAGGACCAGGGGTCGTTTGTCAGCCGCCCTACCGGTAATGTGATGATGTTCAGGGGGCTGTACCCGGGCAGTATTCCAAGTGAAGACAGTTTAGTGATCCAGCCGGTCCAATTACCGACTTTCTGCAATGATTTCATAGGGCGCGGGGGAGTATACCCTAAGGTGAACCCTCAGACAGGCGGGTGGATCACCCCCACAAATCTTCGATGGGCTCGCTTAGCTGATTGGGCCCTGAAGCATTTTCAGATTGAGCTGGAGAGCATTGGTCTGTTTGCAGCTGTGAGTGCTACCAGTGTTGGGTTACCTCTCAACCCCAACCTGTTTCTGGCACTGATGGAGTGATATATATCGCTCACCGGGACTTTCGCCATTCCACTGGGGGAGTTAGGATTGGCCCTCCACGAGATGGCAGAGATCTCGAGACTGCCGATGGGGGATACTCCATATGAAGAGTATGTTCCCACGAACCGGGAGCTGGGAGATTCTGACCCTCGGGTAGTGGAAGTATACCAAGAGCTGATGTGCCACTACCTCGCTTGCACCGCTTTTTATGACGAGCCTTCAGATTTGGCTCATGTCAGTAAATGGATGTCCTACCTCTTCTTTCACCGGTCCAGGACAGCTAAGCCGGAGAAGGTATTGGAAGGCAAGGACCAGCCTTTGAATCCTCTGAGCGTGCTTAATGCTCAGGTAGTTGACGATCTCATGGAAGACGCTGGGGCTCCGGACTTGATCCTCGACGAAGGGGTAGGAAAGTATCCCGTAGGCACTAAGGCCTATAGTTATTTGAGGCGCTACCGCAGGCCTCTGTCCAAGGAAGCTCAACTGGCTGGCTTCCTCTCCATGTGGCTGCGCCGACTGGTGGTACCCGACATCGCATCTGCGGACCGTATTCACCGCAACACGCTATGGCCTGCAGTGCGTTTGGTGTTTGGGGCAAGGCTGGGCTTGCTCCCTGCCATGGTGTGCCGTATTCAAGCTGGCCTGAGGGCCATGACTGAGGGGCTGCTCGCCGATGAAATTCGACATGATAGCTTTCCCAGGGTAGAATTACCATACCTGTATCTGATGGGATGGTTAATTCTTTATAACCCCAGGGTTATGTCTTCTGGCTCTGGCAGTTGCTCGGGGGCTAGTTTCTTGTTGAACTACCAGAATTTCTTCTGGAACGTGACCACAGTTGTAGACTGTCGGCAGACTCTGAATATTAGTCACAGCTGGAAGCTCTTCTGCACTGTCCCCCTGTACATCTCAATCAACAGGGGATCAGGCTTCAGGACGTAGGCGACGGGAAGACCGTTCTTTCTCCTTAGTCTTTTAATTGGTTGGTCTGCATTAGACCTTCCCATCTACTATACAGAAGTGAAGATCATTACTTCTTCGAGCCTTACTTGCCTAGTTGGTTTTCCCGATAATTCTGGTACGATCAGTTGCACGTGGGCAATGCCATCACCAGCTTCAGGTCCAGGGGTGGACTCATTGATGGAGCCAGAGGATGGCGATACTTCATCATGGGTTGCACTGAGACAACTTTTATCGTGCCCGTCATTTCACTCTCTACGGAGCTGCGCATTCTCCACTCGTATGCCCAGTTATATGTGGCAACCAGCACCTTCCATTACAATTTCGATATGCATGGAAGTTTTAGGGTGCCTTCTTCCAAGTCTGGGGGAAGAGTTGAAGTCCCCTCGGTTTCTTCTGACGAGGGTGAGGAGTCCGTCAATCCAGATGAGCCTCTGTTGGCGGTATCGAGGGGTGAAGTACCTCTGCCTGCAGGGCCTTTTGGTAATCTCTGGGAAGCGAAGGGCTCCTGCTTCGAATGAGACTTCCCCTCGCAAGAGGAAGAAGAAGACGGTTACTCGTCCTCTCCGAATTCCTGGTATTGAGGCTCCTAGAAATGAGCCTGCATCTCACCATGTCGGGGATGATTCTTTGATTGGAGGTTCCTCGCCTTTTAGAGAGGGACCCTCTAATGTTCTGGCTGGTGGTGCCGGAGAATTCCTGTTGGAGGCTGTTGTCGCTGCTACTGGTTCAGGTAGTAGAACGAGATCGCCTTCGGGGCCGAGCCGAATGAGGATATCTTTATCCGGCTCAGCATCGGGAGAGACCCCTGCCGTGTCTGTAGGTGCACCCAGCGAGATTCCAGCCGATGAACCTCGGTTAGAATTTGACAAGGACCTGGAAGAGCATTCGCCAGTATTCATTAGAGCACCCCCTTCTCTAGGTATGACAGCTTGCCTAGCATCACTAAGAAATGATTTAGCTGTACTGGCCGCGGACGCGTCATATACACCATTGGCCATGGGTAAATGTCGTCTTTTATTCCTCTTCTTTTAGGAAAATTAACATTATGCTGATATTAACTTCCTTTTGTCTTCTTTTCAGGGGAAGACATCTTCGGGGAGGGCAGTGTAGATACGCCCTTTGGCTCTGTGTCAGGTCCTGGCGGCGACACGGAGGTGCCTGATTTTGGAGAGGAAACATCTTCGGGTGTCGGCTTGCCTGTCGAAGAGATTCCGGTATCACAAGAGGAGGACGAGCCTGTCATTGCGACAATGCCTCCTTTTTGTACGTCGGTCACTTCGTCCGGTGTTGGCACTTCTTTTTTTGTCGCACCTCCTGTTGAGGTGACAGTCGTGGCAACATCGTCTGCGGTTGTTCTTGGAGGGGGACTCGCCACTATCGCGGCCACTCCCAGCATCCATTCGGATCTAGCTGCGCTGACCGAGCAGTACACTCGTATCTTCTATGCTACCATGAAAATGTTAATATCAATGGTGTTGGAGAAGAATTTGAGCTTTGCGTCGCTGAAGAGGTCCTCTCGGGCCTCTATAGTGCCGATCCGAGAATTCAACAACACCGGGGTAGCTGACACGCTGGAGGAGATAGTTAATGGTTTGGAGAAACCCATTAACGAATACTTGCAGCTAGCTCGAGGCAACATTGACGATCTTGTTCAAGCTAGGTATGACTCCCTGACTACGCAGCTTGCTGAACAGATGGTATCTCTGAATAAGTCCATCGAGGCTCAACAGCGGGAGATGGACGAAGAACGTGTCCAATTGGAGTATGTCGTTCCCGAGTTGACCCGGTGCGAAGCCGAATATGAGGAAGCGGCAGCGCAGGCCCGCATATTGAAGGATGAGCTCGTTCGAGTAGAGGCGAAGGCTCTCTCTTTGTCGGCGGCCCGAGATGTGCTGAAGGAGCGACGGGCGACTGTTCAGCAGAATCTGGCACGTGTGGGTGCTTTCCACTCAGGTTTTGTGCGGGCTCGGTCTGAGCTAGCTGCTTTGGACAACGATGCGGCAAGGTTGGAACAGGTTTGTACCGATGTCTTGAACTCCAGGGATGAGAGAATGGTTGCTCTGGCGCAGCAGATTCGCGACCTAACCGCTCCCCCCAAATGATGTACTTTTTTTGCTTTTTAATGTACTTTCGCTCTTTTTTGGGAATAATAAATAGGCTTTCATCTGACTTTGTGGACCCATCATGTTGGAATATAAATGACAAGTTTGGGTGAAAGTGATATCAGAGGTAATATGGACGTGATATACTCTCGGTAAGTTTTAGCAGGACATATCTATTCAGAGGTAATATGAACATGATAGAATACAATCCAACTAGTCTCGTTTTGGAAGTAGTTTTGTCAGAATGAGATTTTTGCCATATTCCACTTGAGTAAAGTAGGTCAAGCATAGTACCTTTTCAGGAATTTGCCATTGATAGGAGCCATTAACAGGTCTCTATTAGGCTTGGCTAACCTTTAAGCACCGTTTGAGAACGTTGTCTCGATCACATAAGGGCCTTCCCATTTGGGCTGTAATTTGTCCTTACTTCTGTGAGTAAGAATCATCGACCTTCTCACAGCTAAGACTAGCTCACCAACTTTGAACACTATTTCCTTTACTTTTTGATTAAAAGCTCTGGAAATACGTGCTTGGTAGAACGCGATGCGCTGTTGAGCTTGGAGGTGTTTCTCGTCTAATCCTTCTAGCTTTTGAAGCCTTAAAAGGTCATTCTTTTCTTGAGTTAACTCATTAGCCACGGCTATCCTGAGTGAGGGAATCTGGATCTCGATGGGGAGAACTTCTTCGCTCCCGTAAACTAATGAGAATGGGGTGCAACCTGTCGGTGCTCGTACCGTTGTGCGATATGCCCAGAGACATTCTCCCAGCTTCTCATTCCAATTCCTCTTATTCGAAGAGACGAACTTTTTTATGAGCTTGATAATGGTTTTGTTGAAAGCTTCCGCCAAACCATTAGCAGCAGAATTATATACCGTAGAGGCCACATTTTGTATTCGATTTTTATCGCAAAATCGGTGAAACGCTTGGCTGATGAACTGGGGCCCATTGTCATGAATTATCCTCCGGGGTATCCTGAAGCGATAAATAACGTGATGTTTGATGAAGCTGATCACATTAGATGCCTTCACCTCAACAAGAGGGATCGCCTCTGCCCATTTGGAGAAATAATCCGTGATGGCCAGTATGAACCGATGACCTCTGGAAGAAGACGGGTGAATAGGACCAATGATATCCATACCCCATGTTTCGAAAGGCCAGGACGCAACCGTAGGATGTAGATATTCAGGAGGTTAATGGATAAAGTCTGCATGGACCTGACAGGCTCTGCACCATCTTGCATACTTTATTGCATTTGTGATCATAGTAGGCCAGTAATAGCCCATTCTCCTGATACGATCCTGTAGCTTAGGCCCGGGTTGATGCGCTCCGCATATGCCGCCGTGAGCTTCACGGATGATCCGCTGTGCCTCATCATCTGAGAGACATGTCAATAGTAGTCTGTCGTAGGTTCGGTGATATAGACACTGTGAGGATGCCTCGAAATAGAAGCGTAATGATCATTTTTTGACGGATACTGCTTCTTTAGGGTCCTCCGACAAGATTCCGTATGCTACGAAATCTATAAAGGGACTTCTCCAGTCTCTCCTGGGAGGATCTGTGTTCACAGCGTAGCTGCATTCTGTGTGGAAGTTGTTTTTCACAAAGAATAAATCTCTGCTAAGAAGGATTACCGAATTCTGCCTTCTTATAGGAATAGCTAAATCTGCAGCTAGACTGGCTAGGGCATCAGCTTCCAGATTCTGAGATCGAGGTACATGTTCCAGGAAGAATCCTTTGAATGTCATAGCTATCTCGACCGTTGCTTAGTGATAAGGGATGAGGTCTGGATTCAGGACTTCATATATTCCTCTTACTTGATTGACGATCAGCAGAGAGTCACCGAAAGCTTCAAGAGATTTGACGCCTAACTCTTTAGCGACTTGGAGCCCGATTAGTAAAGCATTATACTCTGCCACATTGTTAGAACAGGGCTCGCTAAGAGAATATGCTCGATAGATGACGAGCTTATCAGGAGTAACCAGGACAATCCCTACTCCCGAAACCATGTTTCCCCTGGGACCAGTTCTAGAGGCACCATCGAAGAATAGTTGCCATGCATCGACTTCCATTGCAGAATTACACTCTGCAACTTTGTCGGGAATGTCCTCGTACAGCTTGGAGGCCTCCAAGATCGGATGAGCAGCTAGGAAATCAGCCAATGCTTGGTCTTTGATGGACTTCTGAGGGACGTACACCATGTCATACGGTGTTAATAACATCGCCCAAGTCGTAAGTTGGGAATTAAGAACGCTTGGCTTGTTTATCAGTACCCGAAGGAGATTGACCCTGGAGATGATGTGAATAGTTTGGCCTGTGACATAGTGCCACAATTTCTGGATAGCGAACATCAGAGCCAAGCATTCTTTCTCCACTGGGTTGTACCGGTGTTCGGCTCCGACCATCATCCTGCTGAGGTAGTAGATAGCCTGTTCATGGCCCATATCGTTCTTTTGTGCGAGAAGAGCTCCCAGAGAATGATCCATTGCTCGAACATACAGCACGAACGGTCTTCCTATGACTGGAGGCACCAGAACTGACGGGCTAGTGAGGTAGCGTTTGATGTCACCGAACGCTTGCTGACAAGCTTCGTCCCATACGAAGGATACACCTTTCTTCATGAGACGAGAAAAGGGTTGACATCTCCCAGAGAGGTTGGATATGAATCTCCAGATATAAGCCAGACGACCTTGAAATCCCCTGAGTTCTCTTAGATTACGGGGCGGTCGCATTTCTAAGATGGCCTTGACTTTATCAGGGTCCACTTGAATGCCTTTGGCGGTAATGACAAATCCCAGAAATTTGCTACTAGATACCCCAGAAAGGACTTTCTAGGATTCATTTTGAGTTGATGTTGGCGCATCAATTCAAATACTGTCTTCAAGTCTTGGACGAGATCATCCTTGAGGCAGCTTTTGACAGCTACATCGTCCATGTAACACTCCACTGTCTTGCGCAAATGCTCATGGAATATGTTACTCATAGCCCGTTGGTACGTAGCCCCGGCATTCTTCAATCTGAAGGGCATGACCGTATAGCAATATACCCCCAATGGTGTCCGGAAGGCAGTATGCTTCTCGTCCTCAGGATGCATCTTGATTTGATTGTATCCTGAAAATCCATCCATGAAAGACATCCGTTCAAAACCGCATGTATTGTCAATCATGACGTTTGTGATGGGAAGAGGAAACTCATCCTTGGGGCAGGCTGCATTCAGATCTCGATAATCGATGCAGATACGTACTTTCCTATTTTTCTTCATGACCGGGACAACATTGACGACCCAGTCGGGATGTTGTTCTTCTCGGATGAAGCCGTAGGCTATTAACTTCTTGACTTCAGCTTCGATGGTGTCCATCATATCCGGACGGAACCGGCGTTGGTGCTGCTTTATAGGCTTTGAATCGGGCAATATATTGAGCTTATGAGTAGCCACCTTTGGATCAAGGCCTGGCATGTCCTCATAATTCCACGCAAAGACGTTGATATATTCTTTTATCAGCTGGATAACTTCTTCCCTTTCTGCTTCGGAAAGATTATTACTGATAAATATCGGTTTTGGTGACATTTTATCCCCAACGTCAATCTGGATAACTTTATCTTTAGTGGGAGGTTCTCTCTGCTCGAAGCGAAACTCCCATTGTGTATCCATTTGCTGAGCCCAAGCGTCATTCTCGAACAGTTCAGATTCTTGTTTGTTTGTTTCGAAGGAATCTGTCACTACCATATTTACTGATAATGTTCGTTCGAGAGCATGAGATGAGTCGGAGGGCGCTGAGCCATTTTGAGAAGAGGAAAAGATATCCTCGTTCGACTCAGGAGTTGTAAGGGAGGTGGTATACCCTAACCCAAAATGAGTTTGATGACAGTAGGGATTGCCGTGTAGCGACATTCGTCTGCCTTTCCCGTAGTCGAGACCTGGTTCCAGCTTCAAGTTATAACCCATACTTTGCATGATCTTCAAAGCTTGCGGGTTATATCTGTGAACCTGCATTTTACTAACATCGTCGTCGGGAGAATCCTCTTATATAGTCGGTCCATTGCGTATGCGGCCGAAGACTTATTAAATGCTGACTGCTGCAAGTAGGCGGGACAATGAAGATAGAATCCTCATGTGGTTCATATGTCGTGGTGATGTTGGATGATGATGCTACTTCCCACATATACAGATGATAGGAATCTATAGCTCCCAAGAACTTTTGTGCTATAGGTTCTATATCGTCATGGAGAGAGGATTCCTGGTTCGGAATTTGAGCGTCAATATACTGGAAAAGTGGATGTTTATTATCATCTGAAACCTCGTTCCTGGTTGCATTTACATCCATCGGCTGTTTGCTACGCCGGAGGTTGATGACCAAGGATGGAGGCTTCTGGTTCAAAGTGATCACTAGAGGATCACCCCCTTTTCCTGACCTGGTTTTGTTCAGGTGGATCGCCATAGGCTCTGTGGCTTTTGGACGAGTAGTCCGTCCTTTCACCTTGATTGACAGAGGTTGTTCGGCAGAGGGCTCTTCTGGCTCTCGGTGGGATTCCTTCTCTGCTTCGGCTGTTACCTCTTCCGTGTAGTCTTGAGAGTACAATACGACATCGGAGTAGTAGGATTCTACTCGTCTAAATGGGTTCAGGTCAGCAAACTCCGTTTGTACTATTCCTTGGGCGTCTACATATTTAAAGCATTGATGTAGAGTTGAAGGAACAATGTTGTGGTCGTGGATCCAAGGTCTGCCCAGCAGAATATTGTAGGATACCTCTGAATCAATGACATAACATATAGCCACTGATCTGAGGTTGCCGATCTGGATCCTCAGGCAAATTTTCCCCAACGGCTTACTCTTTCTGGCGTTGAAACCCATGATCGTAGTGGTGGTGTAAGCCAATTCGCTGGTAGGAATCCTCAGCGGTCTGAGCAGACTATGAGGAATAATGCTGATTGATGATCCTGGATTTATGTGAATCCGATCGACCTCCATGGAACCGACGTACCCGGTGTAATAAAGGGGTCTGTCATGCCTGTTATATTTTAACAGTATGTCATCTTGAGTGAAAGTGATGTTTGGGACCACCTCTATCACACTGTGGCATTGAGGACATGCCACAGGTTCTTCGTAAGGGGACTTGAGCTGGGTCAAGTATGCATCCGCTTGCATCAGTGCTTCACTCAGGGCTTGACGAGTGTCTTGAGAGAGCCTGAGTAGTTCGAAGATAGACAACCTGGCTGGTGTATTTGCCAATTGGGCCAGGATGTCGAAGTTGTACGGCTTCTCTAAACCTTTGTTTTGAATATTTTTCACAGCTTTGTCGAAACGTACTTCCTTTTGCTTCCCTTTGTCCGCCGAAGTTGGTCTCGAAGGACCGGCCCCTGGTACGACGGGCTCTGGTTCTGACGGTTTGGTAGCTGAAGCGTCTGCCGGTGCATCTTCCTGACTTGCTTCATGGTCCTTGAGGTAAGCCCTCCCTGAACGGGTTCCAGTGGCCAAGATCTTGTCTTCTGATGCCGAGTCTGCCGCAACCATGTGACATGGTTTGCGCTTCGTGTTCTTCTTAGACTTAGCCTTAGCAGCTTGAGTCTCTTTCTCGATCCCGGGAACCAAATCTGGATGAACCCACATAATCTCGCATCGCTGGATAGTTAGTGGTACCAGGTTATGATTTTGACCTCTAGCTGGAGGAGGATTAACGATATTCATCGTCGTCCGGGAAACAGGTGTAACACCATCCGGGACTTCTTGGGGAGGCAGATTGCCAAATTGCAGAGAGATCATGTTGGCTGTGACCGTCTTCTCGCTGTTGTGCAGAGTGATGACCTTAGCATCGATCAGCTCCTGGATCTTCCTTTTCAGTATATAACACACCTTTGTAGGGTGGTGTATGTACCTATAGAAGATGCAGTACTTGGGGTTGTTGGTACTGCCGGCCTCATTGGGCCATCTCACCTCAGGAAGGGTAATCTTGCCGCTTTTGACGAGACATTCCAATATGCTCGGAATATCGTCGTCGTCGAAAGAGTACACTTTAATGGGCCTAGAAGTCCCAGGTTTCGTCTGCGTGGTAGCCACAGTCTTTTGCCTGGATGTGTTGATCGCCAGAGCTTCTTTACCCTTGGTACCACGAGGATGGTCGATGTTGGAGGATGACCTCTTGCCTTTATCAGAGGCCGAGATCATGATGCCATTATCGCGCGCCTTTTGACTGTTGTCCTTTGCGGCTACCTCTGAGATGATGAACGAGGGCCAATCATGGAAATAATATGGTTCTGTGAACACCAAGATCACGGTGAGAAGGTTCTTCCTGCAGATGTCCACCAAGGCCGAGTCTGGAACTCCTGGAGGCATTTGCAAAGTGGCTTGACGAAAATATTCGATGAAAGTGCGAACATTCTCTTTTTCCTTCTGCTTGACTTCGATGAGAGAGGACATAGACATGTCCATCCCTCTCTCGTAAAATCGCGTGAAGAATAACGCCTTGAAGTCTTCAAAGGAAGTAATGCAGTTGTCCGCCAAACTTCGGTACCACTGATAAGCTACCCCCGAGAGACAACCTTTCAACACACGAGTGAGGAGGGCGTTGTTCCCTTGTAATAACACCGTCATCATACTGAAGTAGTTCATGTACTGACTCGGTGACATTTTTCCTTCGAACAAAGCCATAGTCTGTGGTTTGTATCTAGGAGGAAAAGGGACCTCTTCCCAGATAGCTGGGTAAGGTTGGTTGATTCCTAATTTCTTGAGCTGATCTTTGTGCTTTAGGGCATCAAATTGGGCTTTCAACTCCCGTACTGCTTGCATCGAATCTTCAGCCGGTAGCGGAACCACGGAGTGATGAGGAATCGATTGCATCGCGACTCCGAGTGAGGAAGCGGAGGAACTGCTGACTCCTGATCTAGAGCAGGCTCTTGAATCGCATTGGATGGTGGTAAGTCCACCCCCACACGTATCTGAGTTGGAGGGACCGACGCTTGAGCCATAGCAGCTGTGTGTTGAGTCAGCATCATCTGGTGCATATTCTCCATCATGGATTGTATTTCTTTTAGAGATATCTCCAGTACAGTAATGCGCTGCTCAGCATTCCCGGACGGGAAAGCTTCCTCGCGTTCATCTCCAATGGCATAAACTTCTATCTCCCTGGGTGTCATTGAAAGATTAGTATAGGTCTCTGTAGAAGTTGACTCTATAATTTCAGTATCTGATTCAGGAGACTGGCGACCCCCAGCTTCAAAATTAGAAGAGTACGAAGTCGGTTGTCGCAACCTCGAACGGGTGTTTCGGAACACCCCAGCTTCAGTGTTCCTAAGGAGCTGGTTGAATCTCCTTCGGCTCAGAGCTCTAGAGGGATGACGTCTTGAGCCCGATCTTCCTCTAGGTATGTGTGAAGCCATGTTCACCGATGCATGTGTGGGCTCTTCTTTCTGGAAAGATGGAGAGTAGCTCAACCGGTCGAAAACCGACCATTTTGCCTCAGAACAGCAATAATTAATTATAATCCTATGACTATTACAAGAGTGCTCGTTAGAAGGCGTAATAGACATGCTGGAAGATCCCATATCCTTGCGTTTCTGGATCAGGTACTTGCGCAGGTCAGGAGGAGTTACAGAAGAAGAAGATGACTTGTTTCTTCTGTTTACATCAGTAGGCATGCGGATGTTGGGAACCCTAGTTTTCCCTGTTCCACCTGTATACAATAGGTTGGCCATCTGGGTAGCGGATAATCCCCGAGGAGGATGTCTTTCCGCAAATTGAGCCTTCTTTATGCTAAGGGGCTTCTCCTGGCATAATTTGGAGCTCTACTCTGGTTGGCGTACAGCTGAGGATGTCCTCAGTCGGCCGTCAGCCTCTCGCGTTATCCGGAGGGCTGGCAGATTATTCCTATGCTGGCGTAAAGGCCGAGAAGTTGAGTAGTCTGCCGCTTGCTTTCCCTTGCGTAGTTTGCACGGGTCATCTACTTTTTCGTGGAAGGCAGATGCATTTTTACGTGCGGAGCGCGTTTAGAACTTTTAATTTGGCGCTAAGGCATTGTCAAAAGTTTTGTCTGTTCCGCCAGGAACGGAAGACTGGTTTCTACGTGCAGAGCGCGGTGTAGGCTTCTGTACTAGCACTGAGGCATTGTCCGAAGTTTCGTCTTTTCTGCCAGGGACGGGAGACTGGTTTCTACGTGCAGAGCACGGTGTAGGCTTCTGGACTAGCGCTGAGGCATTGTCCGAAGTTTCGTCTTTTCTGCCAGGGACGGGAGACTGAATTTTATGCGCAGAGCACGGAGTATACTTCTGGGTTAGCGCTGAGGCATTGCCAGAAGTTTTGTCTGCCCTGTCAGAGACAGGCGACTAAATTTTATGCGCAAGGTACGGAGGGAGCAATGCTACAACCTTGTTGGTCGAAGAAATTGGAGAGGTCGAAGAGTCCACAGGAATGGTAGAGGATGTCTTGGGCATCCAGACCTTACGCAGCTTCCTGTTGTCTTGGACTGAGAGAGAGTGAGAGCTACCCCCTGTTTGAAGCATATCTTCGTATGCAGATTGGTCGAACTGGACGACCAGTGTCTTCTTCACGGATCCCACGGATATCGCATCGTGTTGAGCAATTGCTTCCTCGTCAGAAGAGAAAGATGTCCCCAGCAGAGTCGCCATCTTGTTGTTTGTTAAAATAAACAAAAAGATAAATATGTGGAAATGAGATCTTATACGAAAACCTTCCCTTATTCTGTGTTTACAAACAAGATTATACAATTTAATCCTATACGAGGATGTCGACTATAATTTATTTAATCTGGGTAAATATTGCTATAGGAGTCTGATCTGCAGTCGATCACTTTGGCCCTTGGACCACACGATGATGAAGAAGTGCCGTGGAAGACAGAAAGCAGCTTCAAAGGTTGCTAAAGAGGGTGGATGCCCGATGCCAAAGTCGTCAATCCCTTCTCTTTGCCTGAGCTCTGGATTCTTCTCTCTCTCTCGGCCGTCTTCTCTCCTCCCAATTGTCGACCTTGGATCTGATAATGGATTCCTTGACCAATTTTTGATCGTTCGACCTTCAATTTTATGACCTCTCTCTCCTTTTCGATCCTTTACCTCTGTTGATAGAGGTCTCTATTTATAGAGTTTTGGTGACAGTGACCACTTGGTCGGTGTAAAAACCGAGTAGTGGAAAGTACAGCACCCTTTTACACGACGGTTATAATAACCAATGCCTGCGTATAGATGACCTTTTGAGTGAGCAAGTGACGCGTGTCCAACTAAGGGACAAACGCGTATAACTGCTGTAAAGATCACGGCGTAGAAGCCACGCAGGTAGTTATCCTTTGTGTAGAAGAGGTTGGCGTAGAAGCCAATAACTGTCACCATGGCATAGAAACCAAGTAGGCGTAGAAGCCAAGTAGGCATAGAAGCCAAGTAGGCATAGAAGCCGAGTGGGCGTAGAAGCCGAGTGGTCATAGAGGTCGAGGGGGCATAGATGCCGAGTGGTCGTAGAGGCCGAGTGGGCATAGAAGCCGAGCAAGCGTAGAAGCCAAGATGATGTGGACGTTTTAGCCGGAATTACGACTCTTGGAGATATAATCAAATCTTTTGCATTAAATGCTGAGATATGCCCCCATCTTGCGCATTAAATGCAGAGGCTTGTCTTTAAGATTTGCCATCATTCTGCACATTAAATGCAGATACGCACCTCGAATTCTGTACGAAGAGTAACTACTGACGTGGCGGTCTGTTTGCCTTCTGTGGAGTGTAAGAAGCTCACGTCTGCTTGTGTAAAACTGGGCAGCGTATCCGCTTGTATGCGTAAGAGCAGTTTGCGCAAAGGGAATATCACTAGACGACGGTTTCGGTGACATTTAATCAAATCTCCTGCATTAAATGCAGAGATCCGCCATTATCCTGTGCATTAAATGCAGAGGCGTGTATTGAAGGCCTGCCACTCTTCTGCACATAAAATGCAGAGACGTGCCTCGGACATCTGTCAGTATTCGGCGCATTAAATGCAGAGACGTGCCTTGAGATCCTATCACCGCTCTGCGTATTAAATGCAGAGACGTGCCTCGAGCCCTGTACGAAGGGCAATTTTTGACGTGGCAGGCTGTTTGTCTTCTGCGAAGCATAAACAGCTTACATCTGCCTGTGTAAAACTAGGTGACGTATTCCTTTGTATGTGTAAGAACGGTTTACGCCAAGGAAATGACAGTAAATGACAGCCTGGGTTGCAATGCCACGCCATCATTATAGCCGTTGCTTGGGTCATCGTGTAGTACTCTTTGTCAGGAGTCCAGACGTCAGGTTCATTGCATGATCTGACAGGTTTATTTCAAAGAATACGAAGCGTTCCTCGTACACTTTAATGCTGCATTGAAAGCGGATGATTTTTACGCCATAAAGGCGATGTAGCACCCTTTTTACGCTGAAGCAGCCTGGACATACTGCATTACGCGGATGGTCCTTGAGCCTATATTTTACGCTGTGCTCAGCGGAAAAGCTCTGTTGCACGTTTGATGGCTCTGAGGTCCTCTGTTTACGCTGCCCAATATCAACATGCTGCGTAGAGCTATCCAGCGTATTTTTTATGCTTCTACAAATTCACGTCCATATTACCTCTGAATTATAAGATGTCTATGATTATCCATCCAAATAAAATAGCTACGTCCATATTACCTCTGGCTCGTTTCCTATTCCTTCCAAACATATACCATGATTGTACCTAACCTCTCGGTATGACTATCAATTAGCTCACGTCTACGTTTCCTCTGAGCTATCATCCTCACATCCTCTCCAGTAGGGTTTGCCATTAGCTTCTTACCTCTTAGCAAAACCTCTTGACTTGACTATCGATTATCACGTCCATATTACCTCTAATATCGATCATTTAAACTTAGAACTGATCCTTAACTCTAACTATGACAGTGGTGTTATGTCCACAAAACTTGTCACATCTATATCACCTCTGGCAAGGCTCATTTTAAACTTATTACTTGCATTCAAGTGTGCAAGAAGTAATGGATCTACAAAACCTATTACGTTCATATTACCTCTGATAGGGTTTCATTATGAACTTATTACTTGCACTCTAGTATGCAAGAAGTATTAAGTCCACCAAAGATCCTCCAGTGAAATGTTCGTAAAGGACTATGGTATTGTACTACATCCATATTACCTCTATTATGACACCCAAAGTTTACATGAATAATCCCAACAAAAGGGAAAAAAGCTTTTCTTTCTTTCAAACGGAGAACCAAAAGCAAACTATATTTGAGGACTTACTAACGCCTCAATCAAAAAAAAAAAGGAGAAGAAGAAACAATTACTGATGCTACTGATCAGTGTACAACTCTTCTAATCGTCCTCAAAAACGGGCAACCCTGGCATCAATCTTAGCTTTGACCCGTCACTCGGCTTCTTGATCTACAATAGTAGGATTATCAAGGTAAGCGTGAGCCTGGTACATCTACTCCAGTCTCTTCAGAGTCTCTTCAAAGGCAGCTAAAGACTGGGCCATGGTAAAAGATTATGCATGGATAACCTCCCGTTCTTGGCGGGCCTCATGAACATCTCCCTCCAGGATCTTGAGGTTGGCCTAGAGTTGTGCAATCTTCTCCTGGATCTCAGCAATAGTATGGGAAAGTCCATCTTCTCGAGCGAAGCAAGCCGCCTCGTCTGCTTCCAACTCGGTACGTTGGAATTCTAGCTTCTTGAGTTCTTGCTCGAGACCCGCCTTGGTCTTCTTATAGGCAGCCTTCACTTGTTCTACGGAGTCCAGGAGACGTTCGTACTCCCTGGACACTGTCACAGTGACGTCATCCTATTGCACCTATTGTAACTTGTACAAGCATTGTTCTACTTCAGTTAATTTATGAACCAACAGGTCAACCGTTTGCTCAGAGCCAGAAAGGGTCTTCAAAATATGTATCTACCCTAGGACACCATGCTTAGACCAAACAAAAGGCATCCCTCATCCCAGTACATTTTGAGCTCCTTGCCTTAATAATATGTAGAATCCCTGATGGATAACTTTGGAAGTGGTAGTTACTGCAACTTTCGTAGAAGGTGTCAAGGGAACCAAATTCAAAGGTATTACAAGCAATTCGATAATCTGGGTAGCCTGTGAAGTCGAGAGGACAATACTTGACAAGTCGGGTGGTGAACCACAATTACCGGACGACGAGTTGCTTTCGCGGCGGCTAAACTCTGCCCCGTCAAATATAGTGTCTGGACGCCAAGCAAACTGGCAAGCTTGGCCTTCTTAATGGTAAGACCAGGAACGGATCCCTCGGGAAGACCGCTACCTCCAGCAAATGAGGGAGCTGCAACTTTATGTCACCCAATGTCAGCTCGAGGAGGTGCCGAAGCGGTCTCCTTACCAAGTAGACCCGCGATGGTAGAGGCTTTACCAATACTAGCCTCAACAGAAAGCCCCATCGGGTGTCCCCCACCTATAGAAGAGTGAGAGAAAGGCTCAACCTCCATGCGAGCTCCTTCACGTCTTCCTCGACAACCGACACACCGGGAAGATCAG
Source organism: Iris macrosiphon (assembly GCA_036927795.1). Taxonomy (NCBI): domain Eukaryota; kingdom Viridiplantae; phylum Streptophyta; class Magnoliopsida; order Asparagales; family Iridaceae; genus Iris; species Iris macrosiphon. The sequence continues at coordinate 249,105,409 of JAYESA010000005.1, forward strand.
CATCAAAAGCAGGCCATGTGCCTTCAGATTCTCTAACCATAGAGGAATATGGGACTGACCCAGGTCTTGCCCTGATGATTCCAGGTCCAGCCTCCTCCGCCATACTCTCTTCCGTCACAATGTTAAATATATTTATCGGTGAGGAAGGGCATATCGAATCAAAGCAATTAGTGAGTAACTTCACCCAAACGATGAAGAATTAAAGCCGAAAACCTCATATCTTGAGAAAAGTCAAAATAATATACTTGGGTGAGGTATCAGAGTTGGCAGTTTCGTCGGAGCAGACAAGGTCGTCTCCCTGATGCCTACAACTCCTGTGACGACCCGTTCCATTCAAGCGGACAGTCAATTCAAACGGTGCAAGTGCAATAACCTAAACTACTTTGCTCAGTGAGAAGACTTGTTTGAGGCAATAAATTTTTAGACTTGGCCCTTCAGGAGTTCGGACTTAGACTTTCAAAGGCTCGCTTGGAGTATCGCTCGACCGAGGCGAACTATCGCTAAGGTGGGTGGCTACGATAAACTTGTCTTTGCTTATCCAGCACACTTAAAGTATGGACAATACATACTAGTTGCTAGATGAATCACCCCTTGCATGCTAATAAAGAATCCAATTCACCTAGCTAAGAGAATAATCATATCTTGTATTGCTTGCGTTAGAACATGGAAATGAAACTTGGCTTATAACATGCACCCTCGCATGCTATCTTGCTTCGTGCAAGTAGACCCCACTATGCCTCGAGTAGATCATTATGGACCCTCCATAGTGTACTGTTTTACCAAGTTTATATGGCACAGCTTATGAATTATATCGCTGGATATGTCCCTATATGGTTTCACTCCTCGCACTACCCCCTAAGAACCGTGCAAACATAAAGGTTAGACTTACGTCCTAAGGTAGACTATGCAATATGTTCCTTATGCTTATATTTTCAACAAATGTATGCTTACCTACTTACACTGTAGTTTATACTCGTTGCCTCATTTCAATGCTTGCCACACAAATTTTTCCCACAATCAAGTAACACTATTCGTATCGTGCATGCATCTAGTTAGCTAGAAGACTATCAAATATTTCTTCTGTGTAATATGAACCTGCAAGTATACGGGACTGTTAGGTCGCCAAGATAGTTCCCGAATCAGGAGAATGCATTAAGTCTAGTTTAACTCTGAACGAGAATTATGTCAAGTAAAGCAAGAATCACAGCTCGTAGAGCAATGCTCGTTCAGAACAAGAATCAAGGATTATCATGTCATATTATGAATCTGGAAGACCTAAGACTTGCATGTCGCGAACAACTTGATAACAAGGGAGATTCTTGAAATCTCGTTCCACGGACGATTTTTGGGGCACCCTCCCCCCGGATGGAACTCATGCAGCAGCCTTTCATGTGCGAGCAGGATGGAGTCTCCGCTCACGCCGCGCCATTCTTGCTCAAAGGTTGATAGTCTCACGTGCTGGATGAGATGGCTTGTAGCGCCTCACGTGATTTTTATTGCATACCATCCTCGTTCAAGACTATAACTTGTCCTTTATGGCTATGTCAGTGACTCATGTTCATATAGATAAGTCATCATCGCTTAGCGACAATTCGCGTGCGAGTCATTACATCGCATCCAGTAATCGAAAATACCTGAACGGATATGAGTATAACACACTTGAACATATTTGAACAATTAAACATATTCTATAACACTTCTGGATAATCCGTGTAACTCGTGCACCTAAAACAGAATCTCGCTCATGACACTCGTATATGTTTATGTTATTGCTCTTGGATTTTATATATATATATATATATATATATATATATATATATATATATATATATATATATATTCATTCTTGGTTTAACTTGGTTGCCTTGGACAGGGAAGGAAGAATGGTAATTTGGTAAGTCTCGCCGTGTTACTCATATATCGCACGGCGCACTGCCACACGAGTTAGGCTTTACATCATTGCCATAAAACTGATCCTAAGGCAAGATTAGAAAGATAACTTAATATGTGGTGCACGAAACCTATATAACATGTTTGGATTTATCGAGTGGACGAGAAGCCTCCCCACCAGTGTATTCATGTACAAATAACGCACCAGATTATCTACAGGGTGCGGGAGAACCTCGTTCGGTGCAGAAACTTCCTTCGTGCGAGCTAAGGCATGGAGTTCGCTCTGGAGCCTTGGAATATTGCGTCCGGAACTGAAGCATATATATAAGACTTAATATTGGAACATCGCCTATGTATCATTCCATAAATGTAGCCACTTGGCATTCTTTTACTGTTTTGAGAGGGAGGACTTTAGCGACTTGTAATCTCAGCCTAGCACCGCTTGTAACACTTGTCCAATATCAATAAAGAGCTTGTTTTACTTCTATACTTATGTTATTTAATGCTTCCACTATTGACAACTCCGTGAACTTGTTACTAATCGCTTATTCATTTCTTTTTTTGTTGTATTTAGACTATTTGCGCGACTCTGTGGCTTAGTTATTTTACCGTATGTTCGGATTATAGCCTTGCACAGGCGCAGCTTACGCTCGTGTGGCATCACGTCCAGATGGGAAAGATTGTCCCACGGGAGCACTGGCACGGTGATTCGCGTCTAGCGGGGACGGCCGATTACCTACGAGAGATTGGAGCATGACATATTGGTATCAGAGCATGGCTTTACGCTTTGGACTTCGTATCAATTTTTTCATTTTCAAAAGATCGTTCATAGGTTATGTGCACACTCTCTCTCGTTGACCGATGGGATATTCCGTACAATGAGTCTAAATAATTTTAAAAGTGCATGTGAATGATATGATTGCTTGTACGAAATTGTGATGCGAAGGCCTTTATGCCGACCTGTGTTAGACTTTGTGGAAATAGACTCGTGCTAGAATTTGTAAGTTATGTGCAAACCCAGATACCTATACGTGATTACCCGACTGGTTAGTGTGCGAAATAGAATATCGTTCGGATGGTTAGCTATGCACACAGTCTTTCGGCTAAGTTATATTGAGTATCGCACGCCAAGACCCTTTTGGTGCGAGCTACTTTGCAAGCGAGTTTGGGATATCGTTCAGGAAAGGATAAGTCAGACTTAGAATGGTAACCGATAGAAACCTTATCAGTTTACCGCTAAGACAAATATAGAGATTATGCTTGAATTTTGAGAAATAGCTCAGACGGTATTTTGTGTCGGCAGATACAAATCATATATTGTTTACTTGGATGGCTATCAACAGGATATATAAGAGACTAAGATTTATCAGGCGATACTTAGGTATCGTACAGGAATTCTAAGGAGCAACTTGGCGAATATGTTTGCGAGTGATGCGAACACCGATTGAGGATTTAATTAGGTGACTCAATTCCTGAGTGGTGTATGGATTATTTTAGAAATATTCAAACAAATTCATAGGTCTTGTGTGATAGTTGGTTTGAACGATTGAGTATGTCTTGAATAAGTGATAAGAATTATATCGAATAGGGATTCAAGGTAATATAAATCAATATCTTGGTCAAGAAAACTTGTTAGAAACTTGGAGGATCGTGCGAGCGTTTTTAAATTGAACCGAACGGATTAAAACTTGAGTAGAATATCGCTCGATAGAAATTAACCCAAGAATGAATATAGTGGTTCGATGAAAGAGGTAAGCGATAACAGATTTGATCTGGAGTTTGGAAGAACGATCTTGAATCTAATACAAAAGATACTCTCAACAATCAGTCCCAGCAGAGAACGATTATCCTGCGGGTGTGCCGGCGTAGTTATTTTACGTCCGGCGGGGATGGTCGAACTCCCGGGAACATGTTCGATGATTATCCAAACGAACTCGATGAATAGAATGTATCAAAAGTAGATAGACTTTGGCTAGAATATTTGAACTTAGTTGTTTGAAGAATGCCAGAAGTAGACTATGGTTTTATCAAACGGTAACATTGAAGTTGGATGATTTTGATAGACAAATTATAATCACGGCATGAACGAACTTGACTTAGTGGATAAATATATATAACTCGGATGGAGCGAAGTAAAATATTAAGGTGTCTCGATCATTTCGAAGATAACCATAACGTTCGACGTTCTTGTCTTGTGCAAGCGTAACTATATGCTCGAACATGCGTCACGCCCGGATTAGGACGATTATCCAGTGGAAGCATTGGCATGGTGATCTCACGTCCAACGAGGATGATCCAACTTGTGGGAGACCAGAGCATGACAATTGATGGATCGTCTTGACTTAAGGTTCGACACGATAAGGCGAATTTGGGAATACAAGTAAAACAGAAGTATTTCAAGGATAAGTTAGCCTAGAACCAGGAATAAGACACGCTAGATGGTTTCGTGAACGGATATGTGAATCTTGTTGGACGACTTAGATTTATGATTATGATTATGATCAAAGATTTAGAATTGAATCATGGCTTGGTGGTCTAGACTTAGAGATGGATATATAGATTCTATCAAAACTTGTTTGAAGGAGATAGACTATGTGAATTGCTAGGCTTGTCATGAGACTTGGATATATCATGGATATGACTGAATGGACTAAAGCCCAGAATAAAAAATAGTTTATTGTAAGTAGGATGATCTGTGCTCGATGTTTAAAAATATGAGTAAAATAAGCTTGGGTAGAATATTTCGTACAAACGAACAATGGTTTGACATTAGGAATTGGGGCGAGCATCGTGCGACAAATTTATACGATGAATCGTGTGCTTGAACTTGTACCTGTGACCTTATAAACTGACCTAGTAATTAGGCAGACGACCCTGTGCCGAGTGAAAGAACTTGTGTGACCGACTTTAGAGTATAGCTTAAGCAAGCCATAGAATTGGGTAGCAAGACTTGGAGTTAGACTTGGAACGATAAGTGTGTGCTATGTTGACACAAACAGAATGTATGATAGGACAATGATGCTAGTCGGTTAATCGGATAGATCGTGCTTAATGGTAGTACAAAGCTTTATTTGAGTCTGATTGGAAATGACTTAGAATTTTATTAACCCTGTTGGAGGTATCATCATGATTCATATGACGAGAAGCTTTAAAATTTTCGCAAGTAGCTTGTCCGATTTTACTATCTCTAAGTTTGGTTGAATGCATATGTTTGAGGGACGCCTTGAATGTGTGCACGATCCAAGACTCAATGATATGTTGAATTAGAGTGCAAAGACTTCATTGTCGTTAAGTTGGTTGATATGCATATGTTTGAGGGACGCTTTGAACGTGTGCACAATCCAGACTCGCAATATGCTGATCTTGAATGCTAATGCAAGTGAATATGTTAGATTCATATGGACGAGTATAACGACTTGGATAAGTTTGCCACAGCCTTAGATCATCATTCAAGATTGATCATACTGTACCCCACGTTAAGCGATATAAGTTTTATGCTAAGGCATAGTAGAGACCGAGTCAGAGCTTGGATTGAATGATAGAATCATTCAATAAGACCGACCCAGTATATACGTGACACGGTATAAGGAACGAGTAGAAAATTATATTCGAACGGATCTAATGGTACCAATTGTTATGCTTGAGATAGATTCGATAGTGCGATAAAACAGTTTACGCTCAGGAAATCTCAAGGATGAGACTTTTCTGAGTGGTGTATAATATGACGACCCGTTCTGTTCAAGCGGACTGCCGATTCAAATGGCGCAAGTGTAATGACCCAACCCGCTTTACTCAGCGAGAAGACTCGTTTGAGGCAAAGAATTTCTAGACTTGGCCCTTCAGGAGTTCAGACTTAGACTTTTAAAGGCTCGCTCGGAGTATCGCTCAACCGAGGTAAATCTTCGCTAAGGTGGGTGGCTACGATGAACTTGTCTTTGCTTAGCCAGCACACTTAAAATATGAACGATACATGCTAGTCGCTAGGTGAATCACCCCTTGCATACTAATAAAGAATCCAATGCACCTAGCTAAGGGAATAATCCTATCTTATATTGCTTGTGTTAGAACATGGAAATAAAACTTGGCTTATAACATGGACCCTCGCATGCTACCTTGCTTCGTGCAAATAAACCCTGCTATGCCTTGAGTAGATCATTATGGACCCTTTGTAGTGCACTGTTTCACCAAGTTTACATGGCACGACTTATGAATTATATCTCTCGATATGTACGATTTTACTCCTCGCACTACCCCCTTGGACCATGCAAACGTCACTACCAGAAAAAGACAAATTAGCGACGTAAAAAAATGTCGCTAAATAATCAATAAACGTCGCTAAATAATTTTAGCGATATTTTACTGAATTCGCCTTTAAGCTAGTCGCTGACAGGAAAAATGTTGCCAAACGTTGCTATACTGAAGTTTTTTAGCGACATAAATGCGTCGCTAGATTAGCGACGTTTAGCGACACAACGTCGCTAAATTAGCGATGTGTATTGTTGTCGCTTTATGTCGCAAATTAGCGCCGTAAGTAGCGACGTTTTTAGCGACGTTACTATGACCTGGCAATACTGCAATATCAGCAAGTTGCGACGGACAACGACTTTGTTTAGAGACATCATTAGCGAATATTTAGCGACGTGATTTGACGTTGCTAAATGTCGCTAAATACGTCGCTAATGATACAGTAAAAAAATAAAAAAAATGGATACTAAATTGTTTCCAAACTATTATTCCTGCAGTTTATTAATTCACAATCTGTACAAATAGACCCAGAGCAACCTTATGTTGAATTTACTGGGTTCGCCAACCCCCTTGGGTTGAACACTCAACACCGATAAATTAATATATATTTAATATAAATAATATAATAAAATTTGAAGAAAACAAAATATTAAAATTAAAAATCGAATTTGGAGAAAATATCATCGTAAGACAGCAAATATCCATACAACTGAGCCTCCTAAAGAATACAAAGAATACAACAAATTAAAAGCCTCATCCTAAAGAATACAAAAAATAATGTCTAAAACATAAACAATCAATAATAAAATGGTCCTAACTAGGACTACTGCGGATCTGCAGGAGGATGACCACCGGCACGCATGAAGGATAAGAAAAGATTATACTGGTCCCGTAAAATCGATAGCGATGTCGATGGAGAAGGCAGTGACGTCGGTGGAGTCTGTGTCGATGTAGGCGCACCAGGAGGACGTATCCGCTCTAACTCTGCGAGTCGTTGGTTGTAAGAATCCATGGTAGATAACAGCCTCGTACTGCTATGAACCATTGAATCCTGCATCATCATCAGCCTTTCTCCCATGGATAGTTGTGATGCCTGCATCTCTATCATGCTGCGCTCTGTCGAGGCTCTAAGATCAGCTGTCAAATCCTAGAGCTCCATGATGCTGCTTTCGAGCATATCAAATCATGCGATGAGCGTCGCATCATCCGCCTGCGGCAGAGATCGGGGCTGCTCCTCCATCCTTCGCAGCAACTCGTCACGGAGAGACGCAATCTGACGGTCAATGGCCTCCTGGACTCGGGCCAACGACTGTGAGGGTTATGGGAAATGCGCACTTGTCGGGGAGGCCCTAGATGACTGAATCACAACCAGGGCGCCATAGGATCCCGTACCATAGTACGTACCCCTCTGGAGACCACCAGCGACAGTCTCCCACAGCTCGTCCATCGACGGAGCTGGAGCGGGCTGGGAGGAAGTACCAGCCTCTCCAGCTGTAGGTGCACTAGCAGTCGCCCGCTCACGTAGCCTAAGATACTCGGCCTAGAAAAGTTAGGATACTCGATAATTGCCTAAGTTATATTAAAATTAACACAAAGTAAAGTAATACTTACATAGGTCTCCGAGGCCCTCTCATCAAAGAGAATTTTGTCCTTTTGATGGGTGGCCAGGAAGACAGTCACCATGTTTGCATCCTCACCCCTCTGTACCTGTTAAAAATATATTATGTAGTACTAAAATTAAATATTTTTTCTTACTACCATTTTATCGTACTTACATTAAAATAATATATTTTAAATAAAAATATACTAAACGACGAAAATGTTTCGTCATCGGAATTGAGCCACCACACCACTTTGCAGCATTCCGTCTAGCCGCCTTGGCCTTCTCAGACCTTTCCTTCTACCTCGGATCGTCGAATCTAGCCCTCATCGTAGTCCACTGCTCATGCGTGATCCAACCTTGGATCAATTTTCTGGCACGACTACGAGCCTTCTGGTCATCCAGAGCATCATGGATAAGCTTGGCGGGAACGGCAGGAAACATTCGCTCGATCAACTCGGCCCGGTGTGGAGGATAAAAATATGTTTGCTACAATAAATAATATAGTAAGTGAGCATCACGGATAAGTTATATAATATGCATAGATTAGAGAATTTATATGATATACTTTTACCTTGAAGTGCGCAAACCAGAACGCCTTTCTCTCCTCCGGAGCTTTAGAGTAGTTGATCCAAGGGCCACCATAGTTGTTCCTCAGAAAGAGGCCCAGGCGTCTCTGAACCGACGATGGACGATATCTATACAAAGATAATTATTTTGATCAAAAAAGTTAATATATGATAAATAAAGAAATACACGATATATATGATGCTAAACCATTTAATTGACTTACTTTGTACCGTCGGCCCAAATCTCTGTCCTCGTCTCCTCCGGATGTTCGCATGGAGGATCTAGCTAATGTTGGGACAACGTCGGCATGACCTCCTCCACATGCTCATCTGTCTCCATGGTACCGTCAGTAAGAGGAACGTTGGACGAGAGAGTACTATCAGGCCTGGAACTACTCGTCCCAGAAGTGATGCCACGTAATGTCGTCGTAGTCGAAGATGTGACTGATCGATATACTGGAGTACTGGGCGACGAGGATCCAGAACCAACAGTAGGAAGTACCGGAGGAGTACTCTGTCTACCTCGGGATCTGCCGAACCCTCCGTGTCGTCCTGTCATACCTGATAACAATATATGATGAATAAAGAAATATATAAATATATATACTACATTCTACAGTCAAAATGTTATGCATATCTCACAGCATTCATAGAATTGTACAGTAAGTAACTAGTGGTGTCACGAGTCTAAATGGATAATACATTCTACAGTACAAAAAATAACATATATTCATTAAATAGTACATTTTATAGTCAAAATATAGTACATTCTACAGGCAAAATAGTTTATTTTTAATCATCTTCAGAAAACTTATCTTATTCGCCTTCCTCGTCCTTCTCTTCCTCTTCCTCCTCCTCGTCTTCACTTTCATCTACTTCGTCTTCGTCTTCATCTTTCTCTTCGGATAATTCAACATCTTCTACATTATTACTCGTGTAATGAGTAACTTTTGTTGAGTCAACATCTAAAATATTTGTTATAATATTTGTTACAAGTGGTAGCTCGTCCTCCTGATAAGCTATTCCCGAAATACAATCGGAATTAACCTTTCCATGAATACGTGACAATCGTGGCTCTTTATACCCGCCAGTTTGTTTTTCTTGAGGTCGACGCATCTTCTCAAGTTCGATACGTACCCGTCTGGAAACTTTAGACCTTGAATCCACCTACAAAGTCTACCTGTATCCTCTTTCTCCAGTGAGAAAACTGACTTAGGCTGCTTTAACTTTCCATTTCCCTCCTCTATCAAATGCAACGCAGGACGTCTATATATTTCTTTAAGTCCAACCTGGCCTTTGGATTATCTTTCGTCTTCCTCTATACCTCCATTACAGTATTAATTATGTTATCAAACGCATTCTTCTCGATATGTATGACATCAAGGTTATGTCTGATCAGATTGGTGCTCCAATATGGCAGATCTTAGAATATACTCCTCTTCGTCCAGTTATGGGTGCGACCAAACCCGTCACACTTGTACCCCTTAGCGGGCTCTTCGATAGCACTTGATAAATCTTTTACCTCTTCCTATATCATGTATCCGGACCACCTTGGCGGGGGATTGGTCTTCTCCACAATGCCCGTACGAAAAGCATTCATGTTCCTCTGGTACGGATGATCCTTCGGCAGAAATTATCGATAACAATCGAAGAAGCACGTTTTGTCTCCGTGTTTCAAACGAAAAGCCTTAGTATGGTCCATGCAATACGGACATGAAAGACAACCATGAGTGCTCCATCCCGATAATATTCCATAGGCCGAAAAGTCGTTGATTGTCCACATAAGTGCTGCCCTCATCTGAAAATTCTGCTTTCTAGAAATATCGTACGTGTTGGCACCTACTTTCTACAGCTGATTCAACTCATCTATCAAAGGCTATAAATACACATTGATGTTCTTCTTCGGATTGTTCGGACCCGGGATAATAACGGTTAGGAACATATACGGAGTCTTCATGCACACCCAAGGTGGTAGATTGTACGGAGTAACGATCACAGGCCAACATGAATATTGTGAGCCTGAAAGTCCGAATGGGGCAAAACCGTCAGAGGAGAGCCCCAATATGACATTATGCGGATCCGAAGCAAAATCTGGATACTCTCGATCAAAGTGTTTCCATTTGTCTCCATCGGATGGATGATCCAATACTCCTTCGATCTATTTTCGCATGTGCCAACTCATGTTTTCTTCAGTCTCCTTAACCATAAATAACCTCTACAACCGCGACATCAAAGGCAAGTAGTGCATCGAATCGGTAGGCTTTCTTGCACCGACAGACTTCCCTCTACCAGTGGCCTTATAGCGATCAGCACCACAGAATCTGCACGCATCTTCATCCTTGTCGTCTTTGTAGTACAACATACATCCGTTGTAACATGCATCAATTTTCTTGTATCCCATCCAGAGCGATCTCACTATCCTCTTAGATCGGTAGAAGTCTTTAGGCAACTTTGCAACCTCGGACAAGATCTCTATAATCAAATCCATCAGTCGGTTATAGCATTCTTGCGACATGTTAAAATCGGACTTGATGCTCAAAAATCTTGTAACCACCTCCAATGGTGAATGATCCTCACAACAAGGATATAATGGAGCCCTTGCATTCCCATGCAACTCCATAAACTTTGCAGCATCGGTATTCGGTGCCTCCTTAGCTGCATCATAATTGTCTGGATTGAAACTAGGCCCCGCCGCATCAAAAAATATGTTCATCCACCCGTCGCCGTAAGTAGCGTGGTCGTGGACATCCATATACGGCTCCACATAAGGCTCCGACTCCGATGCTAGAGACACAAGTTCTCCGTGCGCGGTCCACTAATAGTAATTCGGTATAAAGCCCTTCGAGTACAAATAATATGTGACTTCCACTTCTTGATGATATTTCAAGTTGCGACATCTCACACACGAACACTTAATTTTGGTACCGTCCATGTACTGAGGGAACGCCTTGGCGAACTGCAGAAATTGATGTACACCCTCAATGAATTCATCTTGCACACCGCCTTGTCATCAGGATAACGGTTGTACATCCACGAACGATAAGGCAGATAGTAATTCATATCTATTTCTAGATACTTCTGTAAAAATGACAGTATGTGTCCTATAAATTATTAAATACAGTGTGATTCTCTGGAGGAAGGTAAGAACTGCTCTAACTTGATACACAATGCCTTATGTATATGTGTGTGCATATGGTTGTTTGAGTGATAAAGTGAGCTCGGGTCACTAGGGAGAGCAGTTCATTGTGCAGCAGTGAGGAATCAGTGTGCCAGCTCTGTGCTAGCAGCTAGCTATATGTATATGTATATAGATATAGATATATATAGGTGTAGTTATATGTGTGTGTGTGTGTGTGTGTGTGTGTGTGTGTGTGTGTATGTTTGGAGAAGGTCGGCCACTACAGGCAGTACAGTGCATAAGAAACAGCAAGCACAACAGAGGAGCAGCAAGCAGAGTATTCTCGGGCAGTGCATCAGCTGCCTCTTCAGTGCCGAAATATACTGCAGCAAGGCCAAAGCAGTGCAACCATATGTATCAGCATTTCAGCACTGAAACAGCATTTCAGTGGCAGCAACATTCAGCAACTACCCGAGCTACACCAGTAGCAATGCAGTAAGGCCCTTCGAGCACATAGCAAGCAGTACAGCATTACAGCAACAACAAGCAACATTGCATTACAGTAACAGCAACTTCCTTTTGTAGCACCGGAAGAACCAAGATCCCAGGTCAAAAATTCTAACCCCAGGTCAAAAATCCTTACCCTAACCCCAGGTCAAAAACTCTAACCCCATGTCAAAAACCCTAACCCTAACCCTAACCCTAGGTCCTGATCCCAGGTCGTGTCAGTTTTGGGTTAGGGTTAGTGTCGCGTGTGTGTGTGTCGTGTCTGTGTCAGTGTCTGTCACGTGTGTGTGTCATGTTTGTGTCAGTGTTATGCCGTGTCCTAAGAGGGAGAGAGAGTTAGGGTTTACCTAGAGGAGGAGGAGGGGGATGCCGGAGTAGGCCGATGTGGAGGACGCCGGTCGCCAGAGAGGGGGGGGAACACCGCGGGTTTGAGAATTTTCGAAAAATTTGACAAATGGGGGGAATCGAAACCGATCTCTAATTAACAAAATTTTAGCAACGTTTAGCGACGTCAAATAAAAACGTCGCTAATAGAAATATTTTACGACGTCACAGAAGTCGCTAAACACGTCGCTAAATATTAAAAATCTAAACGTCGCTAAATACGTCGCTAAACATCGATAAATTATATATTTCAGCGACATTTAGCGACCTTAGATAACTTATAGTGACTATTCTTTTAAAAAAATGAATTATAGTCGCTAAACGTCGCTAAACGTCGCCAAACAGCGATGTATAGCGACGTTATTATTTGGAGTCGCTGATATCTTTAATATTAGCGATGTTTTAACTTAACCTCACTAAAAACGTCGCTAATCCCACAATTTTTAGTAGTGCGTAAAGGCTAGACTTACGTCATAAGGTAGACTATACAATATGTTCTTTATGCTTATGTTTTCAATAAATGCATGCTTGCCTGCTTACACTGTAGTTTGTACTCGTTGTCTCGTTTTAATTCTTGCCACACAAATTTATGCCATAATCAAGTAACACTATTCGTATCATGCATGCATCTAGTTAGCCAGAAGACTATCAAATAGTCCTTCTGTGCAATATGAACCTGCAAGTATACGAGATCGTTAGGTCTCCAAGGCAGTTCTCGAATCAGGGAATGCTTCAAGTCAAGTTTAACTCTGAACAAGAATTATGTCAAGTAAAGCAAGAATCATAGCTCGTAGAGCAATGCTCGATCATAGCAAGAATCAAGGATTATCATGTCATGTTGTGAATATGGAAGACCCAAGACTTCCATATCACGGACAACTTGGTAACAAGGGAGATTCTTGAAATCTCGTTCCACGGACGATCTCTGGGGCACCGGGGCCAATCCGATCCGGATGGAACTCACGCAGCAGTCTTTTATTTGCGAGCAGGATGGCGTCTCCGCTCACGCCGCACCATTCTAGCTCAATGACTGATAGTCTCATGTGCTGGGTGGAATGGCTTGTAGCACCTCACGTGCTTTTCGCTGCATACCATCCTCGTTCAAGAATATAACTCATCCTTTATGGCTATGCCAGCGACTCATGTTCATATAGATAAGTTATCCTCACTTAACGGCAATCCGCGTGCGAGTCATTGCATCGCATCCAGTAATCGAAAACATCTGAACGGATATGAGTATAACACACTTGAATATATTTGAACAATTGAACATATTCTTTAACACTTTTGGATAATCCGTGTAACTCGTGCACCTGAAATAGAACCTCGCTCACGACACTCGTGTTTGCTTATGTTATTAACCTTGGATTTTATATATATATATATATACATTCATGCTTTGTTTAACTTGGTTGCCTTGGACAGGAAAGGAAGAATGGTAAATTGGTAAGTCCCGCCTTGTTACTCATATATCGCACGGTGCACTGCCAAATGATTAGACTTTACATCATTGCCATAAAACTGATCCTAAGATAAGATTAGAAAGATAACTTAATATATGGTACACGGAACTTATAAAATGTGTTTGGATTTGTCGAGCGGGTGAGAAGCCTCCCCACTAGTGTATTCATGTACTGATAATCCACTAGACTATTTGCAGGGTGTGGAAGAACCTCGTTCGGTGCAGAAACTCCCTTCGTGCAAGCTAAGGCGTGGAGTTCGCTCTGGAGCCTTGGAATGTTGAGTCCGAAAATGAAGCATATATACAAGACATAATGTTGGAACATCGCCTATGTATCATTCCATAAATGTAGCCACTTGGCACGCTTTTACTATTTCGAGAGAGAGGGCTTGAGCGACTTGTAATCTCGGTCTAGCGCCGCTTGTATCACTTGTTTAATATCAATAAAGAGTTTATTTTTCTTCCATACTTGTATTATTCAATGCTTTCGCTATTGACGACTCTGTGAACTTGTTACTAATCGCCTGTTCGTTTATTTTTTTTGTTGCATTCGGACTATCTGTGTGACTCTGTGGCTTAGTTATTTTATCACATGTTCGGATCATGGCCTTATACGGGCGCAGTTTACGCTCGTGCGGCATCACGTCCAGATAGAAAAGATCATCCTGAGGGAGCGCTGGCGCGGTGATATCTCCAACCGAGGGGTCGGCCAAGGAAGCATCCCCTTCCTCATCGAACCTTCCTACCATCTCAATGACTGGCTCGCCAACATACATTTCGCAGGAAGATGACGTCTTCTCCTCCCGGTAAGAAACCCTTCTTGTAGCGGCCCATGGAGGAAGTATCCTCACCCCATCTCCCATCCTCTGTATAAATTTAGATAAACCATGACAAAGAGGGTCATAAAAAGAGGATATGGCAATAAAGCTAAGAGGACATAGGGATATCTCCTCGGCATCAAGAATAAGATTCGATTGACGAATCACCAATGCGAGGGGTCCTACCTCCTCATCTCCTATGACATGCGTAAGGTCCTTGGTAGCAACCCTCTTCTTATAACTCGACCTTGCGCCCGCAGATGGTTCCTGTCTTCTCTTCTTGTATAGAGGGCTCCGTACCGGAGAGGGCCTGCGCTTCAATGCAGAGTCCACCGAAGGCGATGGATCCTCAGAAGTATTCTCATCTCCCGTCGTTGAGTCGGGGTCAGTTGACAATAATACAGCCTTTCTCCTGACTTTTTCTTGACCTTTATTGGACCCACCACTCTGAGGCTTCAGCTTAGTGCCCACGATGAAGCTAGTATCCTGATCAAAGTCGGGTGGTGGTGCATTCATGGCTACATGAAAGTTAGCCTCAACATGAATAATATGTGCCAAAACCTTAGCGTCCGGCAGCGTGAATAGGACATGGGTATTGGTGGCAGAATAATAATCCCAGGCTTGAGCCCCTTCAAGAAGGCTACCCTTAAAACCAAAACATGGGCTGGAATTGCTCAACATGAGTTGGCTGTACCCGAACTGGAGAGCAAACCTACTCGGCATATAAGGCTCCAAGAAGACAAGGTTCCAATTTTGGTATACTAAATGCGAAGTTCGGATGGAGAGTAACTAGATGAAGAGCCTTAGAGATAAGACCTGACGGTTAGCACCATAATCACAATGAACTCTATTCACCTCATCCTCGGTGAATTTCGGGACCGAGACAAAAAATAATAATTTACAATATGGGCGAGTACGTGCCGACACGCGTGAACCTTAGTATGAGCCCAAGGCATCCTACCATATTGAAGAACGAAGGTGTCAGCTTCCATCGTCATCCCCTCAAGGCCAGGACTCATTAGAGATGAGTAGTGCAGTAGCAACCACCCCATTAAATAATGATAAGGCATCTCGACCGGGTTGAAATCCCTGGGACCGTTATAGGCCAGCACTTTGTTGGTAAAAGCACAAAATCCATGATAGATACTGCATACCATTGCTGGGAGTAAGGCGAGGCGGTGACAAAAAGTCAACTTCACAGTAGAAAAGATGAGTTTGCGACTATCCCTCTCAATCGAAGCAGAAACTCCCGGGACTACGCAATTTCGTAGCCATATCATCAAGAATCCAGCCAGTAAGACTTTGTCCGACAATGGCTGGATATCTTGATAAAAATAGCTGAAGGTATCACCAGAGTTACCATATCCCTCACCGGTTGTAGTCGTTCTCTTAGTGATGCACGCCAGATCATGGATGACCGTACAAGACCGGGGTGTTCGAACGGTGACCTGGTCCGAAGCTGCAATTTTAAAAAGATGATGGATCCAGGCAGTGGTATGGGGTAACGTCCCCTTCGTGCTTTTCTCCTCTTCTTCGAGGTCTGTTGACAGGTGCTATGGTGACAGAACAACTCCTAGTACACTGCAAGGAACCCCTGGGTGGTGGTCCTCCAACTCCTCGAATTCCTCTTTATCAGGCGTGTACTCTTCATACGGCACCTCACCCCAGGGCAGCCGTGAGACATCGTACATCTCATGAAGGGTGAGTCATATCTCGCCACCATGGGTAAAGAAGTCCTAGTGCGACAGTTGTACATTTTGGTCAAGGCCACGAATAACATCAGATTCTTCTCCAGGCCATAATAGGAACCCGTTATGGCGTAGTAGAGATTGACCTCCTTTAAAAATTGCCCGTACTTCTCCAGTACCCACATGGTCAAAACAATCCAAGAAGGTGAATAATGCACCCAGTTGAGCAGGCATATTTTTCTCGTTGGATAGGACCCCTTGTCCGCAAGCTGGTTCAAGAAGGTATCAGCGCCGTAGAAAAGAATATTTGCCCCCATTTTACTCGTAAATATGCCGAGTTCCAACCCGCAAAGGGAGTAAGAAAATAATTCCTTGAAAGTCACTACTTCCTTTTTTAGCTTGGAGTTGTGACGAATACGGCCGACCAAGACTCCCTTCTGGTTTGGAGTCAGGTTGTCCAACATCCTCCTGGAAAGGGTCGCCATATTGAAAGTCGACAAGAGCAAATGGTGCTCTATCGCAGGTATGTGTATCTTCATTCCGCTAGAGGAGGTCTTAGTTCTCTTTTATTTTCACCACCTTGGGGTCCGAGATAGTAAGAGCATCCCCGAATAGGAAGATGTACTTCAAATAAGAGAAATTCTTATTATCTGCAATCGGCCCAGAGTTCAGTTGGCTTTGCAAGTAAAACGAAGGATGATCTGCTATTAACTTCAGCCTCGCCTCAGATTGACCCTTGTTTATCTAGACCTAAAAATGTTCCAATATATGGTCAAATCTTATGCCCAATGCAGCCTGAGCACGCCCAATAAGCACCTCTCCTGACAGAGCCACGGACAAAGTCACTACAAGATTCGAGAATAAGAAGGCAGTTAGAGCCATCAAGATGGCATATGAACCAAGAAACCACTTGGGCATATAAAGGCATACATGCGGCCAAGTTATGCCCGACGCATATGGTTTCTTATATGCGACCAAGTCATATCAAGCGCGTGTTAGGACATCCATGCAGTCGAGTGAGACGCATGTGATGCCATCCATGCGACCAGGTCAAGACAGGCACATGCAGCCAACGTGAGACCCGCGCATAAAATATGCGGCTGAGTCATATAGAAACTCTGCACATGTTCTAATCTATGCGGCGGACTATGTGCAAAGTGCCCCATGTCTAGAGTTCTTATTATTACCATGGATGGGCACTTGAACGTCTGGGTGGAAAGTCGGTGCCTCGTCCTTGGCCTTAGACGAGGACATAGGGCACTTCACCTTGTCATCGGCTTTCTTGGTCTTTGACGAAGACGAAGAAACTTTGGGGGGCCATGACGATCGTGCGGAGAGTCAGAGGCAGAGGAAAGGTCGAAGACAGAAGAGAAAACTCAAGCGGAGAGAAAAAGTTCTCTCTCGTCGGCAAAACCCCTTACTTATAGGGCAAAGGAGATGGTGACGACTCATTAATTCTTGTTCTGCGCTGTCAACACTAATTATAAAGATAATGCTTGGGTTTTCTACTGGACATTATCCTTGGAGAAACTGTCACTTCGGGATCCTTACTGAGAGATGGCTTAAAATCCAAAGAAATTTCCTCGAGGATCGAGCCGAATCCTGCATTAAATGGAGATTTGACAGCCTGATAAAAACTCGTCCATGCGGCCCGTCATCCATACGGCTCAAGTTTCTCTTCTCCATGCTTCTTATTCAAAGTATTCCAAATATATTAGTTTGAAAACTTTGAAGGGGGTCTTGTAGAAGCATAAAAAATCTGGATCCATTCGTCCAAAAAATATGTGCCCAAAGTTGACTCAAAAGAAATCAGGCCGCAGGATGACCATGCGGCCAAGAAAAAACAGCATCCATGAGCCCCAAATATTGGCCACATAAAGTCCTAACACCAAAATTATTTCTGATAGAGAATCCTGACAAAAAGGATTTTTTGAACGCCTCAAAAGATGTGAGCACACTAAGTGACAAGAAGCTCTCGTTAGACTAATAATGACTTATGACAAGCGTGCAATGCCACGTGTATGAGGTCCCATGCGTCTCAGACTGCATGCAACTCTGGCCCTATTATTACAGTCTTCATGCGTTCCATGCGTCTCTGGCCCCATGCATTCCAGACTCCATGCGTTCCACGCGTCTCTGGTCCCATGCGTTCCAGACTCCATGCGTCCCATGGGTCTCTGGCCCCTTGCGTTACAGACGTCATTCGTCATGCGTCTCAGACTCCATGCGTCCAATGTGGAAGGTTCCATGAGACAAAATCTTTTTGTTGCGACTGAAGTGATTCTCTCCAACTAAATGCGGGCCACGTGTCAAGCTGACCAAGTCGCACAAACAGAAGATGAGAACCGCCAAGATCTCCAACAACAACAAATTTCAACAAAATGTCTATGTGCCAGCTTGCCCTGGACTCAATGTGACAACCTATTTTTTTTAAATATTTTAAAAATAATTTTTTTGGATTTTTTGGAAATTTTTAATTAATTATTTTAAATGTCCTTCAGGGATTAATATTTTTATGTATTAAATTAATTATTAAATATTACAAAAAATATATTTTTGGGTGTATTATTAATTATTGGATGTTGTGTAATTTTTCTAGAATTTATTGGGCTCAAAAACTATTTTTAAATAGCTAAATACCAAGAATTTAATTAAATCGGACTGAACCGGGTTGAACCGGACTGAACCGGACCAACCCAACCCAATCCAGCTGAACCGGACTGGACCCAAATCCTAAACCTAACGGGTCGGATCCTACCTGACCCAACCCGACCTGAGCCGACTCTACCCGACCCGACCCGCTAGCCCGCCCCTCTCCCCCACGATCTCCCTCACCCCACGACCCTGAGGACAATGACCCTGCCCTGTTGTCCCCGGCCATGACCCCGCCTCCGCCGGCGCAACTGCCCCACCAACACCGCCCCGTCTCCTCCCACGATCTCCCCTCCCCCGCTCGGACCTCAACCCCGCTCCACCTCCCTATAAACCCCCCCTCCTCGAACCCATCACCGCCACTGCCATCTCCCCTTCAATCCACCGCCACCACCGAGCTTCCGCCGACGAGCTCCCCAGACGACCTCCGCCCCGACCTTCGGCGACTGCGAGGAGCCCCCAGCGACCCCAGCGCCACCGCAGCGGCCCCCAGTAACTGCCGCCGCAGCCGTGCCCCTCCGCCGTGCCCCGCCGCGCCGCGTTCTTCTGAGACAGCATACAGCTTCAAGGTACATGTCTTCACGCTCGTGTAACTCCCTGTGTATAAATCTGTTTTCCATTCTGTCGAATCCTGCATGTAGACCGTATGACCTCCTCGAAATCCGTGCAACTCGTTCAGGATATCGCATCGTTCGGGATACCGCATGACCCCCGCGAAATCCGTACAACTCGGTCGTAAATCGTGACGCAAAATCAGAAAAATAATTTCAAATTTCTAAAAATTTGGAATTTGTCCCGAACACCCTAGTTCACGACCTTTTTGCGTGTAACCTGTTAACTATTTTCAAAATCTACTTGAAAAGAAATTTAGACCTTATGACCAAGTTTTAAAACCCTATTTTAGTTTAATTTATTGAGCTATAATTTGCATATTATTCGCGGGTAAAAATGGCCAAAAACTTGATCTTTTAAAATCCTGATTTTTCACGAAACTGGGTGCGTCCCGCTAAACGAGACGACTTGGTCGTGTGCGAACTTTAACGAAAAGTATGCACCGTCGATAACAACGTGTGAAATTTCGCAAAAGTTGATTTGGATATGCGTGCACACCGAAATCAACGCGTATCCATCGACAACGTCCCATATCGATCATGTTCTGAAATTCGTTGTAACTTTATGTGTGCTCGTCGTATCGAAACAAAATTTGCACTATCGGACTCGTAGCAATACACTGGTCCTGTGACCCAAGTTTGGTTCGATTCTGAGAACGTTGACAAAATTCTGTATCGTGGGCCCCACGACTCCACTTGACGGACGATTTTGTGATCGGCTCATCAAAATCTAGTTCTGGACATTCCGTTGGATTTGTATCATCATTCTGGACTTGTAGACACTAAGTTTGACGAATTTGGAGAACTTTGCCTCTGGCACATTTTTTGGTGCGAAGTGGGCCACATGTGGACCCCGCTTTGACCAAAAACTGTCAATTTTGCCCCTGTATCCAAATTGGACTTATGGACAGGCAATCCTAGCTATTTTATATCTTCTGAACATGATGGTAGTATTTATTTTAGCAACCGGAGGAGTACCTGAAGATCCCACTGTAACCGAAGCAACTGTTGGAAACCAAATCCCAGGCAAGTGTACCTTGCCAATTTGCAGTGATTCCTGTTATAGGATTTGTTTGAGTTCTTTGTACATATATATATACTCTTGATATAAATGTTCAACTTAGGACCGTGTGACATTGCTTAGCGTCTGAATAACATTCGGGTGTCGACGCCGTACGCGGAGTCGTATAACGTCACTAGAGATTGATATCGCGACCCTATATATATCTTCGTGCTTGCATTATCGAGTACATCAAACCATAGGACACTTGACACTGTTTATTAGACAAAATCTTCTGAGTTATTCTTGGTGATTCTGTATAGGTTACAGGATTTGTGACATAGACTTTATTGCATATGCTTAGCTATCATTATGACTCGCTGCATCAGTTAGAGGTCATGATCTTGCATGACATGGACATGAGATATCGTGGACATGAGACGTGTGATTACATTGGGTGGGGAGAGACTTACCATACTAAAGGCTAATTATATTATATATATATATATATATATATATATATATATATATATATATATATATATATATATATATATATAGTTATCTGTAGGTGCCTTAGACTCTGACACAGAGCTTTGGCACATGTACTGGCCCTTCGAGAAAATGCTGCTATGGGTTTTCTCGACACAGAGCCTATAGTAGTCTCAGCCTGAGTATGATTAATGCTGTCACTTGCATATCACATAGCTGGTTACATAGTTTACCCTATTGGTACATTTTATATACTACATTTATTTTGGCATGCTATTTCTTGTACCTTGTTATATCCTTCTGAGGACCTGGTCCTTGCCAGTTTTGCAACATAGACCATTGTGGAGCCTGTTTGGAGTTGCTGATGTGTGTTGCTTAGTCTTACAGGAATTGGTGCCAGGTACTTACATCAATTCTTTCGAAGTCATGGTTATTATTCATATTGTTTATTCATCTGCTGATATAGCCTAGTTTTATAGACTCATATTCCTTTCTCGAGTCTATTCGAGCTTATGGGTTACTGGTGGTCGACTTTAGCACATGTAGCTCATTCTTATATATTCGTTATCATTGTGGATTGAGGTATAGATAGTCATAGTTACTTGATTATATAGATAGTGACTATTCTAGTACAGCTTATACGTATTCGAATCGGACCAGAGACTGGTCGAATACGTAGCTGGCATATTACGTATTCCTAGTCCTACGTATTTTGGGACTGGGGCATGACATATTTTTGTGGTGGCCCATGCAGGTCCTGATCAAATTGTTTCGGTTACTTTTCGGTACCGAGCGAGCCTGTAATCAAAGTTTGCAGTGATAGCATCTCAATCCACAACTCACTTAAAAATTCTTTAGCATTTGAATATCGCCCTTGGACTTCATAAAGTGTACTCTTTTAATCCCCTCGATATCCTTATTATTGTTTATCATCTCATCCTATTTCGGAGAGATGAATGTTCGTGCACGGTGTTTCCTCCAGAAGCAGATCCTTGTCAAGGCAGAAGAAGATATGCTGGATATAAATTTTTGAGAAAACAGTTACCCTTAGTAGGATAGTAGATAGGTTATTCCTATATGCTAGAGTTAGTGTAGAGTTTAGCATGAGAATTGAATATAGTATCAGAGGCCTAGAACTAATAAAACCTTACACTTCCTTAAAGGTAGAAAGTAAAGCATTGGAAGAAGGGAAAGAGGGTTTGATTCTAATACACCAGAATACTTTGGGGAATACATAGCTTGATGCTAGGGATCAGATGTGGCTCATGATGGTAATACAATGAATTACATTATGACCTTAAGAAAAAGGAACCTTATGTAGCAGGCCATATTGGTTAAAACCTTAGTTGTCTTGTGACTTGTATTATCAAAAATTAGATCTTATGATCCAGCTGTTACACCCATACTATTTGTGCAGAAGAAGGATAGGACGGTACACATGTGTACTGACTACAGGGCACTGAATGCTGTAACCATCAAGAACCGATATCCCTTGCCACGCATTGACGATCTATTCGATCAGTTGAGTAGTGCGAGGGTATTCTCAAATATAGATCTTGGATTCGGTTATCACTAGATTAGAATATGTAGAGAGGATATACAGAAAACAGCCTTCAGGACCAAGTATGGACACTAGGAGTTTCTTAGTTATGCTGTTTAAACCAACGCGCCAACTGTGTTCAAGAGTTTGATGAACGGAGTTTTTATCAGTACCTAAACAAGTTCGTGGTTGCGTATTGACGACATCTTGATATATTCCAAGAGCCACGCAGACCACTAGCAGCACTCTTCCAGTAGGCCCAGCAACAGCAGAGGGCACAACCACAAGGATGCGGACAAGCTTTTGCAATGACAATGGAGGACGCGCAGACTCGTGGGGTAGCGAATACGCGTAAGATTTGAGTTATTCTTAGCTATTTATTCCTAGTAATGCTTTAGCACGTGCCTGTTAATTCACGACATTTGCCTTAAACCTGGTATTTTGAACTTATTAATAAGTGATAACCTAGTTTTCCTGAGCTGTAGATTTTCTTGCTCTATCCAGATTTCTTTTACTTATCTCTCATTGCCTAGAGAAATATCTTATTTCCTTCCCAACATGTTCTACTTGATCTTTCTCTCGATCTTCTTGTTCATGATTCTTAATCCCTTGTGTCGTGCTACACGTATGTCTTGCAACCGTGTCATCTCTTCTGGCCGGTTTTATTTTATTTTCTTAATTGTGAGGACGCAATTATTTTAAGGTGGGAGATTGTGACAACCTATTTTTTAAAAATATTTTTAAAAGAATTTTTTTAGATTTTTTGAATTTTTTGAATTAATTATTATAAATGTCCTTCAGGGATTAATATTTTTATGTATTAAACTAATTATTAAAATATTACAAAAAATATATTTTTGGGTGTATTATTAATTATTGGTTTTGTGTAATTTTTTTAAAATTTATTGGGCTCAAAAACTATTTTTAAATAGCTAAATACCAAGGATTTAATTAAACTGGACTGAACCGGGTTGAACCGGACGAACCCAACCCAATCCAGCTGAACCGGACTGGACCTAAACCCTAAACCTAATGGGCCGGATCCTACCCGACCCGTCTCTACCCGACCCGCTAGCCCGCCCCTTTCCCCCCACGATCTCCCTCACCCCACGACCCTGCGGCCAACGACCCAGCCCCGCGGTTCCCGGCCACGACCCCGCCTCCGCCATCACTGCCCTGCCTCTGCCCACGATCTCCCCCCCCCCCCCCCGCTCGGACCTCAACCCCGCTCCACCTCCCTATAAACCCCCCCCCCCCCCGAACCCATCACCTCCACCGCCATCTCCCCTTCAATCCACCGCCACCACCGAGCCTCCGCCGACGAGCTCCCCCCGACGACCTCCACCCCAACCTCCGGCGACTGAGATGAGCCCCAGTGACCCCAGCGACTGCCGCCGCCGTCGTGCCCCCTCCGCCATGCCCTGCCGCGCCGCGTTCTTTTGCGACAGCATACAGCTTCAAGGTACCTGTCTTCACGCCCGTGTAACTCCCTGTGTATTTATCCATTTTCTATTCTGTCGAATCCTACGCATAGACCGCATGACCCCCTCGAAATTCGTATAACTCGTTCGGGGTATCGCGTCCTATGTCGGTCACAAATCGCGACGCAAAATCAGGAAAATAATTCCTAATTTTTAAAAATTTAGAATATCCCGAACACCCCAGTTCACGACCGTTTTGCGTGTAACCTGTTAACTGTTTTCAAAATCTACTTGAACAGTAATTTAGACCTTATGACCAAGTTTTAAAACCTTATTTTAGTTTAATTTATTGAGCTGTAATTTGCATGTTATTCGTGGGTGAAAATGGCCAAAAACATGGTTTTTTAAAACCCTATTTTTTCCCAGAACTCGGTGCGCCCTACTAAACGAGGCGACTTGGTCGTATGTGAACTTCATCGAAAGGTGTGTGCCGTCGATACGGATGTGTAGGATTTCGTGAAAGTTGATTTGGATGTGCGTGCACACCGAAATCAACGTGTATCCGTCGACAACGCCCCGTATCGTTCCTGTTCTGAAACTCATTGTAACTTTGAGTGTACTCGTCGTATCAAAACAAAACTTGTGACATCGAACTCGTAGGAATACGCTGGTCCTGTGACCAAAGTTTGGTTCAATTCTGAGAACGTTGACAAAATTCCGTATTGTGGGACCCACGGCTCCATTTGACGGGCGATTTTGTGATCGACTCATCGGAATCCAGTTCTGGACATTCCGTTGGGTTCGTATCATCATTCTGGACTTGTAAACACTAAGTTTGACGAATTTGGAGAACTTTATCTCTGGCACATTTTTTGGTGCAAAGTGGGCCACATGTGGACCCTACTTTGACCGAAAACTGTCAATTTTGCCCCTGTGTCCAAATTAGACTTATGGACAGGCAATCCTAGCTATTTTATATCTTATGAACATGATGGTAATATTTATTTTAGCAACCGGAGGAGTACCTGAAGATCCTACTGTAACCGAAGCAACTGTTGGAAACTAAACTCCAAGCAAGTATACCTTGCCAACTTGCAGTGATTCCTGTTATAGTATTTGTTTGAGTTCTTTGTACATATATATATACTCTTGATATAAATATTTAACCTAGGACCCTGTGACATTGCTTAGCGTCTGAATAATATTCGGGTGTCGACGCCATACGCGGAGTCGTGTAACGTCACTAGAGATTGATATCACGACCCTATATATATCTTTGTGCTTGCATTATCGAGTACGTCATACCATAAGACACTTGACACTGTTCATAAAACAGAATCTTCTGAGTTATTTTTGGTGATTATGTATAGGTTACAGGATTCGTGGCATAGACTTTATTGCATATGCTTAGCTATCATTATGACTCGCTGCATCAGTTAGAGGTCATGATCTTGCGTGACATGGACATGAGACATCGTAGACATGAGACATGTGATTACATTGGGTGGGGAGAGACTTACCATACTAAAGGCTGATTATATTATATATATATATATATATATATATATATATATATATATATATATATATATATATATATATATATATATATATCTGGAGGTGCCTTAGACTCTGACACATAGCTTTGGCACATGTACTGGTCCTTCGAGAAAATGCTGATATGGGTTTCCCCGACACAAAGCCGATAGTAGTCTCAGCCTGAGTATGATTAATGCTCTCACTTGCATATCACATAGCTGGTTACATAGTTTACCCTATTGGTACATTTTATATACTATATTTATTTTGGCATGTTGTTTCTTGTACCTTGTTACGTCCCTTTGAGGACCTGGTCCCTTGCCAGTTTTGTAGCATAGACCGTTGTAGAGCCTGTTTGGAGTTGCTGATGTGTGTTGCTTAGTCTTGCAGGAATTGGTGCCAGGTACTTACATCAATTCTTCCGAAGTCATGGTTATTATTTATATTATTTATTCATCTGCTATTCGAGCTTTCTCGAGTCTAGTTTTATAAACTCATATTCCTTTCTCGAGTCTATTCGAGCTTATGGGTTACTGGCGGCTGACTTTAGCACATGTAGCTCATTCTTGTATATTCGTTATCATTATGGATTGAGGTATAGATAGTCATAGTTACTTGATTATATAGATAGTAACCATTCTAGTACAGCTTATATGTATTCGAATCGGACCAGAGTCTGGTCGAATGCGTAGCTGGCATGTTACGTATTTCTAGTTCTACGTATTTTGGAACTGGGACGTGACACTCAACCCATACTATGAGCCTACAGTTACAACCGTATTATGTTGAAGGAGTCTCCTGCGGCCACCAAACAGAAGCACATGCGGCACCTATAACCCATCAACATTATGGTTATAAATAGAGGCAACTTGGACGTCCCAAGGACATTTTTTATGCTTTAGAGAGACCATACCCCTCCAGACGAGCTACGTATGTGCACAAAAGCTCATGAGAGAGAATAGAGCATCCATTATTCACTTGTCGGACCGTCAACAGAGTAAAAAAGTCGTTGTAGTACTCGATCTCCATCGTCAAACTACTCAGATAAAAAATATTGTACTTAGATTGTCTGTCTATGATTTTTTTGTACTCTTTTTGTTTGTTATTAAACGAAGGTTTCCCAAACCTATTGTAATGGCGAACACACATTCCTAAATGAGCAAATAAGCACAATTAATGATATCCCTAGGATCTTATATCAATCTAAATGTAATGGTTGAAAGTTCAATATATTATTTTGTAACCACCACTTTCCACCATAGGGATATTTTGATAATTTTGCATGTTGTTAATTTTTTATATATTTTATTTTATATTAGTGGTTGCCTAGAATTATATTAGTGTTAGTTAGTGCTAATTATTGTTAGTCATGACTTTAGTGATTATAAATAATTAAATTGTTAGTTGTTAGTGGTATGTTAGTACTAGTTAATGACAATAGTTAGTCTAATTAAATTAGTTAGTTGGGATTAAGAGAATATTTCCTATTAGTTGTAGAGATTCATTTCATTAACCAATTAGATTCATTTTCCTCCCAATTTGAATTTAAATTAGATGGTAGAGTGGTACAATTAGTAATTTAAACCAATTCCAAGCCCTTGTATAGGTAAGCTATGTCATGGAGAGATTTGAATTCTACTTTTCCACCATTTCTCCCTACTTCTTCCCCAAGCTTCTTTCCATTTAGTCATTTTATTTTTCACCAATTTTTAGATCTAGAATTTGAAATTCAACCTCATTTTTCCACAAAAAACCATCCATTCTTCTTCCATTTGAGAGCAAGGAGTTGGGAGCACTTGAGGAAGCTTGAAGAGGAGTCCAAGCATTAGTGGATTGTGTCCGATTGATCTTTCTCGTGTCCAAATTCGGAGTTCTTCAAATGAGTTACACAAACACTAGGGAATTATCTCATTTTCATCAATTTCATGGTTAGGAATACCCCTTGGGTCTATAAAAACATTTTCATGGTTGAAATTGACTCTCGAATGATAGATCTAGATGTTATGAACCTTCCAATTGATAGATCTAAGCTTGTGTCATGAAGAATGTTGAGTTTTGGGCTCAATTTGAAAAAAATTCGAATTATGTCCACCAAGTATATGATTGGTATCCTCATGACGTGATGTGTTCAATGAGAGAGTGTTGTATGTTCAGATATAAGTACCTGGCTAAAGAGCCCAAGAATATTTTTAACTGTGTGATTATGAACTGAGGAACCGGTGTAAGAGAGGTAGTGAAGGAGAAACTATAACAAATGAAGAAGAGAGAATTGGGAAGCAATATATAACTGATACATAGTTGTGTGTTTTTGGGTTGGAAAAGAAGAAATATGTACTTCACTAAAAAGAATAGAGAATCAGGGAGAAATAAAAAGTTTAACATGGTAAAGAAGAGCAGGGAGGATATCTGTGTTTGAGTTTGTGCTATGTTTGTACAGTGATTAATATAAATGGCATGTACAATGGTCTTCACGGTACCATGATAAATTTTTGTTATTGTAAATTGTGTGTGAACTCTTGTGAAAAGTATTGTGCGTAAAGTTTTAAGAAATGGGTTGGGGGGGGGGGGGGGGGGGGGGGAGAATGGAATGGTTCATATTCTGAAAGCACAAGAGATTGGATAGTTGTGTTATTGTATATGTGTGGATATTATGGATGACTATTTGAATCGTGGAAAAAGTGGATAGCCCCAGTTATGAAGAGAAGCCAGGGAGGAGGTTGTTTTGGTTAGTGTTGTGAATAATAGTCATATAGACATTTGAGTAAATAATTCGTTTTGATTATGCTTATGTAAATTTTAGCTAATTAGCTATAAAACTTAGTCATTAATTATATATTTTTTATTTTTTTTGGTTCTTTGGATTCTTTAGACTCGAATTCGGTATCAGCTTCCTCCTTTTAGCTTCAGGATCCAGATAAGTATACATTGCCACTATGTTATTTTTATTTCAGTTATAATTCATGTTCTGCTACTTTATCATTGCATTATATGCACGTCCGAGCATGACTCTAGGTACAACCAACATTGTGTGTTGGTTCCTTATTTTAGAACTAGGCATTTAGGAGACTTCCCTTGCACTGCGATAAGATACACCGATATCTTGCAGAACCCTGACACTTACTTTAGACATAGAGAGATGATGCAGAGATGTAGGACACGTACCCTCGTATCCGACTGATCATCAGTACAATCAGAACGTGTAACGACAGTGCATGCTAGATATCTTTATTTGTGCTATATACTGGAGTTCACATTAGGGAATGAACGTGGCGATGAGTCGACCCGTTCTAAATTTATTGGGTGGGGAGGACAGTTATTAGACTTAAGGGCTGCTATTAGTATATTGATGTTGACAGTGAGGCGGCTCGGACGAGCCCCGCTGCATGAGGATCTCTTCATAGAGCACCATACGGATGAACGATGTTCTCATTGCATTTATACATAGTTGGTAGAGTACCCCCATGGACATTTTATTCTTTATTTTATAGTGACATGTATATTATGTATCATGTTACGTCCCTCTAAGGACTTGGTTTTCTTCCAGGTTAGCTGAGTTGGTTACAAAGATCTTTTGTTAGATTGTTGATGAGTACTAATTTTGTTATATGTATTTACTCTTTCGTAGTTTAACTATTTCATCTCTACTATTTGTATCTGCTTAATAGCTTAGTATTTATAAACTCATATTATTTATTTCGAGTATATTTTGACAAGTATGAATATTAAGCTGCAGACTGATACTCATATTTTCCTTTCTTATAATCTTGTCATGTGGATTGAATTAGTACGTTGAAATTATATAGACAGTTCCACAAAAATCTTTGACAGCTTATACGCACTCAAGTTGGACTAGAGTTCTCTTGGGTACATAGTTGACCATTGTCATGTGGCCTGGTCCCGTGTATTTTGGGACTGGGACGTGACATGAGGTCCTTGGCATTGCTTCATATATATATATATATATATATATATATATATATATATTGAGAGAGAGAGAGAGAGAGAGAAAAAGAGAGAACCATCCGGATGATTTCATATTATTGAACTACCCTATGTTACATGAGTTGGATTGAAATTGGGGTGATTGAGATTAAAAGATGTAGACCCCCACCACCTTTTAATCCCACCTATTCAATCTCAATCAAACCAATGTAACATATGATGGTTATATATATATATATATATATATATATATATATATATATATATATATAATCGGACTCACCTCGAACTCCAGTGAGGATGAGTTCGATTCTATTTAGCAGTATACTCCTTTACTCTTTCTTAGCTTTTCCTGGTCCTTCCACTTTTTTTCTTTGAAGAATGGAGAAGAAGATATAGTAATATATATATATATATATATATATATATATATATATATATATAAAAGACTAAATTGTAACTTAATACCCTCAACTATTAGTAATGTTCAACTCGGTATCCTCAACTTTGATAGGTAGTAACTTAATATCATATCTCAACTAATGTTTTCAACTTAATACCCAAAAAATTTGTTATTCCTAAACTACCCCCCCCCCCCCAACTCCACACACCCCCTACCCCGGCTGCTTCTTCCGCAGCCACCCCCCCCCAACCCCCCTCCCCTCCACCTTCCGATGACCCACCCCCCTACCCGCCCCACTTGTGCCGCGTCGCGCTCACCGCCCACGCGCCACTCCGTCGCCCGCCCCCCGCGGCCCACTTGTGCCGCGCCACCCCGTCGTACGCGCCCGTGCACTGATGCTCCGCCAGCCCGCGCCGCACGCCACCCCCGCCGCCAGCCAGTCGCCCGAGCACCCACAGGCCAGCCCGGAGAGAGGGGGGGAGGGAGGAAGGGAAGGGGCAATTTTGTCCCAAAAAGTTTATGGGTATCAAGTTGAACATTATTAATAGTTAAGGGTATCAAGTTGCAATTTAGCTTAGAATTAATTACTATTACCCTTCATTTCCTAAGCCTAACTCTGCTAACTTTTTTTTTATTACTACTATTCTATGCATTCATAGTTTGTTAATGGTAATTATACTTATCCTCTCCAATTTTTTTGTCTAATTGAAGGATAACACTAATAAAAAAATGGAAAAATGATGCAAACAAACTATTAACAATTAGCGGTAACAAAAAATGTCCCATATATATACAGCTTCATGTTAGGAATAGGATCCAGATTCCAGAGGACTGTTGTAATGTTATCACTCATACCGACTCTTTCCTTTTTTTTCCATTTCTTAGAGAGAGAGAGAGAGAGAGAGAGAGAGAGAGAGACTTCTCTTTATATTTGAAAATTATATTTGAAAAGAATATGAATGGCTCAATGTCCCATATATATAGAGCTACTTTGAGTTGTTAGAGGGAAGTAAAAGAGGGGGAAATGAATGGGTTTCGTGTGTTTGTTGTTGGCATTGGGGTCCAGCCATAGATGTGTGCATGTTTGGTCCCTTCAAGTGCACTCTTTCACCCACTCATCATCACTCACTAGTCTGGTCAATATGACAAATATCTCATGCATGAATCCATCCTGCTCACACATTTATTTGAATAGTTGCAAGATATTCTGATGTTGGTTACTAGTGCATGACCGCATGATAGAGAAGTCTTCGACACATTGGTCGATCTTGTTATGTTAGCTATATTAGAAGTAGGATGAAATAGTCTATTGTTTTCGAGTATAATCAGTCACGGGTTCGTTCCGGAAGGTTGGATTATCTTAGCCGGAGCTAATTTTAGTTGTCTTTCATCTCTATTAGAAAGTGTTGATATGGTATGTTGGGTGTCATATTTAAGTATAGTATAAGCACATGGGAATATCCTGAGGACATATTTGGGATGCCAGAATATGTCACATGATATTCTATTATGAGATTATTGTCATAATGATTGAGATCATTGTATCAATGACTGTAAAGCTATATAATGCCAATGAGACAATCAATAAAATAATCAACTAATTTCAACATGGTATCAGAGCCAAGTTTCCACAAACCCTAGCCGTTACCAAGCTTCCACAAACCCACAGGAGGATTTCCTAGATCTCCTCCACCGAACTCTTCCACGCCCCCCCCCCCCCCCCCCCCCCCCTTCTTCCCTTCTCCGCCCTTCGCAGGCCGCCCTTTGTTGTTGCTGCCCCGTCCCGCTACTGCTGCGGCTACTTCTACTGCTGCGGCTGCTGCGACTGCTGCTGCGACGGTGGCTGTGACATGCGTGCTGCCGCCTCCTCCGCACCAGCACGAGACAACGCCTAATAGGGATGCCTAGATCTGAAAAAAGGGGGGACATGTTCGGATCTAGGAGCGGACGATGAGGACGAGCGTGAGTCGTGGAGCGGACGTGACGTGATTGGATAGACGACGCATCGATGGAGGAGATCATCAAGAAGCTAGATTCTGCAGAGGTGGCGACGTTGATGAAGTTGTTGACGATGTCGGCTGGTGAGAACACGACACGAACGTCGCCGGAGTTGAAGCTTTCCTCCATCGATCTGAAATTAGATGGACCAGCCACCTATCTGAGTTGGTCACGGCAGGTGAGAAGAACCCTTGCAGGAAAAAACATGGAGGGGTTCCTGACGGGCGAGGCGACAGAGTCGGACGAGGGCTCGACAGGACGCGGTGAGTGAAAGTCCACTCATATAGTGATCTACATCTGGCTTCTCAACTCCTTAGTCCAGTCTATTGCCGCCACAGTAGACGATATCGAGATGGTGAAAGATGTGTGGAAGAAGTTGAGAAGGACCTATGATGGTGTAGGGAACAACTTACGGGTCTTCCAGATAAAGGGGGAGATTGATGACACCGTACAAGGAAAGAAGACGGTGCAGGAGTTTGCCACGGAGTTGGTGCGTCTGTGGTTGGATTATGATCACTCCTCAGATCGGACGAGCTGCGGGGACCCTAAGTGTAAGGAGAGACAGGTGTGTCTGCAGGAGAGGACGATGAAGTTCCTCAAAGGGCTGACTGCAGCTTTTGCACAGAGGACGGCCCTACTTCTAGCCCAACCAAAGATCCCTAGCCTTGAGGAGGCTATCTCAGCCATGATCCAGGAGAAGACACGCATCAGGCTGCAAGCCGGGACAGGTAGTCCCCCCGAAGTAAAGTCAGCACTAGCGATCACCAGCTCAGGAAACACAGGATCTAAGGGAGAGCCCTGACAGCATAACCGGCAGTGCTACAACTGTGGGAAGATGGGTCATCATCGGTATGCTTGTACCAAACCACCTAGGGAGGGAGATTCAGGTGGTGGACGAGGACCGTTCGGCGGACGAGGATATAATGAAGGACGTGGTCGTGGTCGAGGGGGTAGACGAGGCGGCCGAGGAGGTTATCGGGCGAACCTCCTGATATCAGAAGGGAACGGAGAAGCTGATGGCACCTTTACTGTGGAGGAACAGGCGCTGGGAGACATGAGGAGTAGAACAGAGGAGGCGTCCACCTCATTCTTTGTTAGGGACAACGCTGCCATGTATGCCCATCCATCAGAAGTTACTGACGAATCACTTGCCTTTACGTCTATCTCTTCCCTTAAATCATCAGACTGGATTATCGACTCGGGAGCATCTCGACATGTGACCGGGAATGCTAGTAAGTTTTCTTCCTACACTCACCTAGCATCAGCAGACAGCATTCAGACAGCTGATGGCACTTTCCAGCCAGTGGTCGATAAGGGTACTGTTAATTGTACATGTTCAGTAAGATTATCCAATATTTTACATGCTCCATTCTTTCCAGTCAGTTTCTTGTCCATTAGTTCTATAATCCTCCAACTTAAATGTATTGTTTCTTTTGATATTCCTAAGGTGACCTTCCAGGAGAAAGGGACAGGACGAAGACTTGGGACTGGCACTTGGCATGAGGGACTGTGGTACCTAGATCGAGAAGGACTGGACTCAGCATTGGTATCTATGGCAGAGAAGGCTGGCATGGAAGGACTGCAGCAGAGGACTAAGGATACCTTGATACTCCATCATCGGAGGATGGGACATTCTTCCTTTGATACTCTAAGTAAGTTGTATCCAGAGATTTATGCAAAAACAAATAAAGAGAAATTAGTATGTGATGCGTGCGAGTTAGGAAAACTTACTAGAAGCTCATATGTTGGCACGGGTCATAGGAGCACTTTTGCTTTTGAGGTAGTACATTCTGATGTATGGGGTCCATGTGCTACTAACACTATGAATGGTTATAAGTACTTTGTTTCTTTCATTGAGTGTGCCTCTCGTGTTACCTGGTTATATTTGATGAAAAATAAGAATGATGTACCTGCTTGTTTTCGGGATTTCCATAAGCATGTCCAGACTCAGTACAAAGCAGTTGTGAAGGTACTGAGGTCTGACAATGGAACGGAGTATACCAACAGGATGCTGAGCATCAGACCACCTGTGCATACACACCAGCACAAAATGGAGTTGCAGAAAGGAAAAACAGACACCTTCTGGAGGTCGCAAGAAGTATGATGATCGACATGAATGTCCCACAGAGTCTATGGGGGCATGCAGTGTTGACAGCAGCTCAACTCATCAACAGGATGCCCTCGAAGGTCCTCGGATGGAAGTCCCCATGTGAGGTATTGCAAGGCAATAATAGTGGGATACTCCCACTGAAGGTGTTTGGGTGTGTATGTTTTGTGAAGGACAACAGGCAATCAGTTGGGAAACTTGACCCTAGAGCGGTCAAATGCATCTTCGTAGGCTACTCGGCGACCCAGAAGGGGTATGTGTGCTGGAGTCCAGTAGAGAAGAAGAAGTTTGTCAGTATGGATGTCCACTTTCGGGAGCATGAGCCATACTACCGCCAGGACGAAACTTCACACAACACGCCTAATACTGTCAGTATTAGGCGAGAGGGGAGATAGAGAACTTGGTGGTAACCGATTTAGAAGTTTGGCATGGAGGCACGGAGAAGGGACAAGAAGGTGAAGGTATTAGGCCTACGGCTCAGGGAGAGTTACTTACCTACAGCAGGAGAGAGAAGCAAACTGCAGGACCAGTACCGACAGTGCCAGTACCAAGTCCCTTGCCTGCGTTCGTCCCAACTCTTGAGGCACCGACACCAACCCCCCTTCAGGTGATACCCCCTCCTTCACAAGATATCATTCCTCCTACTTTACAAGATACTAACTCCTGAGGACTATGACGAGACCTTTGTACCAGTTGCAAAGATGAGCACTGTCAGGACTCTGATTTCTCTGGCAGCGAATGGTGGATGGAAGCTACACCAACTGGATGTGAAGAATGCATTTCTTCACGAAGATCTAGTGGAGGAGGTGTACATGGAGATACCACCAGGATTTGGCACCAATCAGACAGTAGGCAAGGTTTGCAGGTTGAAGAAGTCCCTCTATGGACTGAAGAAGTCTCCTCGAACGTGGTTTGACAGATTCAGAAGGGCGATGATAGGGATGGGATATCAGCAGATCAATGCTGATCATACTGTGTTCTTCCGTCGGAGTGGAGGCCACATCACCATGCTTGCGGTGTATGTGGACGATATGATTATCACAGGAGATGATGAGCAGGAGATCGCCCAACTCAAAGGAAAGCTTGGCAAGGAATTCGAGGTGAAGGATCTCGGCCTTCTTCGGTACTTCCTTGGGATTGAGATTGCTCGAGAAGCAGAGGGGATTGTTCTCTCTCAAAGGAAGTATGCACTGGACCTTCTTACAGAAACTGGGATGTTGGGGTGCAAACCTGCAGCGACACCAATAGATCAGAGGTTCAAGATTGATGCTGAGGCTGGAGAACTAGTTGATCGGGACAGATACCAGAGACTGGTTGGCAAGTTGATCTATTTGAGCCACACACGTCCTGATATCTGTTTTGCAGTAAGTGTGGTAAGCTGCTACATGCATGACCCACGGAAGGGTCATATGGATGCAGTGTACCAAATTTTGAGGTACTTGAAAGGTGCTCCCGGGAAGGGACTAATATTCAGGAAGAACAATCACGTGAGCATCGAGGGCTACTGTGATTCTGACTGGGCTAGTTGTGCTGATGACAGGAGGTCTACCTCGGGATATTGCATATTTGTAGGAGGTAACTTGGTCTCCTGGAGGAGTAAGAAGCAGTCTGTGGTGGCCAGATCGACAGCTGAAGCAGAGTACAGAGCTATGGCCTTGGGAGTTGCAGAGCTGCTATGGTTGAAAAATATGCTGGTGGAGCTGAAACTGGATCAAGGAGCCAAGATGAAGCTGTGGTGTGACAATCAGTCAGCTATTAGTATCGCTAAAAATCCAGTACAGCATGACAGGACCAAACACATCGAGATTGATAGATTCTTCATCAAAGAGAAGTTGGATAGTGGATTACTGGAGCTTGGCCATGTTCCAACCAGGGATCAAGTAGCAGATGGACTAACCAAGGGACTCGCACCTCAGTGAGCATGATTAGAGGATGTGACAAGATTGGCTTAGTGAATATCTTTCACCCATCTTGAGGGGGAGTGTTGATATGGTATGTTGGGTGTCATATTTAAGTATAGTATAAGCACATGGGTATATCCTGAGGACATATTTGGGATGCCAGAATATGTCAAAGGATATTCCATTATGAGATTATTGTCATAATGATTGAGATCATTGTATCAATGACTGTAAGGCTATATAATGCCAATGAGACAATCAATAAAATAATCAACTAATTTCAACAGAAAGATATAAATTTAAGTTAGATTTAGGTTTGACCGATTCTAAGTAAACCAAATGGTCTAGAAAGTTGTTCTATGGAGGAAGGTTGTCCAAATCCGAAGTCTTGTCAGACTTACGTCTAGGCCAACCCTGATCAGACAGCACCAGCATGAATATGATTCATTGTCCATTGAGAGAATACAACAAACTCAATGAAAAATTACCCCATGCATGTAACCAGAAATAATCTTGGCACAATAGGATCATAGAAGATTCATCCTACCAAACTAGTGCTGCATAATACAACTAATTAGGCAAAAAACATCTTGGACTAGTTACATGATACTTTGTTCAAGACTACCCCAACCCTAGTTCTACCAGCTCATTTAACTAGACGATTTACTCCCATCTAATCCTTGATTAACAAAACTCCAAGTAAGATGATGACCCAATTATCTTCATTAGTGTGCTCATGGAAATTAACATGAGCATGATCTAGTTATCAATCATGTAAAGTGATATGCCTACAAGAAACATACTTCTTGGATAGGAAAAGATACAGTACCGGTAAGAGCACCAACTATGACTTAGATGAAGGTTACTATTGCACAACATCTATCAAGCATGTGCAAGGATATTATGCCCAGAAGAAGAGATTTCTTGGGAGCAGGTTTTAGAGTCATGTGCAAGACATGCATACGAACTTCTGTATTTATTATCATTGCAACTTTGGCTTGTCCATAGCCCCTAAGATAATATTTTCACATTCAAGGACAACCCCTCGTCTCCATGTTAAGACTTTGGAAATTGGAATGTAGTTTAAAAGACCTAACAAGTACTTTACTGAATGCCCTCACATGGCCAATCTTTAGGTTGATTATTGTGATTACTTGTTAGACATGCAAAAAAATGTATAAATGTTTCCAGAAAATTTATGTTGCAACTCTGGTTCATTGCATAATGAGCAAGATTCAATTGCATACTTTCAGAACAAATATGCATTAGCATTCTCGGAAGTCGGCAGCCACAAGCATCTGTATCCAGGAATATGATATGCAGAGAATCCGTAACTTATATTGCAGAATATCTCAAACTACATGTTGGAGTTGTCATCCCAATTATAAAGGAGTCCAGAATCACAAAGGTCTTCTTCATTCATCTGAGTCTACTGATTTCTACAACGTACATTACAACTGGATGCATGAC
Source organism: Iris macrosiphon (assembly GCA_036927795.1). Classification (NCBI taxonomy): domain Eukaryota; kingdom Viridiplantae; phylum Streptophyta; class Magnoliopsida; order Asparagales; family Iridaceae; genus Iris; species Iris macrosiphon. The sequence continues at coordinate 249,142,766 of JAYESA010000005.1, forward strand.
TATGTCATCAAAGGGCCATAACTTGTACATAGAAAAGCTAAACTCATGATATTTGAAAATGATCAAGACCACAAGAAGCCTCATTGGGGAGAAATCATCTTTTAGATTGGACTTGATGTTCAAATGCATTTTGAATGTTCCTTAATGAACTTCTCTGCATGAGATGGAGGACTTGTCTCGAATGTAGGCTCGTAGATATTACTGGTTTTGGAAAATCTATCCAGCCACACTCTTTCTAACAACAACAAAAATCAATCTTGAATTTCAGAATGTGAGACGCCGATCAACATACCAATAAATAAATACAAATTAGCTTCTGTATGATTCTAACACGACAGCAACTAGAATTTGGTTTATCAGTTCACTGAACTATAAGAATCTACAAGAGAAATATGCATGATAGCAAGACTACTACTAGAATTTGGTTGTCGAATTTGGTTGTTCCTCAGTATACGATAGGAATTTCGAAGAGATGAGCAAACTATTTGGCCCTAATTAGTTTAAGGTATAAGATGAAGTATGATTATACCTCAATACCATTCATGGCTAGCAAAGGGATTCTTATGTTGGATTCTTGTTCATATTATACTTTAGTTTTGCTTTGCATATGCATGGATTGTAAAATCTTAACTCAGATATGTAGTATATTTGACGAATGATGACACATGAACAACAGTGTAACATGTAACTCCAACACTTGAAGCCCGGTAACACTGCTGATACTTGACAAAAAGCTCTGATCAAGATTACTCGGAAGTGATATAAGATTTTTTTTATCTACACCACTGTCCTATGTTGCACGGACACCGGAAAATGGTGCCCGTCCGTGTCTGTATTTTTGCAAGATAGGTAAATACATTGTAGCAAAATATATGTATCCCGTATCCGTATTGTTTCTTCATCCGTATCAGTGTCCGTGTTTGTTCAACATAGCCACTGTCGTTAATCTATTATAGAAAAGAATGAGGCTGATGAGACAAATAAAATAAGGTGGATAAAGCATAGGGCTGAAGTGATAATTTTATAACAATGACCTAAAAGCTGGAAATCAGTATAATTGATATGGACATGGTTTCTGGCCATTGATTCCATGACTAATGCAAACCTCTACTGAACTATGTAGAAGACGAAGCTAGAACTGTCGGTAAAGTTGAGGAATGTAGGGCAAATATGTTTCACTACCATGCCTTCCTTGGCTGTGAATGTGATACAATGGTTCAAAGTTTTGTACGCCTTCTTTAGTATTTAAAAAACAATTATAAACCAATTTCGATTTTTCTTACTTGCTATCTAGCATAATCATACATGATGCCTTTAATAGACAGGTAGATCTCAAGCAAACAGGAGTGCATAAATGATAAAACCTTACTAGTGATCTATGTTGCATGCACAGGGAAAATAGTGTCATTATCGTATCGTGTTCGTATCCATGTCTCCATGTATGTATCCGTGCAACATAGTTGACTACCTTTGTACCTATTTGAAAAATGTCCTTATCCTGTATCCCTATTGTGTTAGTATTCGTGCAACATAGCTACTAGACAGAGCCTTCATGTTAGAGTCATGCTACTTAGTTCTCCTTTCATGTAGAGTATATGTTCCTTTTTCATCCAATAGATTTTGTGCACAGTTTTTAAATATGCAAGATGTCCAAGTTCAAGAATCTTAATTATATCAAAGAATGGGATAATTTTTAACAAAAAGGAAATTTTTGGTCTCAGCAATAAGTTGCAGGCTGATCTTATATTTGCTCCCACGAAAAAGGTAATTTCAAATCTTGATTCAGTGACTGTAATTCTTTGTAATGCTTGCTTTTGCTAATTGGTGCATCCATGATTTCTATTAAAAAAAATTGTTAATCGACATTTGGGTAATGTGTTCGGTATTTTTTTTCATTATCTTTTATACTTGTGATATTACAAAATTAGCTTCCCAACTGAGGAATGAACTATTCCTGCCTCACACTCAAATCTGTTGTTTTAGTCACATCTCATGATATTGGGAAATAGAAAACTTGCGTTGACATTCTTCTGAATTTTCAGAAGTAACCTAAAATTCACACATAATCAGGATGTACTGCCAGTGAGGATGAAAGTTAAAACAATTATGAAGATATTAACCTTGCGAAATACTCTAGAATTGTATGGAGTCTTTGAAAAATTTTCTTGGATATTCCTTGAAATATTTCTTGCATCTAGAAACTTCATGAGGATTTCTACCGGTTTTAGATGGCTATCGTGTAAATATTTTATTAAGGAGCATCATAAAAATCTAGGTTCTAGAAAGCTTCAACCATTAGATGGTGGACACATGGCACAATCTTAGCCTTTCAGGTGGAGCCCTTGAGACTATATAAGGGGAGGGAGACCTCATTTGTTCCTCATCCAAAAAGTTGTAAACTCTCTTTATTATAGTGAAAATTTCAACATTCCAATCTCTTTTGCTCCACATTTTCTCATTCTCGTATTAGTGATCTAGTTAAGGGTTTGAAAAAAGCTAGCAGGGGTCTTCGAGGAGAAAGTTTCTGTCATGTCCCGGTTTCGCAGAACCGAAGATTGCCACTTGGCATAATGTCGTACAAATCAAAATTGCACTTATACAATGCAAGATCAATCACGGTCGATAAAACATCTCAGAAAACAAAATTATTACAGCAAAAATAGACAAAAAAAAAGTTAAATAGACACAAGATATGCAAAAATAATTCATTTTATTGGTAATTTGAAGCAGAATTACGACTCGAGGCCAAAAGAACAACTCAAATACAAACAGTAGATCTTATTGCAACGAACGATATCACAATGCTTATAAGTCATAAAACTAATACAATCAACATTGTTCTATACATTATGTCCTTTATAAACAAAAAATAACATATCCAGCCAAACAGCTTCAAGTTGCCAATCAAACTCCAATGCCTCAACACGTCCAAGCGACTCCCCGTACCAGTGGAGTTGGGGTCAGTACACTTGGAAATGCATTGATGAATTGTCTTTAGCCAACTCAACTAAAGCCAATACGGTAATCATGTGAGAGCAGATAAAATTATGATGTGATCCTTCTAATCTTGTCTTAGGATCAGTTAACAATTCATAAGCAGAAATATAAAACACAAAGGGGACATCAGTAAACAGTTTCATAAACATATTTACATGAATATAAATGTGTCATCGACAGAGCAAATCTTATCCATCGTTACCATCATTTTCTACAAACCATGTTATCATTCATAATACATAAATATATCATAAGTGTGCCTCTGCATCAATTGTTAGCCTTCATAAAATTTAAGTTTATCGTGAATTCGTCCCTACAAAAAGATAGATAGGCCTGCAAACATATTGACATTAGCATGCAGCCTAACTATATGACGATCACTGGCACCAAAAGTCATCATGGACTATTCATGGTAAGAAGACGATTATTTCACGTGCAGGTAACTAGCCTCAGCGAAGGTCCCGAAATACCTGTGCTCGGCACTTATTATCTCGGTTCCCCTAGGCCTACCGGGTTCTTGTGTCCCAGCAATCGTTCGAAGAATCCAAACTTTGTGCACAAGTCGTCCAATGACCATATAAATGCGTGAACAATTTCACTATAAAACATATGCATTGTATATAAACTAAAATAACCATACGACACATTCTCTTTTCCACTACCACTTTCCTAGAGCCATCGCTCGCACCATTCTTTCCAGTAAAGGGATTACCTCATTTACTTACGTCCAAGTCCAAAAATTTCTATCTTGGCAACTCAACAGTGACAAACCTTTTTCCATAAATTTCCATATCTGAAACAACAGTACGATATTCCACTTGTTTATAACAGCAGTACAATATTCCACATGATAAAATAACAGCAGCACTATATTTCATACGATAACGTAATGACAACACTATATTACACAAGTCTATATCAACAGTTTAATATTCCATGTTCTATGACAGCAAGTTAACATCAATGATATTACTCGCTTATCTTTCGTGGTTCTTTTTACTTAACATTAACAGATTCATAGCATACAAAAACAAAGATTAATAACATCATTTTATTAAGTGTGAAGGTATAAGAGAGAAGGATCAAAACCACCCATCATCCGACGAATTGCTTTCGTCCCGATCATGAAGACTGAATAATTCCTATGCACGAATCTAAGTCCAATCAGGCCCTTTAAGCTAACAAACCAGCCAGATGCACCGGGTCGAGCGTGTTATTACATAATACACAACTCATAAAAAAATCGTCCTCAAAACTTAAAAGAACATATACTCTTCCAATTTGCATCACTTGGCCAATAAAGCAAACTCCTTGCTCAATCTCTGATTCAAACTTCCAAAACAATTGTTCGACTGAATGACCATATCCAAACACGCAGATCAAAGCCCAAAACAATATGAAATACCTTCCATTTCTGATCAACACTTACACAAATCCTTATGTACATAGTAAATACACCTACAACAACTCTCTCCACTGATGCCTATGTACTACTCTTCCAATCTATAGTTGCACTAAAATAGTCAAACGGGATGAACTCAGTGAACTCCATAAAGCATACTCCTTGTCCAACTTGAACACGTCTTGCATTACTTTAAAGATCACTCAAACACAACTTTTCATCCCTTCTCAATCAATACAAACTTATTCACGCCTTAGCCAAATCCATCGCTTAGAAGTCAGAATCGGAAGCAGAGACCAAAGCGAAGACGGGAGAGACGGAAGCAAAAGCGGAAGAGCGCGACTACTCAGAAGAATCTAAATTTGAGAGCGTGACGGGAGCGTGCACTAATAAAAAAATTGTGTTTATTAATTATTGTTATCAAAATTTATAAATATCTTAATCTTTTATTAGAAATTATAAAGTTCAGTTATTAAAAGAAATCATTCCCATGGTGATTTTTATGATATCAAGTTAAATAATCCTTAGTTTATTGTTACTTTGATGAACGTATATTAAAAATTCTCCAACTTTCTTCTTAAAATTTCTGTTCTTTTTTAAAATTATGGTCCTGTTATAGGAGAAGCGATCATGCCGCGAGGGAAACGCACTCCGTCGTAGAAGAAACGAGCTTTCCTCGCCAGAAAAACGAATTCCTAAGTAAGAACCGTTGAATCGAGGTTCTTACTAAGATTCGTTGGCCTCCTAGGAGTTTCTGGCTTTTAAGATCCATGGAACAACGTATACCACCAAATTCGATCCAACCATTTCAAAAAAAAAATCAAAATTCTCTTTCTCCATCAACAACACGCCCTCGCACAGAACCCAACTTCTATAACTCACTAGTCAAAACATCACTAGTAAACCTAAGCTCCAGACACAGGCATCAAGAAAACAAATTCAAACTAAGGCACACTATATTATTCTATTCTGCATCAAGAGAACACAACCTAAACCAACTAGATCCAATATCCATGGAGCCATCCATATTGCATTTATCCATCAATATCAATCCAATCTCAAATTCTTATAAGTATTCCAAGAAACTATTACACTGCCTAGACTCACTCAACTTTTATCAATACACTCAAGGCCAAATCCAACCGATATTTCTATTCAAAATCCAAGTATTGTATCGTACACAATCCAAATCGTTCTCAAGAGATCAATACAATCATCCACCAAGTTGTCAAACCTGCCTGCATCAAAGTCCCAATCATAATTATTCATCCATGCTTAGTTATAGAAAATTTTTATTATTTCAAAAATTACTATTAAACCAATCAACGTTCCATCTCCCAAGAATCTCTCAATCCAAAAATACAACTTAACCAAATCTGACTCACTTACCTCGATCATACTCCTTTCAATATGATCACAATCTTTGTTAACATCGTCCAATTTCTGTCTCGCCTCAATTTCACAAGAATCCATCTGCAATTGTTAATTCCAACCATGTCATCATCCAACCAATAAAAATAAATCTCCAAAATTTTCATTCAAGATATAAAGAAACCACCAATTAATTCCCAAGGCCAATCTTCATTCATAACTTGCTCGCAAACATATTGGAAACATATACCATATAAACCTGAGTATAATCCACAAAGACAATCCAACATAAGTAATCAAGCCACTAAATCCAAATATAATCTTGATCTTCCAATCGCAAAAATCTATTAAAATTTTCAAAAACCAAATCACTTCATAAGTTCTCCCAATCTCGAAGTTGATAGGATCCCCCTTTTTACGTCCCATGTCACCACACGGGAGGGACATGGGGCGCAAAAAGGAAATAGAGGGATGGCCAAAATTTGGACTTAATTAATTCATTTTTAAAGGCGAGTCCGGCGAGAATTTTCTTGGACCGAATCAAAAATTTGATATATAATTGTGAGATCTAGATGGGTAGACAACAAAATGGGAGCATGATAAGAATTGACTCTTGGCAGATGAAGAACTCTAGCCTCGGAGAACTATCCTAGCTCTATACTAATTCAATCTACCAAGACAACTCTTCTTAAGGCCATCATATCGATCCCTAACACTCAACATTGGGACGTCGACCTAACCACTAGACTAATTAACTCATCAGCCACACTTAAACATCATGATAGCTCATCTCCAACGAACAATTAGAAATCAATGTACTCATCCCAAATCTTAAGGTCAAGTCAAACCTTATCTATCAATCTAAGGTATTCTATCAAAACTTAGGAAAACATTTATAACTCACAACAGCTAAACATCCAACATAGATTAGTCGGCAAACTTAAGCATAATTAACAATCCAAGGATCGAAGTTTATATAGCAAAGTCTTTTCCTAGGATAAATCCACCAAACAATTATCCTCGACTATATCATAATCGATGAATCAATCCAAAAAAACTCTTATAGCTCAAATCCTAAATCCATACGGTAAATTCCAACAATAACAAGTTGTAAATCACAATCACAAATTCTAAGCTATAATCACAATAACCAATCACAAGTCGTAAATCTCTCAATTCCAATCTAACTTGCATTCAATTTTTATACATCCAATTTACTTGTGTCACCAAGATCAACTTAAAATCAATCAAGAGACAATCTCGTAGTCACCAATCGTACAAATCCATTTTAGCCAAGTCGACTAACCCATCAATTTCGCTACTCCGAATCTATAATATTAATCATAAGGAAATTTCAAGACCACTAAGCTGAGTTAACTAATATATATTTATGTCGTGCATTAGGGTTACCTGAGAAATGCATAGAAAACTTTAATAGTTTCATTCAATCCATCTATAGACCATAAAGTTAGAATCCATCAAGACAATATAGTTCCATGATTCATCATGTTGCAGAATCATCAGTCATCCGGCCACAATATTCACGAGTCACCATCTGCCGATCTTCGATATACCTCTGTCTTATCAATCATATGCATAACTAGGGAAGCATCCATTCGCTAAACTCCAATATGTTTCAACCAATGTTATTTGTCAAACGAGATATCAGATCAACGCATTCTACACTTAAAATCAATCAGCTTAAATTTTCTTAAGTCATCGAGCAATAACATTCCTACATCCTTAAGGTCATCCTCATATGCTCCAGATAAACTTTCAATTGCACCACAAATTTCTTGCACTCAACTTATGACTAAATCCAATCGAATCAAGTCACAATCCAATACATATTTCACATTGATTTCTCAACCAATCTATCTATTCCATAAATTTGAATTCTTATCAAATACTATCTTAATTTGCCAAAAAATTATTATTGATCATCCGAACCAATTCAACAAGGGGCATTCAAAATCGCATCTAATCATACATAACTCACAAATGAGACCCTGCACTACCCTATCTAATACTATCGACTCATCGCTAGCAATATCACGACTCATCGCTAGCAATATCATGACTCAACAATACCCCCTAGGGATAACCAAACATCACCCAGGAAACTAAGCCACTAACATGCAAACACTCATTCTCCACATACTGAACCAGCACCCCTTTCGGACAATCCTCACCACGGCGGCCCTAATGACCACAAACATAACATTGCTTCCTACCACTCGGATAATCACTTGAAATCCGAATTATAATCATTCCACTTGAACATCTTAACTCATTTTTCATTCTTTGAAGTTATACACACTTCCTTCAATACTCACTACTCTTACTGATATTCCGTTGATCATCTAATATCCAGTTTATCCTTATCCAAATATTATGTTCTTACCATCAACTCAAACCATTTGTTAATGCTATTCGAAGCCATCCCTAAGCAACAAAATAGCCACATGAGAATCGTAACATATATAGACTTATTACATGAAACTCTCAGCAGAACATCGAAGGGGGTCAAAAGACTCTGATCAAGAAAGCAACTTAGAGTTGAAGAGAATCAATGAGGGTCCAAGGAAGTAAAGTTGTGCTCTGATACCATTATATCAAGTCTCGATTTCACAGAACCAAAAGTTGTCATTGGACGTGATGTCGCACAAGTCTAAATTGTACTTGTACAATACAAGATTAATCACGGTTAATAAAATATCTCAAAAATTAAAGTCATTGCAGCAAAAATAAGCAGAAAAGTTAAATAGACACAATAAAATTATTATGTGGTCTTTTTAATCTTGCCTTATGATTATTTAATAATTCATAAGTAAAAATATAAAATATAAAGGTGACATTAGTAAACAGTTTCATAAACATATATACATGAACAGAAATGTGTCATCAACACATCAAATCTTATCCAACGTTACCATCATTTCCTACAAACCATGTTATCATTCATAATACATAAATGTATTATAAGTGTCTCTGCATTAATTGTTAGTCTTCATAAAATATAAGTATGCCATAAATTCGTCCCTACAAACAGATAGAGCATGCAAACAAATTAATCTTAGCATGCAGCCTAACTATATGACAGTCATTGGCACCACAAGCCATCCTGAACTATTCATGATAAGACAGATTATTTCGCGTGCAGGTAGCTAGCCTCATTGAAGGTCCCAAAATACCTGTGCTCGGCACTTATATCCTGGTTCCCCATGGGCCGACCGGTTTCGGTGTCCCGACAACCATTCGAGAAACCCAAATCTTATGAATAAGTTGTTCAATGATCATGAAAATGTGTAAACAGTTTCACTATAAAACATATGCATGGTACATAAACTAAAATAAACATACGACATATTCACTTTTCCACTATCACACTTGCTCGAGCCATCGCTCGTACCATTCTTCCCAGTCCAGGGATTACCTCATTTATTTCTCAGTCCAGAAATTTCTACCTTGGCGACTCAACGATCACAAACATTTTTCCACAAATTTCCACAAAACAACAGTATGAGTATTCCACCTGTTTATAACAGCAGTACAATATTTCACATGATAAAATAACAACACTTTATTCTATACGATAACGTAACGACGACACTATATTACAGAAGTCTATATTAACAGTCTAATATTCCATATTCTATGACTAGTTAACAGCAACAATATTACTCTATTTTATCTATGTTGGTACTTTTTACTTAGCATTAACAGACTTGTGGTATACAGAAACAAAGACTAGTAACATTATTTTATTAAGCGTGAAGGTAAAAAAGAGAATGATCAAAACCACCCAATATCCGACGAATTATTTTCATACCGATCATAAAGATTGAATGATTCCTCTGCACGAATCCAAGTCCAAACAGAATCTTTGAGCCAACAAACCAGCCCAATATATCGCACGGAGCGGGACATTACAGTTTGTGCGTCGCACGGATCGAGGTGTAGGTGAAAACGCTAAGTCCATGACATCCTTGACTAAATACATAAGTAGATCATGGCATGGTAACACCTTACTCTATCAGTATAAGGTGGGATGTGGGTCTGAATTTACATTAGATACAGCATGGCTTCAGTCTTTTCCTATGCAAAATGTTGTATAGCTAGCCAAGACTAAACCTTTTGATATCCCTAAGACTACACTGACACAAGAATAAGGCCACATTGTTGTCTTGTGTGTGGAATAAATGTCCTAGTAGCCAAAGTTTCGCAGTAAGGGTTGGAATCAGTTTCAAATGGTTCTTATGAATATCAGTATAAGCCGTTTCAGTGGTTTCGAATTGCAGTTTAGGAGTTATTAGTTTGGAAAGCAAAAATAAAGAATAAATTTTATTAAAAATCTAGAAATTGGTTTATTCACTTGGCCTAATTTTACGCATTATTTCTTGTTCATGTTACTGATGAAAGAAATAATATTCAGCATTGTTGAACCATAGATACTAATGTTCATTTAGTAATTTTTAGACAGTATATGTCACTCCCCGCTCCTAGAATACATGAGTGTCCGAGGAGTGTCGGGCACGTGATACGGCAAACTACACCACGTGGACTCCAGTCCAACATGAAACGTATAAGTTGTACGGGTATTGGGTGTTCTAACATACATATCATATGGTTTGGCATAACAATTCTACATCTCAATCCATTGGAATCATATAAACCAACAGAATCATATGGACAAAGAAGAACATAATCAGTGTTCTAAATTTCGCTAAGCGGAATCGGTGCAGAGGAGAGCTGCCTAGGCGGCCGCACAATTTTTTTGAAATTTGAAATTTTAATGTTCTAAAATTCAAATTCAATCTTAAAAACCAAACAACATATCCACAATACAACTAAACATAAAAAAAATTCAAAAATTCAAAAAAAAAATTCAAAAATTCAAAATAAATCAAAAAATTTAAAAATTTCGCACAAGGCCGGATAGGCATGCCTAGGCGCCGAACATGCGCCTAGCTAGACCGAATAGGAGGGTTCCTGTGCGGATGATAGCCGCCTAGCACCAAAGGGCCGCCTAGGTCGAAATTTAGAATACTGAACATAACATACTAGAGTGCAGCCAATACCATATATGTCCCTAATAGGTCCGATAAGAAAAATAGTTGGGCTTACAAAATATGTACAAAGCTCATAATGAGTAGAATCTCTCAAATTAGACAGCAACATCCCTAGCCATCGTACGACAAAAATCTGTTAATAGAAAAGTAAATATGGAAGATACTAGATAAAGAGTACTCACAGTTGATCAGGTGCTGGGGTTGTTGGTAACCCCCTCCGTGGCATCGTAAAGTTGCATGTCCTCAAGCTCCTTCTCTTGCTATAAACCTGAGCATAAAAAACCCAGACTTGTCAGCAAAAGCTGCCAAGTCAACTAGTACCCAAAAAAAGCACTAGCCAACATACACGCAAACAGAATATGTGCATAATAACAAGACAGAAATGGAATCATATTAAGAGGCATAAAGTAAAACTATACTACAACAATAAATAAAAATAAGAGAGTACAAGGACACGGTGTAGTGAAACAACCCGTAAACTAGACCATGAACTGAACCACTCTTCCAACAACCCCAAAAAACTAGACTATTGTTATTAACTTATTCCTTCCATTATCAACATTTAAATTCTTCACAAACTTGTGAGAAACTAAGGTGCCGAATTAATAGATTAGTTGAAGGAAAACAATAAAGTACAAATTTTGGTTCGATTCAAATCCATAAAATACTAAATTTACTTAAATAAGAGACAATCATACTAAATCCCAAATGCACATAACAACAAAATAATAAAACTTGTTCTCCTAGAAACCAACTAAATTCAAAGTTTTTTTCTCAATCAATTGAAGATAATGCGTGACAGAGGAGACAAAGAAGAAGAAGAAGAAGAAGAAGAAGAAGAAGAAGGGTTAGAGAGGAAGAACCCTTTCAATGGATGAGGAAAATGGAGAAAAAGTGGGAATTTAAGGTTAGGTTAGGTGAATAAAGGAGAAGGAAGAGACTGTGAGTTTACTAGAGGGTATTCTTGTCCTTACAGATGACTTAGGGTTCACATGGGTTTTAACTATCAGAACTATTAAGTCTCTGACGATGGATGGGGTTGCTTGATGAGAGAAAGAAAGAAAAATTCTTCAGAGTTTTCCTGATAACGCACGAAACTACAGGAGAGTTTCCTTGAAATTTACCCTATATAAAGTATCTCGTCACTATACCAAATTTCTAAGGGACGATACTTATATAAAAATAAATCCAAATTCCTGAAATCGGTATTTAGTTTAACATATTGCGTTCCAGAGAAGAGTAGCTTACCATAATAGAATCAAATCCACAACCAATTTTATCTTCTGAATGTCGACAATAGGTGTGACCATGTGAGCTTTTCTACCACTTCTAATCTTCAATAATTGGACGCTACCGTCCAGGTATCAGCTACAATGCAAGCTTTTAAAGAGCACGAAAAAATTTCCGGTTGAAAATTTATATAAACTTCTGAAAAGAAAAGAAATATCAAGAAAACAACATTAGTGTAAGTGATTACATATCATTCAGCATTAGCATGGATGGTGGTCACTATTTACTATTTAGTCATAATACTATCATATTGAAACTTGAAAGCTGTTACACCTTGGTATTCACAAAACTCCAATTATTGAAATTGTATAGAAAGCGAGAACTCCTATCAAATATTTACCGGTCCAAAGAGAAAGTTAAATAAAGAGGTAAGTTAGATAATTAGAAAGAGCGAAAAGTTTAGAATACACAGATCACAGTCATTATGCCATTGGAATGGAAAGTTTTCAAACATCAACATCATGCTACACAATGTAGGCAAGCCTAGAGAGGGATGAATAGGAATCCTAAAATTTTACTATAATATATGCTTATGCAGTTAAAAACATGTTTTTAGAGAGAGAGAGAGAAAAAAGGCAACCCTAAGTTCTGATTTTGAGTCCTGACCACTTAGGACATAGATTATAATCGTCCTCTAGATAGATAAAAAAATTATGTTTTGGACGCAAATCGTATATTTGGGCAGTTCTGTCATGGTTTGGTCTAGGACTAGTTTGAATATCTGCCATATGCCATTTTAAAAAAATACCTCGCAAAAAAAACTAGATTAAGTTTTGAAAAGATGAACAAAATTGCTGCTAATGTTCACTATAACATATTCATTCATAAAACACCAGAGAGAGAGAGAAACATGTAATTGGCACGAGAAGGTAGAGAGTCTGAGATGATGCAAGAAACCACAGATTAAGAATTGAGTTCAATAGTGGGAGTTCAGATATTTAAGATAACAGAAATGGTTTGGGACTTTCGTCATCTGCAACAAAGATTGGACAGCGGGTCAAGGATGCAAAGATTGCAGTTAAAGTTGCTGAAGAATGTAAGAAAGGATGAGACTTGCTAAGAATGGAGGAGGTGATATCGATAGTTGGTACGCAAGACAACACAGAAAAATCCAATTTAAGGCACAATATTGGGCCCGACTCTATGACTTAAAAGGGAGATGTGCTACCCCCCACCCAATCAAGTAAAAGGATCAAACCTATTTATTGCTGTAAGCCTCCTTCCAGCAATCTTATTGGATGCGAGACACTCCTCGCCTGAAATAAATTCATGTAGCTAACCCCAAAATCTTGGGACATAAGCTTTGTTGTTCTTGTGAGAACAGCTGGATTGGGTAGATCAGCTTGCTTAAAGGAATCAGAACAGATTGGTGTTGTAATTGGTTTACTTCTTGGGTAGCGGGCATTATTTTCCCTCTGGGTACTTTTAAATACATACATAAATAGGTGAGCAATGTAAAAGTGAGATTACAATCAAAAGGTTTTAATATATACTACAGATATTGCTGGCAGGTTAATGCAAATCGACACCTGAAGTTCTGGAACATGCAGATACTTTGATCTCAGCATGAGCATATATCAAAGTCGAGAGAGAACACAAATAAATAAAAAAACCTTTCATCTTAAGGCGTATTTTATGTTAATGTGAATTAGAATTCCATGAATTGGAACAGTAGACCTCCAAATCTATCTTTTCTATATAGAAAATGTTGAATTTGAAATCCCATGCATGACTATCACCAACAATATTGCTAGAGACGGGAAGTGGTTGCGGCCAACGATGACGGAGGTGGCTAGTTAGGGCTTAAGCAAGGCCAAGGTGGCATTAAGTCTCATCACCATCGCCATCATCCAAGCTTCTCCCATCAAAATGGGGTCTGCTAAGGAGCTTCATAAATAACTTTACAGTTTTTATAACCAACTATTTGTCAATGTGACCAAATGTGTTGACGGGATGTCAACCCTCTATGATGTTGTCTAGTTCCCAGCCTATGAGCATGAGAATGTCGTGCGACAAAAGCTAACTCGCTTGTGGCAGGTTATGCAGTTTAAGTGCATGTAACCAAGGAACCCCGACTATAAAGAGTCTAGATGAAGAGGTAAGTATTACGACAAAGACGAATGACAAAAACGAGAAATATAAAAAGACGAAAGGTAGAAGATTATAGATAAAATCATTAATTTCTCGTAAAGAATATCACAATTACTAATCCACAATTTCTTCTTCTTTGTTTTCTCCAAAAATAGAAAGAAATCCTAGCCATCCAATATTTCTTAAACAGAAAGAAACCAATACAAACCCTTAATCCAAAAAAAAAAAAAAAATCCTCTCGACATGAAGCCAAATTTGAGCCAAATCTAACAATAAGACATACAATTGGTTATAGTCCATCATTAAGTCACCAACAATATTGAAAATATTTAACAAATTCAATAATTTATAATGTTGAAGAGGGGAAAAAAAAAAACTAAAGTAGTCTACCAAATAAAGTTACAAGAATGTAACTGTAGACAAGAATTTAAACAAATTAACTATATATCAAGCAATCAACGTACCATCTTACAACTTCAGCAAGCACAATACGGACACACAGAAGTCCATGGATTGGTGAATCCTTGGCAGTGTCCATGTCGTGTCCTATATGAAGGTGTCAGAATTAGGGTTTCTTTAAGAAAAAGGAAAATTACCAGTCGGAGTGAAATAACTCTGTGGTGAGCAAGCTGATCGACTCAATGTCTGGAAGACGGTGGCTAAGAGAATGGACGCGGCACTCGACTTGAACGCCGAGACGTGGCGCCGCCGATCGGCGCAAGGAAAAGGGCGCGGAGAAGGAAGAGAGTGGTAGAGGGAGAGGCTACGAACAGTAAATTGTGAAGGATATATTATTATTATTATTATGGTAAAGTCCACTCCATTTTCTAACGCATCTATTAAATCCTTCCACCAACTTTTCCAATACGAAAGTAGACATGTCAATTGGGCACAGAGTCCAGTCCGAAAAATTGACACATGTGCTGGTTCCGTCTGTTTAATCGTAAGTCCAAGTTAGTCCGGTTTAGTATATTGAATCGTACTGGATCACAAATATTGGTCCAACTTGATCCGAAGTCCAGGCACAGTCTGGTCCGATACTGTCCACCCAAGCATATGAGAAGAATTGAGGTCCGGCTCGGCGCCTGCGCTATGAGTTTGCCAAAAAAATTGGAGTTCGAACTCCGTATGTATCCATATCTATTTCCTGCTTTATACAGTAGAATCTCTCAGGCCAGAGAGAGAGGTCCACTGGTTCTCATCACTCAAAAGAGAGTGGCTGCACACCTACTCCAAGTCTCCAAGCCATAAATTCAGAGCTACTCTAGGTCTCTACTACACTTCCAACAACTACTAATCCTTCTACTTCACACACACCGACCTCGTGAGTTCTCCACACACCCAACTCCTTCCAATCTAACTCAATTTGTCCACAATCCTTGCCTTGAATGGCAATTCATCAAGATGCTGCACAAATAGCATATGAAGAGCAGTGTGAGCAAGTTCTTTAGATGATGCTTGTGAAATTATGGAGTTGAAAAATTATGGAAGTCCGGCCCACTTGACTACGTTCTTTTCTGAATTCATACTCGTGAATGTAGAGAATTTTTGTCGGACTCAAGTCTGATCCGGTCTGACCTGATCTGGTCCGATCCGAAGTCCACCGTATCATGGGCATGTGTTGGACTGGGCTCAAATTTTTACCCTTAGATACACTCCGGTCCAGCCCGCTATATTGCAAGGACTTGAGAGGCCGGCCCAGGCCCGAGCCAGCCCACTTGATAGCTCTACTCGAAGTGAATGTGTATTTTGGGCCAAGACGGGCCTAGTGTTGACTGGGCTTGACCGATTCTGGACTGGACCAGACTTAGTTCGAGAATGAGACGGACCGGACCGGGCTGTAGTTTTGGAATTCCAAATCCAGCCCGAACTCGAATCCGGATGAATAATTTTTCGGGTCTGACCGGGCTGGGCACAGGCCGATTCAGGACCGAGTCCGAGTTGGCCCGACTAAAAAAATTGAAAAAAAAACTTAAGAAATAAATGGAAGGAAATAAGAGAAGTTTATCTTTAAAAATGACTTGGACTTTGGGTTCCAGTAGACCATTTTTATAAATAAAAAAGGACTTGGACTTTATGTACAAACATTTCATTATTATTTTTTATTGTAACATTTTAACGTCATTTCGTTACAAACTTTTATTGTACACATATTTATTTATAAGACATTTATTGTATATACATATTGTTCTCCATTAATGTAAGTTTGAAATTTTTTTGTTGAACAACAAAAAAAAAGTACAAAAAAATTCTAGACAGAAAATCTAAGTACAATATTTTTTATCTGGGGAATGTGACGATGCAGATCGACTACTGCAGCGACTCCTTTACTCCGTTGACGGTCCGACGAGAGAATGGTGATGTTTTTTTCTCTTTTTTCTCTCTTGAGCTTGTGTGCACGTACGTAGCTCGTCCCTCTTGTGGGATATGCTACCCTGCTATTTATAGCCATCATGCTGACAGGCTATGGGTGTCGCATATGCCTCTGTTTGGTGGCCGTATAGGACTTCTTCAACATAATACGGTTGCGGTAGCCGCATACCACGGGCATGCTGCCATGTGGCCTCAGTTGGGATATGTTGTTAAGAATATCTCGGGGTTATTTTCAACTCCGTTGTGTGCATGACTTGGTCAGCTGGACACATAGTCACCACTAATTGTGTGAAGATCCTTTCGATTGTAATAGAAAGATCTTGCAAGCTGAGAGCCGCATAGCGTGTTGGCCGCATAACGTTTTGGCCACATACGTGCTCTCGTTTGGCCTAGGTCTTCAGGACACATTGGCCGCATGATGACGATGCCGCAAAGACGCGAGGCCGTATACGAGTGACCACATTGTGCTGCATGCCTGACAAGGTCATTAATGCTTTGATGTGACTTTTCTGTCTTTTTGTGTGCTAACTTTCACATTTTTTAGGCGTTTAGTGCAATAAATAATAAGTCAGAACTTTGTGACAGACGTGGAATGTTGTGTCATAGGATCTTATGCGCCCCCTAACTCCGTGGATGCTCAGGCCGCATAGCTTCGTCGAGCTGGACGAGCCCTCTTGGCCGCATGGGCTCTATGTGGCCTATCTGCGGCCTGCTTTCATTTTGAGGGTGTATAGGCTCTATGCGGCCTATATGACTTCAGATTTTACATGCTTCTACAAGCCCCCCTTCAAAGTTTTTAAAATAATTTGGAATACTTTGAACAACAAGCATAGACGAGCACTTTTGGCCGCATGATTGACATGCTGCATAGATGCCTTGCCGCATAAATGCTTCTGCCAGACTGTCAGATCTTCATTAAATAATTTTATGTGCTTCGATCCTTGAGCGAATTTCTTGGAATTCTGAGTCGTCTGTTGACACGGAGTCCGAGGCGACCGTTCATAGAAGATAAATACGGATTGCGCAAATTGAGGCATCAGGTTTATCCTCATAACTGTCTAGTTTATCGCCTCGATATTCTCACGCATCCTCGAAGCCAATAAATAGGCGGCCTGTGGAGGAGAGAGAACTTTGTCTCTCGGCTTCCTCCTCTTTTGTAAAAAAATGATGAAGGCTATTGTCCCTCTCGCCGAAGAGTTTGTCAGGGGGCGGCATCAATTTATGGCCCCCTGATGCTGGCTTTCTTCCCGGAGGTAGGGGTGCGTCATGATGCCAAGGACACAAAGACACAAGTACACGGTCTTACTGTGTGGATGAGAAATTATCTAGAACACGCGCAAACTTTTTACGTGGCCCTGTCGCATGGATAAGAGATCATCAAGAAAATGCACGGGCATTTCGCATAGGTCAGCCGCATGGATGAAGGCTCATCTTGAACATGTGTCGACCATCACCCTGTCGCATGCGCCGGACTTATCTTTGTCGCATGCACGGGCTTTTCACGTAAGTGAGTCGCATAGATGATGGATCATCATGAACATGCTCTGACCATTACCCTGTCGCATGAGAGGGGAATCATCCAGAACATGTGCCATCTTATCTTTGTCGCATAGATGACGAGTCCTCTAGACCAGGCACAATCTTTTGTTTGCTGATAGCATGCGTTTTCCTTTATGCAGGTTTTGTCCTCGGTCGTGCTGCCTATGATGGAGCATGGAAGGATATCATAACGCCCGTTGTTCGTGGTAAAGACCAACTTTATGTGCTGGTTCGCCAAGGACTGATCTAGGAGACGAGGGTGAATGCATGTCATTGCAAGTAGAATCTTCCTTGTTCATGCATCATGCTAGCTGTGTCTCTTCCCTTTATCCGGCCTGCTACCGGTCGGGAGTGTCGCATCCTGGTCCCGTAGGGGCCGGTCGTCCTCGCTTGGTCCCTACGGAACCAATCCTCCTCGCTTGGACGCAATGTCGTGCAAGCCTAAGTTGCGCTTGCACCAGGCAACGTACCTGCACAAGACACAAATCAGACGAAAATATACATATATAGGCACAAAATGTAAATGCAGAGAACCAAAGTTGAGCACATTGATAGGCACACAAAATACTTTCTTTTATTGAATACTGAAGATTTGGATTACAAAGTGCTTGCTTGGCTGAGTTACAAAATATGCCTTAGAAGGCTTACAACTCTTTTTACAATCCCAAAATTAGCCACAACGCCCACACATTACATCCCTTTAGTAGAACCAAAATAACAAAACATCTAGCAGAAAAGAAGATGCCCACTGGAGAGGAAAGCAAAGGAAGCAGCACGAGCACAATCCGTTGGAAGGTTGTGCTAACGCCGACTCAGAATGCTCGCCAAGCTCTCGCGTCCAGTACTGGATATTTTGCCCACAAACGTGGGTCAGTACTACCACATGTATTGGTGAGTGACCGAGGCCAAACTCACCTAAAAATCCACACTAAGTAGGCAAGTAAAGCTAGCATTATTAGGTGATCTTTCTAGTTGTCTAGTTTCATTTTAACAATTCATGCAAGGAAACATAGACGATAGACAGCATATGCATATGATAATTCTTACCCACGGACGAGTGGCTATCCCTGCAGCAGACACACAAGTTAGTAATAATTTGCATATATGCATAAACCCATGCACCTGTGTTGGTATCAAGTGTCAGGTGTGCATATAAGAGATGACTTATCATGCGACCTAACTATATGATGGTCCATGGGAAGCCCATTCTCTATAGACATGAACACCCCCCTAATCGCGAGGGCCTCTGTGCCTCAGGGTGTTCCTCTAATCCCCCCAGGGCGAACGATCCCCAGTGCCTCGGGAACCGTTCGTGGGATCTCTCCTTGTGCACAAGTTATCTTAAGACCAATGCATAGAATGCAACTCTATCATATAAACTCTTACTATGCAGCAGGTTTAGACTATAGAAGAACATCTCCATCTATCTTTACTTCTATTCTTTAGTAACCTATGCGAGGTTCTATAAACATCTCTATGCAGCATATGAGTAAGGAACATATATACATCTATTTGAACAAGCATTTGCAACAGTTCTATATGTATAAAATCAAGCATGCAGTTCATCTCTTTTAGCTTGTTTCATTTAGTGAGACAACATTGTATAAGGACAAGTAACTTGTGCAGACTAGAGATTATTTTTATTAAGCCGTGTGAACTGAAGGATTCATTGAAGGGCCTAAGCCACTCACCGAATGAATCGAACGAGATGATGTAGAAGCCTTATGCTACGTTCACTCTTTGGTTATGCGTCCTGAAAATATAACAATACTTAGTTAGCATACTTTGATTTCTTTCCCTTACGATTAGAAAAGAACGCGCAAGCGATAAATGTGAAATCATGAAAACCAAGTCATCGAAAGTAACTCAAAACACAAAGCAACACAAAACCAAGAAGCAAAGCAACCAACGAAATCTCTTGGACTTATTTCAATAGAAGTCGTTCCATCAATTGGAAGATTTTATTGCATTTTATCTGTGTTGATTTGGCGGTAAGGTTTTCCCAAGACTCGATTCTCAACCGAGTCGAAGTAGCAAGTGTTCCATAAGTAACCGTTTGGAGCGGGGCATTACAGGGAGTCTGCGGTGATGATTATTGTATTTGGATTGATTGGCATTCCTTGTCTCTAGTCTTATCGCATGGCCGAAGAGCGTCGGATCCTCCCTCTTTTGTTATCCATTAATATGGATTCTTTTCCATATAGTGAGGTTTGCATTGTGGAGGGATGAACCTGAGTGCATTGAGTCCTGCTGCTGTAGAAGCATAAAAAATACGCTGAAGAATTATACGCGTAAAACCCCCTAACATACATGAAGCACGCGTAAAACAGAGCTTCAGCGTTGTGTGGCATAAAACATAACTTCAGAGCTGCCCGCGTAAAGCAGCGCTTCAAGGCTGTTTTGGCATAAAAGGTTGCTACACCTCCCTCCGGCGTAAAATATGTCTGCTTTTAATGCAGCGTGAAGTTGTACGAGGAACTCTTCGTATTCCTCGAATGAACCTGTCAGACAAAATAGTGAACCTGACTCCTGACAAAGAGTAATGCATGACGATCGAGAGGACGGCTCTAATGATGATTCTGCACAGAGGCCCAGACTGTCGTTTAGTGGCATATCCTTGATACAAGTTGTTTTTACGCATTCAAGGAATATGCTGCCTATTCTACACAAGCAGAGATGAGTTTTTACGCTCAAAATGAGACGAAATCAGACGTCACGTCAAAAGCTATTTTTCGTACAGAACTCGAGGCATATCTCTGCAGTTAATGCACGAGATAGGGGCAGATCTCTGTATTTAATACATAAAATTTTGTTCTATTTTTAATGATTGGGAGAGCTAAAACTAAGGCTAATACGCTCACATTACTATCCCTGCATGTTACGCCAACTAGGCTATTTTCAACTATAGGAGTACGCCGTATGCTATCTCCTCAAAATACGCCAACTCAGGCTATATTTGCAAAGGTACGTGATAAGGCTATTTGGCCCAGAATACGCTCAAGACCTCAGTCAGGAAGGATAATTGGCTAGTTTATGCTGATTACCTATTATTTATGCATCATCAAGCTTTACGCAGAATTTGGCTTTTACGCCAACAAGATAGTTACTTGGCTTTTACGCCAACAAGACAACTACTTGGCTTTTATGCCAACAAGATAACTACTTGGCTTTTATGTCAATAAGATAGTTATTTGGCTTTTATGCCAACCATCTTTACGCGGGGGGCAGTTACCTACGTGGCTTGCATGCCATAATCTTCGATGAGCGATTATACACGTTACCTCATAATGGGACACGCGTCATACTCGGATTCAGGAGATCATTTAGACGTGGGTAGCAGTTATTGTAACCGCCGGGTAAAGAGCGCCACTCTCTTCACAGTTTGGCTTCTACGTCGACTGGACAGTTACTGTGACTGAGCTCTATAAATAGAGACTTCCGGTCACAGGAGAGAAAGGAGGGCGGAATCAGGAGAGGAGACCCAGATCAAAGATTAAATCAAAAGAGAGAGAGAGAGCATAAAACAGAGAGTGTTGATTGAAAGTTTAATCCCACTTGCAATCTTTGAAGCTTCTTCTTCTTCTACAACACTTCTTCATCATCGTGTGGTCCAAGGGACAAAGTGATCGACCGCAGATCAGACTCCTATAGCAATATTTTCCTAGAATTTTTTTTTATTATTGTACTTAACATCCTCGTATAGGATTAATTGTACTATTTTTCTTTTTTGTAAACAAAGAAAGGGTTTCGTATAAACCTAGTTTCATTCTTTTGTTTATCATCAAACACAAGATGGCGACTCTGCTGGGAAAATTTTTCTCATCTGATGAGAAAGCCATTGCTCAACACGATGATGTATCCGTCAGATCGACGAAGAAGACTTTGGTCATCCAATTCGACCAATCTGCTTATGAAGACATGCTTCGCGCATGGGGTAGCTCTCATCCTCTCTCTGTCCAGGATAACAGGAAGTTGCGTAAAGTATGGATGCCCTTGACATCCTCTACCCTTCCTGCAGGCTCTCTCTCTTCGATCAACAAGGTTGTGACATCACAACCTATACGCCTTGTGCGTAAAAACCTGTCTCCAGTCTGTGACGTGGCAGACAAAGCTTCTGGCAATGCCTCAGTGCCAATCCAGAAGTCTAGAATGCGCCCTGCGCGTAAAGCTATGTCTTCCGTCTGTGATGTGGCAGACAAAGCTTCTGGCAATGCCCTAGTGCCAATCCAGAAGTCTAGAACACGCCCTGAGCGTAAAAATTTGTCTCCCGTTTGTGACGTGGTAGACAATATTCCTAGCAAGGCCTCAGAGCCCATGCATAATTTTCAAACGCACCATGCGCGTAAAAATACATCTCCCGTCTATAAGGAGGCATAAGGACCCTTGGATCATATCGAGGGAAAACAAGTGGCGAATCTCCCAACCTCTAGAGTTGTACGCCACCAGATGCTGGCTTCACTTGTTTCAGTTGCAGAAACAGCACGGAGGGGCACCTTTAATGGAAAATGTTCTTATCAGTGATACTTCATGAAAACCCTTAAAAAATAAATTTTTATCATATGTGTCACGCCCCGATCTCTCGCAGGCTAATCGACCGTTCCCGCTAGGCGGGAATCACCCTCGCCAGCGCTCCCGCGGAACGATCGCTTGACCCATCCGGGCGTGATGCCGCACGAGCGTGAACCGCGCCCGTGCAAGGCCGTGATTCATTGGCTGGCGATAAGAGTTCTAAGCCACAGAGTCGCACAGATTGTCCGAGTGCAGCGGAGTTTAGGAACGCATAGCGATCGGTAACAGGTTCACTGAGTCGACGATATAGCGGAAGCATTGAAACAAGTAAAGTAATCTCTTTATTGATATGAAACATATATTACAGGCGGCGTATAGCCAAGATTACAAGTCGCTCAAGCCTCTCTCTGAAACAGTAAAAGCGTGCCAAGTGGCTACAACTGTGGAATAATTGTACAGGCGATGTCAGGCGATGTTCACAACTTATGTCTTGTATATGTGCTTCAGTCCCGGACGCACCGTTGCAAGGCTTCAGAGGGAACTTCTGGCCTTAGCACGCACGAAGGAGGCGTCCGCACCGCACGAGGTTCTCTCGCACCCTGCATATCAAACTGGTGGATTATCAGTACATTGAATGCACTGGTGGGGAAGCTACTCGCCCGCTCGACAAATCCAAACACGTAATACAGGTTCTGTGCACAACTATTAAGTTGTCTTTCTAATTGCCTTAGGATCAGTTTCATGCAAATATTGAATAGCCTAACTCGTGTCGGGCAGTGCGCCGTGCGATATTTGAGGAAACACGGCGAGACTTACCAACTTACCATTTCTCCTTCCCTGTCCAAGGCAAATATTGTTAATTCATGCACGGGCAAGTATAAACATACAGGAGCATAGCATATACAAATATGAGGGTCGTTATGTTCAGATCGTTCAGGTGTTCAGTTCATTGATGCTATGCAATAACTCGCACGCGGATAGCCGCTAAGCGAGTATGACTTATCTATATGACGAAAGTCGCTGGCATAGCCATTATGGACGGTTTATGGTCTCGGGACTAAGAGCGATAGCAACGCAGGTGGCGAGCCCCGCTACATAACACTCCGTCCGTGACTAACGACCATACAAACTCTTCCGCCCGGATCGGATCGGTCCCAGTGCCCCGGTGACCGTCCGCGGAAGCCAAAAATCCTTGTGCACAGGTTATCCGCGACATGCAGGTCAGGGTCTATCCAAATCCAAAGCTTTGACATGATAATCATGGAACACACAAACTTATTCTGAACGAGCACATTGCTCCACGAGCTGGGATTCGAACAGTACAAACACAATCCTCGTTCAGATCCAAACATGGCATGATTATCATTCAAGCGTGATTCACATTCAAATATCCATTCTTGCTTGATGCATTCCCCTGGTTCGGGGATTTGCCTTGGGTGACCTAACGGTCCCGGATACTTGCAGGTTCAAATGCACAAAAGGACTATTTGATAGTCTTCTGGCTAAACAAGAATGCATGCACAACACAATAACGCTAGACGTTTGAAAGCAGACAAGCATACGTTTCTAAGGAATATAAGCAGGCACGTTGCTCGGACCCGAAGGTAAGACGAGAGTTGAAACCGTTAAGGGACTTAGCATGCGAGGGTCTGAATATAAGCAGTATTTCATTTCCATGTTCTAGCATAGCAATACAGGTTGGGATTATTCCCTTAGCTAGGTGCGTTGGATTTATTAGCATGCAGGGGTGATTCACCTAGCGACTAGCATAAATATTCCAGATTTTATGTGTGCTGGCTAAGCAAAGACAAGTTCACCGTAGCCACCCACCTTAGCGATGATTCACCTCGGTAGAGCGATACGTCTGAGCGAGCCTCCGAAAGTCCAAGCCAGATTCCTGTAGGGACAAGTCTGGATATCCTTTGCTTCTTGATTGAGGCAAAGCAGGTCGGGACAGCTGCACGATTGTCGATTGAGACGGCAGTCCGCTTGAGCGGGACAGGGTGTTACATCCTACCCAACTTAGAAAAAGTCTCGTCCTCGAGACTTACTAAGGATAAGCAGTAATCTAGGGTTGAGGCAATCCTAGACAAGTCGTTTGTACTTGTTCATTTGGATCTTCACTTGCACAAGCTTCGAAATCAGCATATCGCTTAGACTGGATCGTGCGCACCTTCGACATGCATTTCTAGTGTGAACACGTCAACCAGCTCAGTGATAGCGAAGTCTTAGCACTCGAGTTTCACCTTTTCTTAAGTCTTGGATGGTGCACTAGTTCAAAGCGTCCCTCAAATAGATGCATTCAACCAAACTTAGGGTTAGTGAAAATCGGACAAGCTACTAGCGATACTCTCAAGGGTTCGCACAGGTTGGCACAAAGGCCACTCGCAGCATACAACCAGACAAGCAAGCATATCATTCAAAACGTATTTTGAAAGTATTTAGACTTATTGTTGGAACATCCTATCGAGGCATTGAGAGAGAGCGTGCACATAACTCATGAACGAGCTTTCGAAACAGAGATACCGAATTGAGGACAAAGGCGTAGAAGCCAGGCTCTGATACCAACCTGTCACGCCCCGATCTCCTGCAGGCTAATCGGCCGTTCCCGCTAGGCGGGAATCACCCTCGCCAGCGCTCCCGCGGAACGATCGCTTGACCCATCCAGGCGTGATGCCGCACGAGCGTGAACCGCGCCCGTGCAAGGCCGTGATTTATTGGCTGGCGATAAGAGTTCTAAGCCACAGAGTCGCACAGATTGTCCGAGTGCAGCGGAGTTTAGAAACGCATAGCGATCGGTAACAGGTTCACTGAGTCGACGATATAGCGGAAGCATTGAAACAAGTAAAGTAATCTCTTTATTGATATGAAACATGTATTACAGGCGGCGTATAGCCGAGATTACAAGTCGCTCAAGCCTCTCTCTGAAACAGTAAAAGCGTGCCAAGTGGCTACAACTGTGGAATGATTGTACAGGCGATGTCAGGCGATATTCACAACTTATGTCTTGTATATGTGCTTCAGTCCCGGACGCACCGTTGCAAGGCTTCAGAGGGAACTCCTGGCCTTAGCACGCACGAAGGAGGCGTCCGCACCGCACGAGGTTCTCTCGCACCCTGCATATCAAACTGGTGGATTATCAGTACATTGAATGCACTGGTGGGGAAGCTACTCGCCCGCTCGACAAATCCAAACACGTAATACAGGTTCCGTGCACAACTATTAAGTTGTCTTTCTAATTGCCTTAGGATCAGTTTCATGCAAATATTGAATAGCCTAACTCGTGTCGGGCAGTGCGCCGTGCGATATTTGAGAAAACACGGCGAGACTTACCAACTTACCATTTCTCCTTCCCTGTCCAAGGCAAATATTGTTAATTCATGCACGGACAAGTATAAACATACAGGAGCATAGCATATACAAACATGAGGGTCGTTATGTTCAGATCGTTCAGGTGTTCAGTTCATTGATGCTATGCAATGACTCGCACACGGATAGCCGCTAAGCGAGTATGACTTATCTATATGACGAAAGTCGCTGGCATAGCCATTATGGACGGTTTATGGTCTCGGGACTAAGAGCGATAGCAACGCAGGTGGCGAGCTCCGCTACATAACACTCCGTCCGTGACTAACGACCATACAAACTCTTCCGCCCAGATCGGATCGGTCCCAGTGCCCCGGTGACCGTCCGCGGAAGCCAAAAATCCTTGTGCACAGGTTGTCCGCGACATGCAGGTCAGGGTCTATCCAAATCCAAAGCTTTGACATGATAATCATGGAACACACAAACTTATTCTGAACGAGCACATTGCTCCACGAGCTGGGATTCGAACAGTACAAACACAATCCTCGTTCAGATCCAAACATGGCATGATTATCATTCAAGCGTGATTCACATTCAAATATCCATTCTTGCTTGATGCATTCCCCTGGTTCGGGGATTTGCCTTGGGTGACCTAACGGTCCCGGATACTTGCACGTTCAAATGCACAAAAGGACTATTTGATAGTCTTCTGGCTAAACAAGAATGCATGCACAATACAATAACGCTAGACGTTTGAAAGCAGACAAGCATACGTTTCTAAGGAATATAAGCAGGCACGTTGCTCGGACCCGAAGGTAAGCCGAGAGTTGAAACCGTTAAGGGACTTAGCATGCGAGGGTCTGAATATAAGCAGTATTTCATTTCCATGTTCTAGCATAGCAATACAGGTTGGGATTATTCCCTTAGCTAGGTGCGTTGGATTTATTAGCATGCAGGGGTGATTCACCTAGGGACTAGCATAAATATTCCAGATTTTATGTGTGCTGGCTAAGCAAAGACAAGTTCACCATAGCCACCCACCTTAGCGATGATTCGCCTCGGTAGAGCGATACGTCTGAGCGAGCCTCCGAAAGTCCAAGCCGGATTCCTGTAGGGACAAGTCTGGATATCCTTTGCTTCTTGATTGAGGCAAAGCAGGTCGGGACAGCTGCACGATTGCCGATTGAGACAGCAGTCCGCTTGAGCGGGACAGGGTGTTACAATATGTACCCATGATATTGAATATTAATAAAAACCTCCAAAAATGGACTTCCATCATATGTACTCATGATCTTGAGTATCAATAAAAAGTTTCTCCTTTTCCAGAATTTCTTCTTGCATTTGTTATGTTGTGAACTTTGAAAATTATACTAGAGGTAATATGGACGTAGTACGATATCATAATTGTTGAGGACATCCCACTGGAAAATTTTTGGTAGATCTATTACTTCTTGTGCACTGTAGTGCAAGTAATAAGTTCAAAATAAAACCCTATCAGAGGTGATATGGACGTGATAGATTTTGTGGCCTTAACACCGCTGGCGTACTTAAAGTTATGTACGGGTGATAAATTTAGATGACGACCGATATCAGAGGTATTATAATGGACGTGACAATCGATAGTCATATAGAGAGGTTTGCTCAGAGGTAATATGGACATGGCAAACCCAGCTGGGGAGAACTGTTAGGACAGTAGCTCAGAGGTGTTGTGGACGTGAACTAATACCCAAGAGAAATGATTATGAAAGTGTGGATAGACCTGAGAATTGCTCCACTGGGAAGCTTTTGAGGATCCACTGTCTGTTGCGTATTCAAGACTCCTGAATACAAATAATGGCTTTTACCAAGATTTTGTGAAAAGAGGGTGCGTGCTGTGCGTAGGCACTTGTTGGAAAAAATATCATACACCTCGATTGTCCAGCTGGGGATAAGGGGAGTACCAATCTACTTTAGACATAGTACTTTTTAAGAAACTTGTCGTTGATAGACATAATAAGAAAATTGCCATTGGGTTTCGCGAGCCGATAGGCGCCATTGGAGAGTACAGACTCCATGATGAACGGACCCTCCCATTTAGGTAGGAATTTATAGGACATTTTGGTCATAACCATCGGTATTCTTATGGTTAGGACGAGGTTAACTGCTTGGAAAGTTCTTTTCTTGACTCGTTTGTTGAAGGCTCCGAAAAGACGTGCTTGGTACAGCTCAATGCGTTGTTGAGCTAGGAGACGCTTCTCGTCGATTGCTTCTAACTCTTGTAGCCGTCGATGGTGGTTATCGTCAGCGGTTAACTGGCTGGAGATAGCCACCCAGAGTGAGAAAATTTGGACCTCAAGAGGGAGCACGACCTCGCTTCCATATACTAGAGCAAACGACGTATTGTCAGTTGGTGTTTGGACCATTGTACGATAGGCCCAGAGACATTCGCCCAGCTTCTCATTCCAGTCACACTTATTGGATGCCACGAACTTCTTAAGTAGCTTTATAATGGTCTTGTTGAATGCTTCTGCCAGACCATTCGCTGCTGAGTTGTAGGCAGTCGAGGCTATGTTCTGGATCTGGTTCTTGTTGCAAAACCGATAGAAAATGTTGACTTGCAAACTGCGGACCATTATCGTGGATGATCCTCCATGGCAAGCCGAAGCGATATATGACGTGATGCTTGACGAAGCTAATCATGTTGGATGTCTTCACCTTAACGAGTGGCACTGTTTCTACCCATTTGGATAAGTAGTCGGTGATGGCGAGGATAAACCGGTGCCCCTTGGACGAAGGTGGACTAATCGGTCCAATGATGTCTATTCCTCATGCTTCGAACCACCAAGATGCTACCGTTGGGTGCAGGAATTCTGAGGGCTGGTGGATGAAGTCTATGTGGATTTGGCATGTCCGGTACTTCCTTACATAGTCAACGACATCTTCTACCATTGTTGGCTAATAGTAACCCATCCTACGAAGACGATATTGTAGCTTCGGACCAGTTGATGTGCGCCACAAACACCGTCGTGAGCTTCACGGAGCACTTGCTTCACCTCTACATTCGATAGGCATCATAGAATAAGTCCGTCACAGGAACGTCGATACAGCATTTTAGTATATACATCGTAGTAGAACCGGATGCAACGCCTCCTGATAGAAGTAGCTGCCTTTGGGTCCTCAGGCAGAATTCTATAGACCGCGTAGTCTATGAATGGGAGTCTCCAGTCTTGGATACCGGTGTTCACCTCCGTTGAGTAGCTTAGACACTATTTGCCATTAAATCAAAAGGAGAACTAAAAGAACTTGATTTGATTAAAAAACTAAAGAAAGTATAGAGAAGTCCTAAAAGACAATCTAAGTACAATTTTTGTATTCTGGGGGTGACGATGGAGGGTTAGGAGTGTAGCAATTTTCTTTACTCCGTGGATGATCCGATGAGGAAGCTCTTCTCTCTTACTTGAGTGTAGATTCGCATATAGCGAGTCGGGGCTTGTATAGGGGTAGTACTCTGTTATTTATAGTTGTTCTGTGGCCGCATAGATTTTAGGCCGCATGGACGTTAGGAGTTGCCACGTGTCTTCCCCTAACGGAAAAGAGTTATAACTGTGCACGAGAATTCGGGCTTCAGCTGTCATGTGGACATTTGTTAAGATTTTTTTGTTGCTGAATATCTGGATGGTTTCTCGTCCTTTGTGGGCACGACTTGGTCAATTGGACACGTGGACTGCCACTTGGTTGAAGAGGATTACCTTGTTACAACAGCACGATTTGGTTTGTTTGGGAATCTGGGGCATACGAAGCCAAGAATCGCAGATACCGCATAGGGTTTGGACCTCATGGGCCAGAGCCGCATGGAACGCATGGAGTCTGGGATGCATGGGCCAGAGCCGCATAAGACGCATGGAGTCTGGGACGCATGAGGCCAGAGACGCATGGGACGCATGGGACGCATGGAGTCTGTGACGCATGAGCCAAAGACACATAGGCCAGAGACACATGGGATACATGGAGTTTGGACGCATGGGCCAGAGCTGCATGTATCATGCCCCGATTCTGTGGAATCGATAGTCGTCCCCCAGGTGTGACATCGTGCGTGCCTAGGTTGCGCACCGCACAAGGCTAAGGTATTTTATATAACGAGCACATATTCAGAGTACGCAGATAATTGAAACACGATATTGAAACACGAAAAAGTTATCTTTATTGATAATGAACATCTTTTACAAACTCATGAACGAGTCGGATAATTGCCGTACGAGCTTACAAAAGTGGACTCAAAATGAGATAGTCGTCCTGTACATTACATCCTTCTACTAAAACTTTAAAATGTTAAAGACCTTCTAGCGAAGCTATCGTCTTTCCACGAAGTTGCATAAATTTGAAGCATGAGCTCCTGGGTCTTCAAAATGCTTCTACTAAGGCACATTCAGGGCGTGCCGTTTGGTGGACTGGAATGGGAAGTAGCTTTAGCTCCTCGCAGGATCTCCTTGGTGCGGGAAACCAGTTTCAACGAGGGTCAGTACATCAAAATACACTAGTGAAGGCGAGCTAACCCAACTATACCAAATCACAAGTTGTTTATATGAAGCATACAAGTTATTTTTGTGGTCTTTCTATCTTGCCTTAGTTTATTTTACAAGCATGCACTTGATATGGAAATCTACTTGAAATAAATGTGCCACCGTTCGGTGACTTTTATCTTCCCGTCTGAACCACCTGCACAATACTTACCATGACCTTCCCTACCACGAAGACACAAGTTAGTTTGCACAGTTTAAATATACGAAAGGATCACAGGCATGATGTCATAATGGACAAGTTATAGTCTCAAGACGGAAGGGTATGCAACACAGGTGGCGAGCCCCCGCTACACGCCATTTCTACTGATACAGACGACTATACAGATTGTTTCGTTCGGATCGGATCGGTCCCAGTGTCCCGACGACCGTCTGCAGGAACCAGAAACCTTGTGCACAAGTTGTCCGTGATCAAACGATATCTACTAAGTTATCAATCGAGGCAGTTCAAGACAACACGAGCACAAGACAAGTAGCAAGACATGATTCATTTTGCATAGTCTCCCTGATAAGTTTATTGCATAGCATTTTGTGTTCTATACATAGCACAATTTATAGAAGAAGTATACATTCTAACTAAAATTAAAGCATAGGAAGAACATTAAATGAACTAGCATGCAATAAGGTAACCATTCACAAGTTGATTGACAAGCATAAATAACCCAAGTCTATTTATTTTCTTTCTCTTGACATCTTTTAGTTATTATGGTATCGTTTGATCGGAACAAGCAAGAATGCAAGATTTTAGATGTGAAGACTTGGAAGAAGTGTCAACTAAATCGAATATAGCCTCTCACAAGTTGGTTGGAGAAATGAAAGGAAAGTGGTGCTTCAAGACTCCGTTCATACGACGTCTACTGCACAATCACCTGCATTGCCACGAACAGCTGATCAATACCTCTTCTACTCTTTTTAAGCTCGAAATGGAATGCAATTCAAAGAAAGAAAACAATAAAATCCATCAAAACTGTTCAAGAAAACACAAATCTAAAAACCAACTCAAAAGCACGAAAGCAACAACGAAAACTAGGCAAGAAAACTTGCAGCGGAGAGGTCCCTCTTGACTCTGCCGCTAAGTCTATCCTCGGGGCACGGTCCACTGAATATGGGAATCGATTCCGAAGAAGTAAATACATAATGAGGATAAGATCTTGATTCAATCTATTCCGATCGAACGATACCAATTTGAATTTCTTAGTCGCGCTCCCGAATAGCGGGGGAATGGGGCACCACATCCTAACCAACTAATAGAAAGTTTCATCCATGAAACTTAGGAATAGAACCTACCACTATAAAACAATGAAGGGAACCTTTCCTTCATCTCAGACTCAAGCTCCCAAGTCGATTCTTCGACCGAATGATTTCGCCAAAGCATGCGCATGAGAGAAACCGAACGACTTCGAAGCAGCTTCTCTTTGTAATCTAAGATCCACACAGGATTTTCAACATAAGTCAAGTCTGCATTCAAGTCTAGTTGATCAAGATCCACTATATGACTCGGGTCGTACACGTACTTCCTAAGCTGTGAAACGTGAAAGATATCGTGCACTTCAGATAGTGACGATGGCAGGGCAATCTGATATGCGACTGAGGCGACTCATTTTAGTATCTCGAACAGGCCGACGAATCTTGGACTTAGCTTCCCCTTTGCTCCAAATCTGGTAACTCCTCACATGTGCGAGACTTTGAGAAACACTCGATCACCTACTGAGAAATCAAGAGGTCGTCGATGAGTATCTGAGTAGCTTTTCTGATGACTCTGTGATACCTTCATCCGTTCACGGATCAAGCAGATCTTCTGGACGGTTTGTTCTACAAGTTCCGGGCCAAGAATTTATCGTTCACCAACTTCATCCCAATAGATCGGGGATCTGCACTTTCGCCTATACAATGCCTCATACGGCGCCATTTGAATATTGGATTGATAGCTATTGTTGTATGCAAATTCGGCTAACGGTAGATGCATGTCCCAACTTGTCTTCAAGTCCAAGACGCAGAGCCGCAGCATATCTTCGAGGATTTGGTTGACCTGCTTTGTCTGACTGTCTGTTTGAGGATGGTAGGCGGAGATGAACTTCAACTTCGTCCCCATAGCTGACTGAAGGCTTTCCCAGAAGCGTGATAAGAATCGTCCATCTCGTTCGGAGACAATGGATACGGGCACGCCGTGGAGTCGAACGATCTCGTTGAGGTAGATCTGAGCCAGGCGGTCGGCCCTCCAAGTAACTTTGATAGGCAGAAAGTGAGCTGACTTGGTGAGTCGATCGACGATGACCCAGACGGCATCGTTCCCACGTTGCATCCTTGGCAAACTAACAATAAAGTCAATCGTTATATGTTCCTATTTTCACTCCGGTATAGTAAGGTTCTGCATCTCCCTACCCAACTTCTGGTGCTCGTCCTTTACCCTCTGACAAGCCATGCATTACGACACGAACAACGCCACATCTCGTTTCATGTCGTGCCACCAAAATGTCATGCGAAGGTCTCGATACATCTTTGTGCTTCCTGGATGTGAATTATAACTCGCATAGTGGGCTTCGGTGAGTATCTCCTTTCTGAGGTTTGCATCGTTAGGAACACACAATCTTTCCTTCACTCATATCATTCCGTCCGTGCTTACCGCAAAGTCGGTTGCCTTTTCTCCTGAGATAAGACTTCGCATATTTTCCAGGAATATGTCATCTTTCTGAGCGGACTTTACTTTTTCTAATAAGTCTGGTTCGAGGCGTAGATGAGCCACTTGCGCCCCCTTTTTGTATCTTATTCGGAGTGTAATACCCAAACTTTCAAGATTCCGTCACAGCCTGTCATCGATAGCCAAGCTCCCAATGAATACCCGACTCAGCACCTCAGCTACAAAGTTACCCTTGTCTGGTGTGTATCTGATCATCAAGTCAAAGTCGCTAAGGAGTTCAAGCCATCGTCGTTGCCGTAGATTCAGATCCTTCTGAGTATAGAGATATTTTAGACATTTATGATCCGTGTAGATTTTACACGGTACGCCATAAAGGTAATGTCACCATAGCTTCAGCGCGAACACTACTGCTGCAAGTTCCAGATCGTGCGTTGGATAGTTCTTCTCGTGACTTCAATTGCCTCGACGCAAAGGCTATCACTTTGTCCCTCTGCATAAGGACACATCCCAAACCCTTTTCTGAGGCGTCGCTATAGATCTTAAAATCATCGGATCCATCTGGAAGGGTAAGAATTGGTGCTGAGATAAGTCGCTGCTTTAACTCCATAAATGAAGCTTCACAGTCGTCCGTCCATGCGAACATTACTCCCTTCCGAGTGAGATGAGTCAGAGGTGAGGCAATTCTTGCGAAATCTTTTATAAATCTCCTGTAGTAGACTGCTAGACCAAGGAAACTCCGAATGTCGCTAGCTGACTCATGCCTTTTCCACTTCACGATGGCTTCTACCTTCTTCGGGTCAACTGATGTCACGACCCGCACCCATTGAATGGATGGTCAGGATTTGACATGGAGGAAATTCTTTATGTAAGGATGAGGATTGTTGACTAGTCAAAAATTATGGGTTTCTCCATTTGATTGAACCAATGGGGTGTTGACACCTAATGCAACATTTGCAAATTAGCCCCCTTAAATTTGGGTATTTGCACAAACACATAAAATAATAAAAATTTGGTGGGCGATTCGGTATTTGGTGTTTTGTAGGGTGAGGGGGTGTTGTATGTTTCGTATGGGCTCAATTAGTGGGGTGTTAGATTAAATTGAGATTACACGGGATCAGTCAAAATGGTATCCCTAATTTAATTAGAAATAAATGCAAGCTGTGTTCTAAAATTAATTAGGAGTACATGGGGCCAAAATTAGGTTGGGTCACCAATATCATTAGTAAAGAAGATTCAGAACATAATATTACCCTAATTTGGGTTGCACAAAAAATGGGTCAAGATTGCCTCCAATTTCGATTGGAACGCACAACGATACAAAATTGAAATTTATTCAGAAATTAAATAAACGTCCGCGACGAATATTGTGTGGCTAAAATAAAGCACAAGAGAGCATAGTTATGAGTTACAAAAATGTCAGAATGGAAGGCGGGCACGTCTAGGACAAGGTTGTGAAATTTGTTGGAAGGCAAAAGCTAGGGTAACGCTACAAATATCGAAGCAACAGTAAGGCGCAACAATTAAATAAATTACGGTAATTAATTACTACCTCCAACAATTAAATTCTAAATAAAATAATTAAATACATAATCCTATAATTCGGTCTGGTGTTCGTCTAGTGGGCTTCTAGGTCAAGTCCACCACCGTATATAATAATATATTTAAATACATATCTCATGCAATTATTTAATTTAAATACACACATCAAGAAATCATTTAATATAAATACCATAATATTAATAGTATATAAAAAGTCAAAATATCCCTGTTTTTGGAATGTGGTAGTGACAAGTCTACCCTCCTTAAAAGAATTTTGTCCTCGAAATTTAAAAATCTTCAATGATAGTGTTTATTTATTATATTATTTTTCATCAATAGTTAAATTCACCAACCCACATAATCCTGAAATAATCCACCTTGTCATTTCACGATTTTTAAAAATTCTAAAATTATTGTATTCCTGAAAATCCTCGAAATAAAATTAGTTTTCATTTTCCTCACAATTTCCTCCAATTTTTAAGTTAAAAATTAAATACTCGAAATTTAATATCTACTCCTCAAATTTAATTTCAATCAATGCATATATATAAAATTGAAATCTTGTCCCAAAAAGTTTGAATTCAAATACTAATCCATCAATGATCTTATTCCTTGGTTTCTTTTTCCTTAAAATACTCGACAACGTGATACCTATGGATTTTAATGCGACATCCATAATATAAAATTTTAAATTTATATCTTGCAATCAAATAGGTATAATGATAATCTCCCTAATTTCCTCAAGTTTTTAATGATAAATTATCGTAATCAATAATCATCAATCCTGCCATATAAATTCTTAATCTCTCATTTAAATTAATATTTATCCTTGAATTTTAATGATAATTTAATCATATCTCAATCTTGATAAAATCAATGATTCGTCAATTCTGCCATATTAAATCCTTAACTCTTTATTTAAATTAATGCATATCCTCCAAAATTTTAAGCATCTTGTCTCTCCTTGTCAAGTCATAACCTTTTCATGAATCTACTATGGTCAACCCCAATAATCACAGTCTGCGAAAATCCTCCCTACAATCATACAACATGCAATCTAAGGGGAATATGTATGGTCATGGTGTCTTTTGTCATGGTATTGCAGTCTCTGTCAGGGTGTACTACTAACTACATTCTAACAAGAAAATCATGCATACAAACTATGGTACTAGGGAATCAGTCAATCAATCAAATAGAAGGGACAAAAGGAAGGAAAGAACAGAATCGGCTAACACATTACCTGCAGTATCGGTCTCCTCGACCGTCATCGCAAATGCCCCGCCCTGCCGGGGTGGTTCCCTTCGCGGGTGCTGAGCAATATACGGTTCCACAGGTAGCCTAACTAGATCTCTATAATTTGGAGCTGTACGCTGAACTAGAGGGCAATCCCTCATTCGGTGTCCTGCATCGCCACAGCGCAAACAAAGTCCTAGCCTTAATCTACAGCTCTCTCAAAGGTGAGCTGGCTTCTTACAAAAATGACAAGTCCGTTGATCTTGCTGAACACGAACTGGTGCCGGGTACTGCTGTTGATACTGAAATGCCCTCGGCTGCCGCTGGCCAGGATACTGCTGGGCAACTCTCTCAACTGCCTGTAGTGCCATCTGGTGAGCGTTCTCCATGCTCTCTCTCATTAGTTCAGTCTGCGCCTGGTGCGCTTCTGCTTGCATCCTCAGAGCCTCAGCTTGAACTCGCTGAGTGTCTGCCGTCACTCTCTGGGCATCAACTATGCCCTGGATCAAAGTAAACATCTGTGCCCCGTCAATGGGCACACTTCCGAAAATCGGAGTCGGTAGAGGAGGAAGGTTGTCCGTCACAGCTGCGGCAATCCTCTGAACAGGTGGGGGAGGAGGATCCCTGAAAAGTGCAGATTCTCCCACATGCATCAGAGATGTAGGAGGAACTACGGCTGTCTGTCCATCAGGTAGAGAGGTGGCAGACACCTCTAAAGCTGATGCTCCCACTCTCATAGATCGTGTCTTCGTCGACATCCTGAAGACAGATCCAAAAGAATCAATTAAGGCAAAAATGCGATATCATCAAGGAAGGACAGTAAAGTTCTAAAGAAGCAACATTCAAGATAAATAGATTAGAAATATTCCTAGTTGTGATTGCACAGGTCAATGATGCATCCAAGGTTTGATGCCTCCATCCCTTTAGATACCACAGTTCTACTACAAGCACACTCACTACTAGCTTCCTTACCTACTATAATTGTTCATACTAGTTGTTCTTATCACTCAAGTGCACCCAAGTGCAACACACCATACTAAGTACTGTTCTCCCTAATACAACTCTAGATGGACACCCAAGTCTGTTTGTAGTGCCATCTCAATCATGCCCAAGTCAACAGATCCTTACGTGTGCACTTCATCCACTCATATACTATTATACATTTATTACCCACCGAAAAAATTAATCCTCAAAATAAGATCATCAAAGTTTAACTTCTCGAACGATTTAAAATAAAATGCATATACTTCCTCAAAAGTTAAATACTCAATATCGAAATAAAATTTTAATCACTTCTAAAATCTTTATAGCTTTGACTATGTTTATTGAATCAAATTTTGAATCCTCAATATTTTAACAACATAAAATCTCAACTCCTTAAAATTCTCAAAAAATTCAATTCATTTCCACTCTTGAAACGATAAAATTAAATCCACAAGTATACATATAAATACTCACAGTCTCTAATACTCAAGGTGCATACGAATATACAAATTATCCATAACCTCAACTGTGTACTAAAATTTGTACTACCCGGATTACTTGCATGATTACTCCTAATAATCAAAGTTATCATCACACGTATTTTATTCCATGATTTTTGATCTATATTAACTGGTATATCAATCTAATTATCATCACACGAAGTGCTTACTGTTATTAGCATCATTCTCGACTAATCCTCGATATGAAATCATTAGTACTCTTGGTATGATAACACTAGCTTAATTATTGGATCATCTCATCAACTTATTAGAACTCATAATTTTTCGCACCTTCTATAACACCCATGTTTCACTTTACTCTCATGGGAAAGTATATGGTTCCTCATCTCGATTGATGTATATGTATTTTCCTTTAATCTTTTACAGCCTGTTAAACTAATCTGTGATACGCTTCACCACTATCATTACCAATCCTGATATTTCTCTACTCATGACATCTCATTAAAACCCTTTATGCATATACATTTCTTTATTCTCAACACCCCCAGCATCAATCATCAAATTGAGCATCATGCTCCACAAATTCCTTGATACTTAATTGTTTACATATATCATTCAACTACATAAATTTATGACTAGCCAGGACGGGCATGCTGGCTCTGATACTAACTCTTGGAACCATCACTGATACTCTTTTATCCTTCTATCCATAGTGCCAACACTAACTATAACATACCTATCATAGAACTATTGCTACAAGGCACTACGCTATGGGTTAACTCTAGATTAATGCCTACTGCTCACATTTCCAACTAGGAAACACTTACAAACTCACAAGCAACACTCAGTCAATACTAATACTCAAGACACAAATAAAATTACAAGTCACTAATCATCATACTTAACAAGGAATCCTCAAAGAATAGAAGCAAAAAAAAAGTAACTGGATTGAGGACTGAAGGTATTGCTACCACTAGCAAGAAAATGATGGAACAAAGTCCTATAATAACAAAAATAGATAAGTGTTGAGATGATACTTTAAGAACCAATTTAAGATACAACCTAATAATCATACACGTCTGTCCAAAATTATGACACTTAGAATCCTCGTCACGCCAGTAAGCATAGGTGCGATAAACGACAGGTTCCGTAACTAAGGTATGCAACTCCATAATCATGTCATCTAGAATCTTCGCCACGCCAACCGGTATGGCTGCGAGAGACTCTAAGTTTCATAACTACAATATGTACATCCAAGTTAGGTTCCTACGTTCTCGTCACGACAGCTAGTATGGCTGCGATAAACTCTAGGTTCCATAACCAAAGTAGACGTTTTACCTTTCTCACTGTCCTCATCAATATATGTCATCAGATGATACCATAAATTTTAGCCCATAAAATTTATCTTGATATAAAATTAACTCAACAACGATACCAAGAATTAAATTTAACAACTGGTCAACAAGAATCAAACTCAATATCAACGAGTGAGGACGGACGAAAACAAGGGCGAAGGATTAAAATTGGAAATTGTAATAAGATTCTCAAGGGGTCGTCCCAGGAATCTTTCAAGAATTTGTGATTGAGTATCCACTCTCATCCTAGTATCCTATGTCCTATATTCTATAGCAGGCACGCGGTAGTACAACTAATACGTCGCACTACCACGACATCGCACAACTTACGAAGTTTGACCTGCATGGGCCACTACTAAAAATGTGTCACGACCCGCACCCATTGAATGGATGGTCAGGATTTGACATGGAGGAAATTCTTCATGTAAGGATGAGGGTTGTTGACTAGTCAAAAATTATGGGTTTCTCCATTTGGTTGAACCAATGGGGTGTTGACACCTAATACAATATTTGCAAATTAGCCCCCTTAAATTTGGGTATTTGCACAGACACATGAAATAATAAAAATTTGGTGGGCGATTCGATGTTTGGTGTTTTGTAGGGTGAGGGGGTGTTGTATGTTTCGTATGGGCTCAATTAGTGGGGTGTTAGATTAAATCAAGATTACACGAGATCAGTCAAAATGGTATCCCTAATTTAATTAGAAATAAATGCAAGCTGTGTTCTAAAATTAATTAGGAGTACATGGGGCCAAAATTAGGTTGGGTCACCAATATCATTAGTAAAGAAGACTCAGAACAGAATATTACCCTAATTTGGGTTGCACGAAAAATGGGTCAAGATTGCCTCCAATTTCGATTGGAACGCACAACGATACAAAATTAGAATTTATTCAGAAATTAAATAAACGTCCGCGACGAATATTGTGCGACTAAAATGAAGCACAAGAGAGCATAGTTATGAGTTACAAAAAGGTCAAAATGGAAGGCGGGCACATCTAGGGCAAGGTTGTAAAATTTGTTGGAAGGCAAAAGCTAGGGTAGCGCTCCAAATATCGAAGCAATGGTAAGGCGCAACAATTAAATAAATTACGGTAATTAATTACTACCTCCAACAATTAAATTCTAAATAAAACAATTAAATACATAATCCCATAATTTGGTCAGGTGTTCGTCTAGTGGGCTTCTAGGTCAAGTCCACCAGCTCAAACATTAATGAACACTGTATATAATAATATATTTAAATACACATCTCATGCAATTATTTAATTTAAATACACACATCAAGAAATCATTTAATATAAATACCATAATATTAATAGTATATAAAAAGTCGAAAATATCCCTGTTTTTGGAATGTGGTAGTGACAACTGAGATGCCCTCTGCGAAAATAATGGGCCCAAGAAAAGATATATTTTCCAACCAGAACTCACACTTACTTAGTTTTGCGTACAACTTATTGTCTCGAAGAGTTTGAAGCACCATCCGCATGTGTCCTGCGTGTTCATCCTTATTCTTCGAGTACACTAAGATGACATCTATGAAGACTACCACAAATTTGTCGA
Source organism: Iris macrosiphon (assembly GCA_036927795.1). Classification (NCBI taxonomy): domain Eukaryota; kingdom Viridiplantae; phylum Streptophyta; class Magnoliopsida; order Asparagales; family Iridaceae; genus Iris; species Iris macrosiphon. The sequence goes on from JAYESA010000005.1 coordinate 249,183,047, forward strand.
GAAAGGGTCGGAATACACGGTTCATCAAATCCTTGAAAGCGGCAGGAGCATTCATTAGTCCAAACAACATAAAAAAAACTCATAATGGCCATAGTGGGTTCGGAATGCTATCTTCGGCATGTCCTCTGGCTTAATCTTCAATTGGCGGTATCCAGAGCGAAGATCGATTTTCAAGAACACCGACGCCCCTTGCAGTTGATGGAAGAGGTCGTCGATCCTGGGCAAGGGATACTTATTTCGGATAGTGTCTTGCTTAGCTCCCGATAGTCTATGCAGAGTTGCAACGTTCCATTCTTCTTCTTTACAAAGAGTATATGTGCGCCCCAAGGAGACACGCTCGGACAAATGTACCTACGGTCTAGTAGTTCCTGAAGTTGGCACTTTAACTCCTTTATTTCAGCAGGGGCCATTCTGTACGGAGCTTTGGAAATTGGTTGGGTATTTGGGAATGTATCAATGGTGAACTCGATTTTTTGATCATGTGGCATGCCGGGTAGTTCGCTCGGAAACACATCAGGGAACTTCATCACAACGGAAGAAGACTCAACGTTTGCGTAATCCAGCTGCGTGTCCCGAACCGACGCTAAGTATTTCTCGCATCCAAAGCGTAGCATCCGCCGAGCTGACATCGCAGAAATCACCATGCAGGCCCTCGACGCATCCGTTGCTGAACCACTCGTATAGCAGAATTTGGCTTCTCCAGGTAGACGAAAGATGACTCGTTTCTCTGCACATTTAATGGTTGTCGAACAAGCGTCGAGCCAATCCATCCCCAAGATGATGTCGTAATCTCGAACATCTAGGACTAAAACATCTAGCGATAGTTTCCTTTCCCTAATACAGACGTGACCACCCTGACATACTGAATGGACAGGTATTTTTGTGCCCGAGGGGGTGTTAACACTAAGGTCTAAAATAATGGTGTCATTTATATATTATTTTCCATGGCAAAATTCGTGGATATAAAGCTATGCGTTGCACCAGAATCAAATAGCACACGTGCATATATGTTATTCAAAAGCAATATACCTGACACAACGGTGTCCGATGCTAGGGCTTCTTCCCGTGTCATAGTATATGTCACGATCCGCACCCGGTGTAGGGATGCAAGTCGGGAACAACGCCCAGCCTACACCGCAGCATCGGCGGTAGAACGCTGTCTTGGTCAACTATACTATCTAATTATCTCACTATAAAGCATAAACCTCTAATAATATCTCAACTCCAAGATGAGAGTATAATCAACTTAGTTCAACACAATACTCAATCACATTACTATGGCACGAGAAGATATCACAGAAGTCTAACATAACTAAGCAGTTAAAAATATAACAACAACAAATAGAAATAATATCCAAACACAAATATATGCCGGAAATAAATCCGGTACCAAAATACTAAAGAGAACTAACTATGCTAACTAGTGAATCCGGCTAAATCTCTCGACAGTCACTCCAGAACTAGTGGGACCAAGTCTACACCATCTTTAGGCTGAGGTTCGTAGTATGCCGGACACCAATCTTCCAGATCCTCTGAAAAATATTTTCCAGTCAGGAATGGAGCAAAGTACAACCCAATAGCAGTTCTAATTAATTGATAAAAACTATAAAACAGTACAATAGAAGATGCTATCTACGATGAGGATATAACTGATAATAAAGAACAATGAAAGAATAGGCAATACTAACAACAAAATATAATCAATGCGTACAAGAATAAAGGAATAAACTATAATGTCAGAATAAAACAAGGTAATCAATGAACTGAAAAATGGAATCTACAATAACTATGTGATTTGAGATACTAACTAAATATGTGATCGGCCTAGGAGATTCAATGATTACACTAAGGAGCTAACTCAACCATACATGAATTGCATGGTTAGTTAGTAGCCAATGATTACACTACTAGCCGATAGTTTCTTGATCACATATTTAATTGGTATTTCCCCCGCCCCGACTGATATGATGGATCGAATTATGACACGTCACTAGCCAATGTATCCAATGTTTAATCTACAATATTCAATGTTATCCAATACCAACATGGACAGTATCCGATACCATCTCCATAATCAAGGTAACATCCCATGACTGACGATCCAATAACAATACCAATCCATGTACCATCGTGTCAAGAATAATAAGTAATATTTCTAAATACTTAAATTATAGTGGTAATCAAATAATGGAAACTATCAGAGAATGTACTCGCTTGTGGTCCAGAGAAATAATGAAAAATAATGTCCGAACTGGTGTCACAGACCTATATATGAAATATTGCATTAATACAAGTTTTTGGGAAGAGAAATAAATTAAACTAGTCAATTTCTAGGTCATAAAACTATTTCTAAGTCAAAAGTCAAACTAGGTCAACTCTAAGTCAACTATGGTCAACTATAGTCAAATTATAGTCAACTACCTATTTCTAGGTTGCATGAGTCTAACTCAAAGATATTGGGCTCACATACTATGAATCTAGGCCATACAAGCTACATCTTAGGATACTAAGATACCGTATCTCAGGATACGCAAACAAGGGATAAATATAACACATATGTACATATCAAACAATATTATATATATAAAATCCTAATTACAAATGCTAAGATATCGTATCTCAGGATCCTTGCTTCCTCCTTCTAGATCCTTGCTCTTCTAGTCTCCAATAGTGATTTGAGAAGTAATTAGGTGAAAATTTGGTAGGAATTTGATGAAATTTGGTTGAGAAAAATTCTAGATCTAGATTTGGAATGAAAAATGAAGAGAGGGAAAGTTTTTATCCCCTTTATATAGGCCTCACTTGCCCCCTCCCTCAAGCTACTATGTAAAGTCTAAAATACCCCTTGGGGCCTCTCATGAAAAAATTAATTAAGGAGGGAAGCTTCTAGTCTAATGGTTTAATTAATTTAATCATCCTCCTAATTAATGGGCTTTTTAGTTGGGCTCAATTCTAACAATTAATACATGTTGGTCCATCAGTCTAAACTAAACTAGTTAGGTCAACTAACACAAGTCCAAAAAAATAAATCTAACATTCTAATAATAAATAAATAATACAATAAATAAATATTTAACATGCACAATATTCAATTAATTATAAAATGACCAAAATACCCTTTTCTAGAAAATACGGTAGTGACAAGTCTATCCCCCTTAAAATAATTTTGTCCTCAAAATTTAAGGGTGATCGTACTCCTTCTAGGTCAAACCCCCAGCAATCATAGTCTAATAAGGTCTTATCTCACTAAGAACAGTCCTATGCAAAGAATAACATGCATGGTCATGGTCTCCACCTGTCTTATTACTGTTGTCTCTGTCAGGGTATTCTATAGCTACACTAACTATATAACACAAGCATCCAAAAGGTACTAAAGAATTAATCAATCAAAATAGATGAAAGGAACAGAAAGAAAGAACAGACTCTCTAACCCATCACCTGTAGTATTGGTCTCCTCGACCGTCATCGCAAATGCTCCGCCCTACCGAGGTAGCTCTCTCTGCGGGTGATGAGCAATCTGTGGTGCTACAGGTCGCCTAACTCCACCTCTCTGCCCTCGATCGGCATCCTGGCCTGGACGTTGAATTGTCCAGAGACAATCCTTCACCATATGCTCCGTTGATCCACAATGTAAGCATGCTCCAAGTCTCTTCCGGCACATCTCCCAAGTGTGCCCAGTCTTCTTGCAATAGGTGCATTGAGGAGCTTGTTGCACCTGTCTCTGAGGCTGTTGTGGTATCTGCTGTACTGGAGCTTGTACTGGAGCAACAATAGGTTCTGGTATCTGATATTGTTGCTGATAGGCTTCGAATTGTACTGGAAACTGCTGTTGCTGGAACCGCGGCCTCTTTGCCGGTCCCGCACTGCTACTGTCACCCCCAAACATATCACGATCCCTCTTCGGCTTCAAGTTCCACTCCCGCTCGACCTTGCGTGCCTCCGAAAGTATCTCAGAATACGTCTCGTAGAAAGACGGAATGAGAATCTTCACTTCCCAATTTAGACCCTCGCAGAAACGGATAGCCCGAACTTCTGGCTCTCTCACCAAGTACTCCGCAAATCGGCTCAGCCTCCCGAACTCTGCTGCATACTCCTCTACGGACATGCTTCCTTGTGTAAGGCTCTCAAATTGCCTTTCTAATTCTAATCTGTCCGTCCGAGCAAAGAACTTCTTCTTAAAGAGATTCTTGAATATCTCCCAAGATTGCCCCGTATCAGTAAGAAATGGCTCATTTCTGAACCAAGTGCGGGCAACGTCGAACAGTTGAAGTCCTACCGCCTCAACCTTCAGATCCTCCGCAAGACGGAACACCTTCATGAGTCGCTCGATATCTTCAAGCCAATTGTCAGCATAGACTATACCTTCTGTACCCTCGAGGCTCAAGCTTCTTGAAATTTTAAATGTTGCCTGGCTTGATCTGAATATCCTGTGGCTGTGGAGGAGCCTCTTTCTGAACTGTTGTTATAGCTATCTGATGGGCATTTTCCATACTCTGCCGCATCAAATCTGACTGCCTGTGCTGGGCTTCTATTTCTGCCCTCTGTAATTCCATCATCTCTCTAAACAGTGCAACCATCGACGCGGTATCTCCTAAAAATGGAGGTGGTGGAAGTCCCTCTGAACCAACTGGAGTAGTCCTCGGAACAGGTGGAGGAGAACCCCCGAAGGCAGCCGAGACTCCTACATGAACTGATGTCGTAGGAGGTACAAACCCTACTGCCTGAGTGGAAGATTGAGAGGTGGCAGACCTCGCAGAAATTACTCCCGATCGATGGGATCTAGTCTTCGGCGGCATCCTGAAGACAGATCGAAATAAAGGATATCAATTCGACACAAGATAAGATATCATCAAGGAAGGAAAAAAGTATTCAGAAGGAATCAAAAGTAGCGATTCAATTCAGATTGGAATTCCTAGTTGTGATTGAGTATCCCTCTCTCTTCCTAGTATCCTATGTCCTATATCCTATCGCAGGCTCGCAGTAGTACAACTAAGTCATCGCACTACCACGACATCACAATATTGCGAAGCCTGACCTGCATGGGCCACCACTAAAAATGTGTCACGACCCGCACCCGGTGTAGGGATGCAAGTCGGGAACAATGCCCAGCCTACGCCGCAGCATCGGTGGTAGAACGCTGTCTTGGTCAACTATACTATCTAATTATCTCACTATAAAGCATAAACCTCTAATAATATCTCAACTCCAAGATGAGAGTATAATCAACTTAGTTCAACACAATACTCAATCACATTACTATGGCACGAGAAGATATCACAGAAGTCTAACATAACTAAGCAGTTAAAAATATAACAACAATAAACAGAAATAATATCCAAACACAAATATATGCCGAAAACAAATCCGGTACCAAAATACTAAAGAGAACTAACTATGCTAACTAGTGAATCCGGCTAAATCTCTCAACAGTCACTCCAGAACTAGTTGGACCAAGTCTGCACCATCTATAGGCTGAGGTCCATAGTATGTCGGACACCAATCTCCCAGATCCTCTGAAAAATATTTTCCAGTCAGGAATGGAGCGAAGTACAACCAAATAGCAGTTCCAATTAATTGACAAAAACTATAAAATAGTACAATAGAAGATGCTATCTACGATGAGGATATAACTGATAATCAAGAACAATGAAAGAATAGGCAATACTAACAACATAATATAATCAATGCATACAAGAATAAAGGAATGAACTATAATGTCAGAATAGAACAAGGTAATCAATGAACTGAATAATGGAATCTACAATTACTTTGTGATTTGAGATACTAACTAAATATGTGATCGGCCTGGAAGATTCAATGATTACACTAAGGAGCTAACTCAACCATACGTGAATTGCATGGTTAGTTAGTAGCCAAATATTACACTACTAGCCGATAGTTTCTTGATCACATATTTAATTGGTATTTCTCCCGCCCCGACTGATATGATGGATCGAATCATGACACGTCACTAGCCAATGTATCCAATGTTTAATCTACAATATTCAATGTTATCTAATACCAACAAGGACAGTATCCGATACCATCTCCATAATCAAGGTAACATCCCATGACTGACGATCCAATAACAATACCAATCCGTGTACCATCGTATCAAGAATCATAAGTAACATTTCTAAATACTTGAATTATAGTGGTAATCAAATAATGGAAACTATCAGAGAATGTACTCGCCTGTGGTCCAGAGCAAATGATGAAAAATGATGTTCGAACTGGTGTCACAGACCTATATATGAAATATTGCATTAATACAAGTTTTTTGAAAGAGAAATAAATTAAACTAGTCAATTTCTAGGTCATAAAACTATTTCTAAGTCAAAAGTCAAACTAGGTCAACTCTAAGTCAACTATGGTCAACTATAGTCAAATTATGGTCAACTACCTATTTCTAGGTTGCATGAGTCTAACTCAAAGATATTGGGCTCACACACTATGAATCTAGGACATACAAGCTACATCTTAGGATACTAAGATACCGTATCTCAGGATACGCAAACAAGGAATAAATATAACACATATGTACATATCAAAAAATATTATATATATAAATCCTAATTACAAATGCTAAATGGATACCTTGGTTTTGAACCAACTTGGTATCGCAATACTAAACCTCTATCTTGATATCCAAACCCAATACCTTGATTATCCTCCAATACCTTGATACTTACCTTGGCATCTCAAGGTAAATTCAAAACCTTATTTATACTAACTACCCAACAATAATTATAAACTACTATGCATTTAATATTTATATAATACTATATACCTTATTTTAGTCACCTTAATACCAACCCATAATTAGTTTACAACTATCCTATTACTTATGCCAATACCTACTACTCATACCTTGGTATATCTTGATACTTACCTTGGTATCTCAAGGTATTTGCCAAAATCTCATATATATACTAACTACCCATCAATAATTACATATATCAATCCAATATAACTCTAGTATGTACTAATAGAATAATACTAACTACCAACTACACACTAACTATTAATTCATATATACGTACATACATACCTACAAATATATAATATATAAAAGATACTCATAACAATTGATAACTAAAATATACTAATTATTCTAATAAATTTATATGCTACAACTAAATATATACATATATAGTATACTATAATACAAATAGCAATTATGAATATATTTATATATATTAATTACCATATATATATACATATATATCTATATATATATATTAATATCTAATATATTATAAACTGCCAAACTATCGCTAAATACCCTGTCCACTGTCGCAGAAAGCTGCTGTGTTTTTGTGACAGTTTTCTGCACTATCACTAAAAACTGTCGCTGAAGCTTCTGATACTCTGCTGATACACTGTTGTTTCAGCGACAGTTTTCTGCAACTGTCGCTGACTGCTGTCGCTGAAAATATATGTATATATATATACAATATATATATATAAATACTTATATATAACCCACCATATATATATTTATACAATATATATTTAAATACATATATATAACCCACAATATATATTTATACGATATACATATAAAACTATATATAACTATACATACACTTATACATAGTAAATTGTATAAAATACCACATAGTAACATACACACACACATATAGTAATATGTATATATAACTATACATATATGTATACATATATATAATCATACAATAATATAAATACATAACAATATATAGTATAACTATATATATAACCACATATTAATATATCTACTAATTATATATACATATGCTACCACTTATAAATATATATATATATATATATATATATATATATATATATATATGTATATATATATATATATGTATATATATATATATATATATATATATATATATATATAATAACTATAAATAATCTAATTACTTAATTAAACATACACATATATTATATAAAACATATACATATATTTACATCCCTAACATATATTATAACATATATATTAATGCATGTAGAAGAAAGCTACATAATATATATTCTATTAATACATATATAATACATAGATCTATGATACAATAAACACTATAATAAATATACATAATACATATATAATATATATAGATACATACACAATTATAATTCAAGAATTAAAGCACAATTAATTAGATCTACACATAAACACACAACAATTGGAGAGTATCACACCGTATCCCACTAGATCTAGGATACGCATGCGACACGAGTCCACCACACATCCAATTGTACCCCGAAGGACACAAACAAATCATATATAATATTTATGAACAAAACAAAATGTCAAATGTAGATCTATGTGTCCGTGTTAAAATACGACATGTACAAAGTCCCGTGTCAGAGAAAAAAATCCCAAAACAACACGTATCACCAAATTGTTGGGATACGACCTACACGTACCCAATTGTGGACACGACACTAGCCCCAAACACATAAACATATGCCAAATTGATCAATAGGATCAATTGACACATACAACAAAAGTTATTTTCAGAATTTCCCCAAAATTGACACAAAAAGCACCATAACTTTCTCCATAGGTCTCCTATGAACACAAAACCAAATCCTATGGGTAGTAAATACATATGGGTTGATTATTCATGATTAAATCTCAGATTTAGAAGCTATTTTAAGGGAAAAACTGAATTATACCTATTGGGAGATTGATTCCCAATGAAACCTCCAAAATTGGTAAAATTAGCTTCCAACTTGTAGATCCTTGCTCCTCTTTGTAGATCCTTGCTTCCTCCTTCTAGATCCTTGCTCTTCTAGTCTCTAATAGTGATTTAAGAAGTAATTGGGTAGAAATTTGGTAAGGATTTGATTAAATTTGGTTGAAAAAAATTCTAGATCTAGATTTGGAATGAAAAATGAAGAGAGAGAAACTTTTTATCCCCTTTATATAGGCCTCACTTGCCCCCTCCCTCAAGTTACTATGTAAAGTCTAAAATACCCCTTGGGGCCTCTCATGAAGAAATTAATTAAGGAGGGAAGCTTCTAGTCTAATGGTTTAATTAATTTAATCCTCCTCCTAATTAATGGGATTTTTAGTTGGGCTCAATTCTAACAATTAATACATGTTGGTCCATAAGTCTAAACTAAACTAGTTAGGTCAACTAACACAAGTCCAAAAAAATAAATCTAACATTCTAATAATAAATAAATAATACAATAAATAAATATTTAACATGCACAATATTCAATTAATTATAAAATGACCAAAATACCCTTTTCTAGAAAATACGGTAGTGACAAGTCTATACCCCTTAAAATAATTTTGTCCTCGAAATTTAAGGGTGATCGTACTCCTTCTAGGTCAAACCCCCAGCAATCATAGTCTAATAAGGTCTTATCTCACTAAGAACAGTCCTATGCAAAGAATAATATGCATGGTCATGGTCTCCACCTGTCTTATTACTGTTGTCTCTGTCAGGGTATTCTATAGCTACACTAACTATATAACACAAGCATCCAAAAGGTACTAAAGAATTAATCAATCAAAATAGATGAAAGGAACAGAAAGGAAGAACAGACTCTCTAACCCATCACCTGTAGTATTGGTCTCCTCGACCGTCATCGCAAATGCTCCGCCCTGCCGAGGTAGCTCCCTCTGCTGGTGATGAGCAATCTGTGGTGCTACAGGTCGCCTAACTCCACCTCTCTGCCCTCGATCGGCATCCTGGCCTGGACGTTGAATTGTCCAGAGACAATCCTTCACCATATGCTCCGTTGATCCACAATGTAAGCATGCTCCAAGTCTCTTCCGGCACATCTCCCAAGTGGGCCCAGTCTTCTTGCAATAGGTGCATTGAGGAGCTTGTTGCACCTGTCTCTGAGGATGCTGTGGTATCTGCTGTACTGGAGCTTGTACTGGAGCAACAATAGGTTCTGGCATCTGATATTGTTGCTGATAGGCTTCGAATTATACTGGAAACTGCTGTTGCAGGAACCGCAGCCTCTTTGCCGGTCCTGCACTGCTACTGTCACCCCCAAACATATCACAGTCCCTCTTCGGCTTCAAGTTCCACTCCCGCTCGACCTTGCGTGCCTCCGAAAGTATCTCAGAATACGTCTCGTAGAAAGACGAAATGAGAATCTTCACTTCCCAATTCAGACCCTCACAGAAATGGATAGCCCGAACTTCTGGCTCTCTCACCAAGTACTCCGCAAATCGGCTCAGCCTCCCGAACTCTGCGACATACTCCTCTACGGACATGTTTCCTTGTGTAAGGCTATCAAATTGTCTTCCTAATTCTAATCTGTCCGTCCGAGCAAAGAACTTCTTCTTAAAGAGATCCTTGAATATCTCCCAAGACTGCCCCGTATCAGTAAGAATTGGCTCATTCCTGAACCAAGTGCGGGCAACGTCGAACAGTTGAAGTCCTACCGCCTCAACCTTCAGATCCTCCGTAAGACGGGACACCTTCATGAGTCGCTCGATATCTTCAAGCCAATCGTCAGCATAGACTATACCTTCTGTACCCTTAAAAACTCAAGGCTCAAGCTTCTTGAAATTTTAAATATTGTCTGGCTTGATCTGAATATCCTGTGGCTGTGGAGGAGCCTCTTTCTGAACTGTTGTTATAGCTATCTGATGGGCATTTTCCATACTCTGTGGCATCAAATCTGACTGCCTGTGTTAGGCTTCTATCTGTGCCCTCTGTAATTCCATCATCTCTTTAAACAGTGCAACCATCGACGCAGTATCTCCTAAAAATAGAGGTGGTGGAAGTCCCTCCGAAGCAACTGGAGTAGTCCTCGGAACAGGTGGAGGAGAACCCCCGAAGGCAGCTGAGACTCCTACATGAACTGATGTCGTAGGAGGTACAAACCCTACTGCCTGAGTGGAAGATTGAGAGGTGGCAGACCTCGCAGAAACTGCTCCCGATCGATGGGATCTAGTCTTCGGCGGCATCCTGAAGACAGATCGAAACAAAGGAGATCAATTCGACACAAGATAAGATATCATCAAGGAAGGACAAAAGTATTCAGAAGGAATCAAAAGTAGCGATTCAATTCAGATTGGAATTCCTAGTTGTGATTGAGTATCCCTCTCTCTTCCTAGTATCCTATGTCCTATATCCTATCGCAGGCTCGCAGTAGTACAACTAAGTCGTCGCACTACCACGATATCGCAATATTGTGAAGCCTGACCTGCATGGGCCACCACTAAAAATGTGTCACGACCCGCACCCGGTGTAGGGATGCAAGTCGGAAACAACGCCCAGCCTACGCCGCAGCATCGGTGGTAGAACGCTCTCTTGGTCAACTATACTATCTAATTATCTCACTATAAAGCATAAAACTCTAATAATATCTCAACTCCAAGATGAGAGTATAATCAACTTAGTTCAACACAATACTCAATCACATTACTATGGCACGAGAAGATATCACAGAAGTCTAACATAACTAAGCAGTTAAAAATATAACAACAACAAACAAAAATAATATCCAAACACAAATATATGCCGGAAACAAATCCGGTACCAAAATGCTAAAGAGAACTAACTATGCTAACTAGTGAATCCGGCTAAATCTCTCGACAGTCACTCCAGAACTAGTAGGACCAAGTCTGCACCATCTATAGGCTGAGGTCCGTAGTATGTCGGACACCAATCTCCCAGATCCTCTAAAAAATATTTTCCAGTCAGGAATGGAGCGAAGTACAACCCAATAGCAGTTTCAATTAATTGACAAAAACTATAAAATAGTACAATAGAAGATGCTATCTACGATGAGGATATAACTGATAATCAAGAACAATGAAAGAATAGGCAATACTAACAACAGAATATAATCAATGCGTACAAGAATAAAAGAATGAACTATAATGTCATAATAGAACAAGGTAATCAATGAACTGAATAATAGAATCTACAATAACTATATGATTTGAGATACTAACTAAATATGTGATCGGCCTGGGAGATTCAATGATTACACTAAGGAGCTAACTCAACCATGCGTGAATTGCATGGTTAGTTAGTAGCCAATGATTACACTACTAGCCGATAGTTTCTTGATCACATATTTAATTAGTATTTTCCCCGCCCCGACTGATATGATGGATCGAATCATGACACGTCACTAGCCAATGTATTCAATGTTTAATCTAAAATATTTAATGTTATCCAATACCAACAAGGACAGTATCCGATACCATCTCCATAATCAAGGTAACATCTCATGACTGACGATCCAATAACAATACCAATCCGTGTACCATCGTGTCAAGAATCATAAGTAACATTTCTAAATACTTGAATTATAGTGGTAATCAAATAATGGAAACTATCAGAGAATGTACTCGCCTGTGGTCCAGAGCAAATGATGAAAAATAATGTCCGAACTGGTGTCACAGACCTATATATGAAATATTGCATTAATATAAGTTTTTGGGAAGAGAAATAAATTAAACTAGTCAATTTCTAGGTCATAAAACTATTTCTAAGTCAAAAGTCAAACTAGGTCAACTCTAAGTCAACTATAGTCAAATTATGATCAACTACCTATTTCTAGGTTGCATGAGTCTAACTCAAAGATATTGGGCTCATACACTATGAATCTAGGCCATACAAGCTACATCTTAGGATACTAAGATACCGTATCTCAGGATACGCAAACAAGGGATAAATATAACACATATATACATATCAAACAATATTATATATATAAAATCCTAATTACAAATGCTAAAGGGATACCTTAGTTTCGAACCAACTTGGTATCACAATGCTAAACCTCTATCTTGATATCCAAACCCAATACCTTGATTATCCTCCAATACCTTGATACTTACCTTGGCATCTCAAGGTAAATTCAAAACCTTATTTATACTAACTACCCAAATTATAAACTACTATGCATTTAATATTTATATAATACTATATACCTTATTTTAGTCACCTTAATACCAACCCATAATTAGTTTACAACTATCCTATTACTTATGCCAATACCTACTACTCATACCTTGGTATATCTTGATACTTACCTTGGTATCTCAAGGTATTTGCCAAAATCTCATATATATACTAACTATCCATCAATAATTACATATATCAATCCAATATAACTCTAGTATGTACTAATAGAATAATACTAACTACCAACTGCACACTAACTATTAATACATATATACGTACATACATACCTACAAATATATAAAAGATACTCATAACAATTGATAACTAAAATATACTAACTATTCTAATAAATTTATATGCTACAACTAAATATATACATATATAGTATACTATAATACAAATAGCAATTATGAACATATTTATATATATTAATTACCATATATATATACATATATATCTATATATATATTAATATCTAATATATTATAAACTGCCAAACTGTCGCTAAATACCCTGTCCACTGTCGCAGAAAGCTGCTGTGTATATAGATACACTGCAGTTTTTGTGACAGTTTCCTGCACTGTCACTAAAAACTGTCGCTGAAGCTTCTGATACTCTGCTGATATACTGTTGTTTCAGCGACAGTTTTCTGCAACTGTCGCTGACTGCTGTCGCTGAAAATATATGTATATATATATACAATATATATATAAATACTTATATATTACCCACCATATATATATTTATACAATATATATTTAAATACATATATATAACCCACAATATATATTTATACGATATACATATAAAACTATATATAACTATACATACACTTATACATAGTAAATTGTATAAAATACCACATAGTAACATACACACACACATATAGTAATATGTATATATAACTATACATATATGTGTACATATATATAATCATACAATAATATAAATACATAACAATATATAATATAACTATATATATAACCACATATAAATATATCTACTATATTATATATACATATGCTACCACTTATAAATATATATCTACATACATATATATATATAAATAATCATATAATAACTATAAATAATCTAATTACTTAATTAAACATACACATATATTATATAAAACGTATACATATATTTACATCCCTAACATATATTATAACATATATATTAATGCATGTAGAAGAAAGCTACATAATATATATTCTATTAATACATATATAATACATAGATCTATGATACGATAAATACTATAATAAATATACATAATATATATATAATATATATAGATACATACACAATTATAATTCAAGAATTAAAGCACAATTAATTAGATCTACACATAAACACACAACAATTGGAGAGTATCACACCGTATCCCACTAGATCTAGGATACGCATGCGACACGAGTCCACCACACATCCAATTGCACCCCGAAGGACACAAACAAATCACATATAATATTTATGAACAAAATAAAGTGTCAAATGTAGATCTATGTGTCCGTGTCAAAATACGACATGTACAAAGTCCCGTGTCAGAGGAAAAACCTCCAAAATAACACGTATCATCAAATTATTGGGATACGACCTACACGTACACAATTGTGGACACGACACTAGCCCCAAACACATAAACATATGCCAAATTGATCTATAGGATCAATTGACACACAAAACAAAAGTCATTTTCGAAATTCCCCCAAAATTGACACAAAAAGCACCATAACTTTCTCCATAAGTCTCCTATGAACACAAAACCAAATCCTATGGGTAGTACATACATATGGGTTGATTATTCATGATTAAATATCAGATTTAGAAGCTATTTTAAGAAAAAAACTGAATTATACCTATTGGGAGATGGATTCCCAATGAAACCTCCAAAATTGGTGAAATTAGCTTCCAACTTGTAGATCATTGCTCCTCTTTGTAGATCCTTGCTTCCTCCTTCTAGATCCTTGCTCTTCTAGTCTCCAATGGTGATTTGAGAAGTAATTGGGTGGAAATTTGGTAGGGATTTGATAAAATTTGGTTGAGGGAAATTCTAGATCTAGATTTGGAATGAAAAATAAAGAGAGAGAAAGTTTTCATCCCCTTTATATAGGCCTCACTTGCCCCCTCCCTCAAGCTACTATATAAAGTCTAAAATACCCCTTGGGGCCTCTCATGAAGAAATTAATTAAGGAGGGAAGCTTCTAGTCTAATGGTTTAATTAATTTAATCATCCTCCTAATTAATGGGCTTTTTAGTTGGGCTCAATTCTAACAATTAATACATGTTGGTTCATGAGTCTAAACTAAACTAGTTAGGTCAACTAACACAAGTCCAAAAAAATAAATCTAACATGCTAATAATAAATAAATAATACAATAAATAAATATTTAACATGCACAATATTCAATTAATTATAAAATAATCAAAATATCCTTTTCTAAAAAATACGGTAGTGACAGTATACACCCGACCTTGAGTTTGACGACGCTTTTGCTGCGGTGCGACTCGGTTGTCCTGGGGTGTTATGGCAGGATTTGGAGGCTGAGGGTGAAGCTTGGAGGGGAGCGGACAGTCCTTAGATATGTGGCTATTGCCACCACAGTTGAAGCATAATATGTTCTTGAGGTAACAGTTGGTGGTGGTGTGCCCTGGTTTCCTACAGAAATTGCAGTATGGCCTTGGGTTCCCTTTTTATTGACCGTCGTTATTTGACCGCTTTGGAACGGTGTTTCCTTTCTCGTTGCTATGGCGCTTATGATTGGAAGTATGCACAGTGCCGGCAGCAACTGGCGATACTGCGGTTCAAGAGAAAGGGCATGGTTGAGAACTTCCCGCATCATTTGGTACTGAGGAACGACCACGTGCGCATATATGACAGGTCGCAGGCCGCCTTCAAATCGTCTGGCATGACTCATCGCATCAGGTAAATATGAGCTTACAAATTTGGCAAGCCGGTTGAATTCGGCGGAGTACTGCTTCACGATCATGTTGCCTTGCCGAAGCTACACGAACTCGTTCTCCTTTTGTCGACGTACGGGAGGGGGTATGAACTCCTCTTCGATCGCGCTACGAAAGGTAGCCCACGTGATCGTCTCGCCTTCTTCGTCTACGAAGAAAGACCTTCGGCGTACGTCCCACCAATCATGCGCATTCAAGCGAAGCTGTAGTTGGGCACACGCGACACACTTCTCTTCAGGTACCTCTAATAGTTTGAAGTGATCCTTAAGCTCTGTCAGCCAATCTAGAGCTACGATCAGATCTTCAGTCCCTTTAAATGGAGTGTTGCAGACCTTCTTGAAGTCGGCAAAGTCGAAGGTAGTCACATCCTTCTTCCTTGGAGTTTGAGACGTTTCGACTTCAAGCGCGGATTGCTCCATCGGTTCGCTGCTGTTGCCGCGGAATAGTTGGAGGCCAAGGTATAAACGATTTGTTGCAAGGTATCTACCTGCTTCTGTTGGACTGCAAATCGGGCATCTAGATTGCCTTCAAACTTGCTCTGTCGTTCTTCGGCCCGCTTCTCGGCTCGCTCATAACGAGCCTCATCCCTCTGTTGACTAGCCTCAAGCATCCGCATCATTTGCTCAATCGGGTCAACATGAGGCATGGTTCGCTGGCTTCAAGAACTTTCTGAGGTACTGGAACTACTTTCTTGGGCTTGTACCTCTCTTTGTGCTAGCGCTGATGCTTGCGATTGAGTCATTCCTTCAAAGAAGGTAACTTATATCAGGTTCATAATGTATTATAAACTCATTATATAGAACGTATCTCATTTTGGCCTAACGAGTCCAAGAGTTCGCATAGGGAATAGATCGTTAAAGGAACTTTTCCAACACGAGGGTCAAAGGAACTTGAAGCTGTGCTTTGATACCAATATGTCACGCCCCGATTTCGTGGAATTGATAGTCGTCCCTAGGGCGTGACGCAGTACGTGCCTAGGTTGCACACCGCACAAGGCTAAGGTATTTTATATAACGAGCACATATTCAGAGTACGTAGATAATTGAAACACGATATTGAAACACGGAAAAGTTCTCTTTATTGATAATGAACATCTTTTACAAACCCTTGAACGAGTCGGATAATTGTCGCACTGGCTTACAAAAGTGGACTCAAAATGAGATAGTCGTCATGTACATTACATCCTTCTACTAAAACTTCAAAATGTTAAAGACCTTCTGGCGAAGCTATCGCCTTTCCACGGAGCTGCATATATTTGAAGCACGAGCTCCTGGGTCTTCAAAATGCTTCTACTAAGGCATGTTCTGTAGTGCCCCGCTCCGCGTCGGCACTATGTATCAAGGTGAGTGGGCAGAACTTCGTTCTCTGATTCTTGCATGCCTTAATAATGAACCTGAGTTTTTGAATGCTTGTTTGCTTAAAGAGAATGATAGAACCTGCCTTGCATACTAAATAAGAGAACTCACCTAGCTTGTCATTGAAACAAACTTGTCTGCTTAACTAAGAATCCTGAAACGCTTGTCTAAGACTAAGAGTTTGCATGAACATGTTCCACTATCGCTTAAGCTCTGAGAGAACCATATCGTGTGCCTGAATGTGTTCAAAGATAAGGCGGCTTGCCCGCAACAATAAAATATCGTCTGATAGTTCGTCTCATCTGCATCATAGAGTTTATTTGATAGTGTTTCATGCATTCGCATCGGTCGGACAATGGCTATTGGTGGAAAGCAACCATGTGTCACGGCTGCTACTGAGATAGTGGAAAGCAACCATGTGTCACGGCTGCTAATAACATCAGATAAATGAGTCATTGGTTACCTGGATCAGCCACTGCCGATCCTGAGATACTCGGGGACCGCACTACATATAAGATAGTTCATTGTGTTGGCTTGGATAGAGGACCGCCCCTAGATATGCATTTGTGTCTAGATATGCATTTGTCCCTAGAGTCTTTGAGTATAGCTTACGAGACACGCTGCGCACACCCTAAATATGAAACAAATGGCTTGTCTTGCTTGCTTGCATATATCGAATATGAAACTCTGTTTTTAAAGATGTTTTCAAAATAATGTAATATGACTCCGTTCTTCTGCTGTATGTAATGAACATAGGTAAAACTAGAAAGATCACTAGTAATATAATATTTTATAACATGATTACTTAGTGTTGGTTTTAGTGAATGCTTGCTTCTGTTCAGTTGTTTATTCTCACCAGTACTTATAAAAGTGCTGACCTACCAACAGTTTACTTGCTTGCAGGTACTGGATCGTCCGAGGGAGCGATAAGCGTGCCTCATCCCCAAGACCCGGATATTCTGATTTCGATTGCCTCGAGCATGCTTTCGTATAAACGGGCATAATGTATGGAACGATGCCTTTGTAAACAGAGAACCCAGTCCCTCGATTTGCCCCGAATACTTAGTTGGCTAAATACTTGCAACAATGTCCCTCTGCTGCTTACTCGATTGATGTGATGATAGCCAAACTCTAACGATGTTGCCTTGTGCGGGCGCAACCCCAGGCTCGCACGACATCACGGTATCAAAGGACCATACGCGCCCCGTTGGAGTATCGAGGCACGGTAATTTGCATCCGGTGCGCTGAGGCGAGATAATTCGCGTCCGGTCCACCACGGTGGAACGACGGTCGGGCGGCCCTCGGGGCCGGGGTGTGACATGTTCAAGGCATGCCGGTTGGTGGACTAGAATGGGAAGTAGCTTTAGCTCCTCGCAGGATCTCCTTGGTGCGGGAAACCAGTTTCAACGAAGGTCAGTACCTCGAAATGCACTGGTGAAGGTGAGCTAACCCAACTATACCAAATCACAAGTTGTTTATATGAAGCATGTAAGTTATTTTTGTGGTCTTTCTATCTTGCCTTGGTTTATTTTACAAGCAAGCACTTGATATGGAAATCTACTTGAAATAAACGTACCACTGCTCGGTGACTTTTACCTTCCCGTCCGAACCACCTGCACAATACTTACCATGACCTTCCCTACCACGAAGATACAAGTTAGTTTGCACATTTTAAATATATGAAAGGATCACTGGTGCGATGCCATAATGGACGAGTTATAGTCTTAAGATGGAAGGGTATGCAACGCAGGTGGCGAACCTCCGCTACACGCCATTTTTGCTGATACAGACGACTATACAGATCGTTCCGTCCGGATTGGATCGGTCCCAGTGCCCCGGCGACCATCCGTAGGAACCAGAAATCTTGTGCACAAGTTGTCCATGATCAAATGGTATCTACTAAGTTATTAATCGAGACAGTTCAAGGCAACATGAGCACAAGACAGTAGCAAGACATGATTCATTTTGTATAGTCTCCCTGATATGTTTATTGCATAACAATGTATGCTCTATACATAGCACAATTTATAGAAGAAGTATATATTCTAACTAAAATTGAAGCATAGGAAGAACATTAAATGAACTAGCATGCAATAAGGTAATCGTTCACAAGTTGATTGACAAGCACAAATAACCCAAGTTTATTCTTTTTCTTTATCTTGACATTTTTTAGTTATTATGGTATCGTTTGATCGGAACAAACAAGAATACAAGATTTTAGATGTGAAGACTTGGAAGAAGGGTCAACTGAATCGAATATAGCCACTCACAAGTTGGTTGGAGAAAGGATAGGAAAGAGGTGCTTCAAGACTCCGTTCACACGACGTCTACTGCACGATCACCTACATTGCCACGAACAGCTGATCAATACCTCTTCTACTCTTTCCAAGCTCGAAATAGAATGCAATTCAAAGAACGAAAATAATAAAATCCATCGAAACCATTCAAGAAAATAAAAATCCAAAAATCAACTCATAAGCACGAAAGCAACAAGGCGACAGCAAAAACTGGGCAAAACAACTTGCAGCGGAGAGGTCCCTCTTGACTCTGTCGCTAAGTTCATCCTCGGGACACAGTCCACTGAAAATGGAAATCGATTCCGAAGAAGCAAATCCATATCAAGGATAAGATCTTGATTCAATCTATCCCGATCGAACGATACCAATTTGTATTTCTTAGCCACGCTCCCCGAATAGCGGGGGAACGAGGCACCATATCCGAACCAACTAATAGGAAGTTTTGTCCATGAAACTTAGGAATAGAACCTACCACTATAAAATAATGAAGGGAACATTTTCTTTATCTCAGACTCAAGCTCCCAAGTCGATTCTTCGACAGAATAATTTCGCCAAAGCACGCGCACGAGAGGAACCGAACGACTTCGAAGCAGCTTCTCTTTGTAATCCAAGATCCGCACATGATGTTCAACATAAGTCTAGTCTGCCTTCAAGTCCAGTTGATCAAGATCTATGACATGACTCGGGTCGTACACGTACTTCCTAAGCTGTAAAACATGGAAGATATCATGCACTTCAGATAGTGACGGTGGCAGGGCAATCTGATATGCGACTGAGGTGACTCGCTTTAGTATCTCGAACGGGCTGACGAATCTTGGACTTAGCTTTCCCTTTGCTCCAAATCTGGTAACTCCTCACATGGGCGAGACTTTGAGAAACACTCGATCGCCTACTGAGAACTCAAGAGGTCGTCGATGCGTGTCTGAGTAGCTTTTCTGACGACTATGTGCCACCTTCAACCGTTCACGGATCAAGCGGGTCTACTGGACGGTTTGTTCTACAAGTTCTGGACCAAGAATTTATCGTTCACAAACTTCATCCCAATAGATCGGGGATCTGCACTTCCGCCCATACAATGCCTCATACGACGCCATTTGAATGCTGGATTGATAGCTATTATTGTATGCAAATTCGGCTGACGGTAGATGCATGTCCCAACTTATCTTCAAGTCCAAGGCGCAGAGCCGCAGCATGTAATCTCGTTGTCAGAGCGTGATGTCAGATCCATCAGCAGCCAATACGGCCTTCGATCATTTGGTCCGCATGGCTCTCGTCTAATTGGGCCGCATGGTGATCATATGGTCCATTTTCTGCTGAACTTTTCCCTGGGCCGCATGATTGTTGAACGCATGAATCCAATTTTTTATGCTTCTACATGAACCCCTTTAAAGTTTTCAAACTGATAAGTTTGAAATACTTTAAATAAGAAGCTTGGACGGGGTGTATATTTGGGCCGCATAGACATTAGGTCGCATGGATATTAGGTCGCATGGACGTATGGAAGGGTGCTGCCAGGCTGCCACCTACTCATTAAATACCTTGATTTGATTAGATCTCTTTAGGATTATGGACTATCGCCTCACACGGACCCCGAAGTGATGATTTTTTTGAGAAAGGGTTGCCGTCATCATTACTACTAACAGCAGGGCACTGGAACCAAAGGGTCACTAGTATCCCCATTAGCCTATAAATAGGGATTTTGCTGAAG
Source organism: Iris macrosiphon (assembly GCA_036927795.1). Classification (NCBI taxonomy): domain Eukaryota; kingdom Viridiplantae; phylum Streptophyta; class Magnoliopsida; order Asparagales; family Iridaceae; genus Iris; species Iris macrosiphon. The sequence goes on from JAYESA010000005.1 coordinate 249,204,258, forward strand.
AGAGAAAATTTTCTTTCTCGGCCTGAGTCTCTCCTTCACCGTTGTCTCTGCCTCTTCCTCTGCTTCCGATCATCCTCTCCGACCTTCTGCAATGGCCCCGAAGGCTTCGTCTTCCTCGTCCAAGGCCAAGAAGGCTGTTGACAAGGGGAAGCGCCCTGCTTCTTCGACTAGGGCGGAGGATGAAACCCCCCTCTTCCATCCGGACGTTCAAGCGCCCATCCATGGTAAGGATCGGTGGAGGCAAACTCTGGACACACGAACACTCCGCACACAGTCCACTGTACGAGTTTCCATATGACCATGTCGCATGCTTTATGCAAGGGTCTCGCTTTGGCCGTATACACCGGTCTTTACTGTCACGCCACGATCTCCCGCAGGCTAATCGGCTGTCCCCGCTAGGCGAGAATCACCGCACCAACGCTCCTGTGGGATGATCGCTTGACCCATCTGGGTGTGATGTCGCACGAGCGAAAGCTGCGCCCGTGCAAGGCCGAGGTTCATGCTGGCGGTAAGAGGTCTAAGCCACAGAGTCGTACAGATTGTCCGAGTGTAGCAGAATTATAAACGTATTGGCGATTGGTAATAAGTTCACAGAGTTGCCGATAGCGAAAGTATTGAATAACACAAGTAGAAGTAAAATAAACTCTTTATTGATATTGAATAACTGTTACAAGCAGCGCATAGCCGAGATTACAAGTCGCTCAAGCCTCTCTCTCTGAAATAGTAAAAGCGTGCCAAGTGGCTACATTTGTGGAATGATGTATAGGCGATGTTCCAACATTATGTCTTGTATATGTGCTTCAGTTTCGGATGCAACGCTCCAAGGCTCCAGAGTGAACTCTATGCCTTAGCACGCATGAAGAAGGCATCCGCACTGAATGAGGTTCTCCCGCACCCTACAAACAATCTGGTGGGTTATTAGTACATAAATGCACTGGTGGGGAGGCTACTCGCCCGCTCGACAAATCCAAACACGTAATATAGGTTTCGTGCACCATTTATTAAGTTATCTTTCTAGTTTTGCCTAGGATCAGTTTTATGGCATATATGAAAAGCCTAACTCGTGTGGCAGTGCGTCATACGATATAAGAGAAAATACGGCAAGACTTACCAACTTACCATTTATCCTTCCCTGTCCAAGGCAAACCAAGTTAATACAAGCATAAGCATATTTATATGAATCCAGGGCAATAGCATATTCAAACACAAGTGTTTCAGTACGAGATTATATATCGGGTGCACGAGCATACAGGTTATCCAGAAGTGTTACAAAGGATGCTCAAGTGTTTCATATATACAAGTGTGTTATACTCAAAATCGTTCATATGTTCAGTTATTCTCGATGCGATGCAATAACTCGCACGCGGATAACAGCTAAGCGAGGATGCCTTATCTATATGAACAGGGTCGCTGGCATAGCCATAAAGGACCAATTTTAGTCACGACGAGGATGGAATGCAACGAGAGTACAGGAGGCGCTGCAAATCATCCCTTCCATGTACATGAAGACTAAACAGGGAGTTACATTCCGGATCGGATCGGCCCCGGTTCCCCAGAGACCGTCCGTGGAACTAGGATCCGAAGACCCACTTATTAACAAGTTGCCCGCGATAGGAAGTCTCTAATCTTTGGGCCTCTGGTCAGGTACAAGATCAAGTTCAAGACAGGATATACATCAGTTACAAATTCGAGGCATGATTATTCACAATTGTATATCAATTCCCAAGCCAGTCAGTTCAGTATGGGACGGGTTTTGCTCCACGAGCTGTAATTCTTGGATAATTAACTGGGTGCAAATTCTCTGGTTCGAGAACTGCCTTGGTGACCTAACGATCCCGAATACTTTCAGGTGCATACGTGCACGGAACGACTATTAGATAGTCTTTCGAGGAACTTAGATAAATACAATATAAGACATTATTTACTTGATTGTGGCATAAATTATGTGACAAGCATTGAATCGAGGCAACATTATAAGTTAACATTTAAGCAGGCAAGCATGCATTCATAAGAAAACTCAAGCATTTACGTCGGCTCAGGCCCGAAGGTAAGTCGAGGAGTAAAACTGTAAAGGGACTTACCGAGCGATATAATCTAGGGTCGTGCAGTGTAGCAAGTGAACAGTGCACTTCAGAGTATACATATATCGTTCTACTCGAGGTATAGCGGGGATCTAGTTGTACAAGGCAAAGGTAGCATGCGTGAGTCTGATTATAAGCAATATTTCATTTCCATGTTCTAACACAAGCAATACAAGTTGGAATTATTCCCTTAGCTAGGTGCATTATATTCTTATTAGCATGAATATAGTAATTTACCTAGCGACTAGCATGAAACATCCATATTTTAAGTGTGCTGGCTAAGCAAAGACAAGTTTATTGTATCCGCCCACCTTAGCGATGATTCGCCTCGGTCGAGCGATACTCTAAGCGAGCGTCTGAAAGCCTAAGCCGGTACTCCTGAAGAGCCAAGTCTAGAAATCCTTTTGCCTCAAACGAGTTTTCTCGCTGAGCAAAGCGAGTTGGGAGATTGCACTTTTGCCGTTTGAATCGGCAGTCCGCTTGAGCGAAATATGTCATTACATTATACACCACTCAGAAAAAGTCTCATCCTCGAGACTTCCTGAGTGCAGGCCGTTCTATCGTACTATCATATCTATCCCAAGCGTAGCAATCGGTACCACTAAATCTGATTTGTTCGAACGGATCTCCTACTCGTTCCTTACGCCATGTCGCGTGTATGCTGAGTCGGTCTCATTTGCGCCTTAGCGCGGAACATGTTGCTTAACGCGGGGTTCAATTTAATCTATCCTGAATAATAATTTAGGGCTGAGGCAAACTTATACAAGTTGTTATACTTGTTCGTGTGGATATTCACTTGAACTAGCATCGAGATCAGCATATTGCGAGTTTGGATCGTGCACATATTCAAAGCGTCCTTCAAACATATGCATGTCAACCAACTTAGCGATAGCGAAGTCTTAGCACTCGAGTTTCACATCTCATTGAGTCTTGGATCGTGCACATGTTCAAGGCGTCCCTCAAACATATGCATTCAACTAAACAGAGATAGTAAAATCGGACGAACTACTTGCGAAAATCTCAAGGGTCTCGTTTTATGAATCACAAGGATACTTCCGATAGGGTCAATCAAATCCCAAGTTATTTCTATTCTAACTCAATTCAAGTTTTGCACTACAGTTAAGCACGATCTATCCGATAGCGACTAGCGTTCATCCGTTCGGGTCAAACACAACACAAGTTATCGTTCCCAAGTCTAACTCTAAGTCTTGCTGCCCTAGTTCTATAGCTTGTTCAAGCAATATGCTAAAGTCGACCACACAGGTTCGTTCACTCGGCACAGGTTCGTCTGCCTATTTGCTAGGTCAGCTCACAAGGTCATAGGTACAAGTTCAAGCACACGATACATCATACAAATTCGTCGCACGATGCTCGCCCCAATTTCCTAGGGTCAAACTATTGTTCATTTGCACGCGGGGTATTCTACCCAAGCTTATTTCACTCAGATTTCTAAACATCGAGCAAGGATCATCCTACTCTCAATAACAAGTTCGTTTGTACGGGGGTTCAAGTTCGTTCAGTAAAATTCATGATATATCCAAGATGCAGGACAAGTCTAGTGATTTGCATAGTTTATCTCCTCAAGTATATTCGATAGAATCCATATCCATTCCAAGTCTAAACCACCAAGCCAAGATTCTATTCTAAACCTTTTTTGTTTATAACTTAAATTCATCCAACCTGATTCATGTATCCGTTCACGAAACTATCCAGCATGATTTTGGTCCAGTTTAGAGGCTAACTTATCCATGAAACATTTTTGATTCACTTGTATTTCCAAATTCGTCTTATCGTGTCGAACCACAAGTCAAAATGATCCTTCAATTGTCATGTTCCGGTCTCCCGCAAGTTCAATCATCCCCGTCGGACATGAGATCACTACGTCAACGCTCCCGCGGGATGATTGTCCTAATCCGGACGTGACGCATATGCGAGCATAGAGTTACGCTCGCACAAGACAAGAACGTTTGAACGTTTAAATGTTATGGTTATCTTCGGCATGATCGAGACACCTTATCATTTCCCCTTTTTGCTCCATCCAAGTTATATATATAATCCATCAAGTCAAGTCCGTTCATGCAGTGATTATAATTCTTCTAGCAAAATTATCTACTTCTACCATTCCTCAAGGAACTAAGTTTCAAATATTCAAGCCCAAATATATCTATTTTGATACGTTCCATTCATCGAGTTCGTTTGGAATAATCATCGAACATGTTCCCTTGAGTTCAATCATCCCCGCCGTACGTGAAATTACCACGTCGGTGCTCCCGCAGGATAATCGTTCTCGTTGGGACTAATTTCGAAGGCTATCTTTCTGAACTTGATTTCAAGATCGTTCTTCCAAACTCCAAGCCAAATCTATTATCGCTTATCTCTTTCATCGAACCACAATATTTATTTCGGGCTAACTTCTATTCGAGCGATGTTGTATTCAAGTTCAATCCATTTGTTTCAATCCGAAATCGCTCGCATGATACTCCAAGCTTCCAACAAGTTTCCTTAACCAAGATATTGATTTCCAATTCCACAATTCTAATTTGATATAAGCCTTAACATTTATTACAGATATTCTCAAATCATTCAATCCGACTATCGTACGAGACCTATGAATCCATTTGGACATTTCTAAATGATTCATACACCACTCGGAATTGAGTCATCCAATTAAATCCTCAATCGATTTGCATCTATTGACACAAAATACCGTTCGAGCTATTTCCAAAAATCCAAGCACGATTCTCTATGTTCGCTTAAGCGATAATCTGATAAGGTTTCTATCGGTTCGTCAATCTAAGTCTGACTTGTCTTATTCCTTGACGATATCTCATTCTCGTTTGTAACTTAGCTTGCACCAAAGGGTCTTGGCGCGCGATACTCTACACAACTTAGCCGAAAGACTGTGTGTAAAGCGAACCGTTCGGGACAATATTCGATTTTCGTACTCTAACCAATTAGGTAATCACGTATAGGTGTACGGGTTCGCACATAAGTCATGATTCTAGCACGAGTCTAATCCCAAATGGTCTTGCACAGGTCGGCACAAAGGCCATAACATCATAATTTTGTACAAGCAATCATATCATTCACATGCACTTTTTGAAAGTATTTAGACTTATTATTTGGAACATTCCATCGGGACATTGAGAGAGAGCGTGCACATAACACACGAACGAGCTTTCGAAACTGAGAAAATCGAAACGAAGTCCAAAGACGTATAGCCAAGCTCTGATACCAATATGTCATGCCCTGATCTCCCGTAGGCTAATCACCCATCCACGCTAGGCGAGAATCACCGCGCCAGCGCTCCCGTGGGACGATCACTTGACCCATCTGGGCGTGATGCCGTACGAGCGAAAGCCGCGCCCGTGCAAGGCCGAGGTTCATGCTGGCGGTAAGAGGTCTAAGCCACAAAGTCGCACAGATTGTCCGAGTGCAGTGAAATTATAAACGCATAGGCGATTGGTAACAAGTTTACAGAGTCGTCTATAGCGGAAGCTTTGAATAACACAAGTAGAAGTAAAACAAACTCTTTATTGATATTGAAGAAGTGTTACAGGCAGTGCATAGCTGAGATTACAAGTCGCTCAAGCCTCTCTCTAAAACAGTAAAAGCGTGCCAAGTGACTACATTTGTGGAATAATGTATAGACGATGTTCCAACATTATGTCTTTTATATGTGCTTCAGATTCGAACGCAACGCTCCAAGGCTCTAGAGTGAACTCCACGCCTTAGCACGCACGAAGGAGATATCCGTACTGAATGAGGTTCTCTCGCACCCTGGAAACAATCTGGTGGGTTATCAGTACATGAATGTACTGGTGGGGAGGCAACTCGCCTGCTCGACAAATTCAAACACGTAATATATGTTTTATGCACCATCTATTAAGTTATCTTTCTAGTTTTACCTAGGATCAGTTTTATGGCATATATGAAAAGCCTAACTCGTGTGGCAGTGCGTCGTGCGATATAAGAGAAAATACGGCAAGACTTACCAACTTACCATTTGTCCTTCCCTGTCCAAGGCAAACCAAGTTAATACAAGCACAAGCATATTTATATGAATCCAGGGCAATAACATATGCAAACACAAGTATTTCAGTGCGAGATTATATATCGGGTGCACGAGCATACAAGTTATCCGGAAGTGTTGCAAAGGATGCTCAAGTGTTTCATACGTACAAGTGTATTATACTCAAGATCGTTCAGGTGTTTAGTTATTCTTGATGTGATGTAATGACTCGCACGCGGATAGCCGCTAAGCGATGATGACTTATCTATATGAACAGGGTCACTGGCATAGCCATAAAGGACCAATTTTAGTCATGACGAGGATGGAATACAACGAGAGTACAGGAGGCGCTGTAAACCATCCCGTCCGTGTACAGGAAGACTAAATAGGGAGTTCCATTCCGGATCGGATCGGCCCCGGTGCCCCGGAGACCGTCCGTGGAACTAGGATTCGAAGACCCACTTGTTAACAAGTTGTACGCGATAGGAAGTCTCTAATCTTTGGGCCTCTGGTCAGGTACAGGATCAAGTTCAAGACAGGATATACATCAGGTACAAGTTCGAGGCACGATTATTCATAATTGTATATCGATTCCCAAGCCAGTCAGTTCAGTATGGGACGGGTTTTGCTCCACGAGCTATAATTCTTGGATGATTAACTGGGTGCAAATCCCCTGGTTCGGGAACTACCTTGGTGACCTAACGATCCCGGATACTTTCAGGTGCATACTTGCACGAAATGACTATTAGATAGTCTTTCGAGGAACTTAGATGAATGCAATACAAGACATTGTTTACTTGATTGTGGCATAAATTATGTGACAAGCATTGAATCGAGGCAACATTATAAGTTAACATATAAGGCAAGCATGCATTCATAAGAAAACTCAAGCATTTACGTCGGCTCGGGCCCGAAGGTAAGCCGAGGAGTGAAACCGTAAAGGGACTTACCGAGCGACATAATCTAGGGTCGTACAGTATTGCAAGTGAACAGTGCACTTCAGAGTATACATATATCATTCTACTCGAGGTATAACGGGGTCTAGTTGCACAAGGCAAAGGTAGCATGTGAGGGTCTGATTATAAGCAATGTTTTATTTCCATGTTCTAACAAAAGCAATACAAGTTAGGATTATTCCCTTAGCTAGGTGCGTTGTATTCTTATTAGCATGCAGAGGGTGATTCACCTAGCGACTTGCATGAAATATCCATATTTTAAGTGTGTCACGCCCCAGTCCCAAAATATCGAGGGACTAGACACGTGGCAATGGCCAGCAGCACACACCGATGGACAAACCCAATTTAATGGATCCATCGGGGCGTACTTAAGCTGTAATACAATAATAATGGTCTAGATATACTAATCTCATCCACATAAATGAATACAACAATATCAGAATCATAAAGCAAGATCAATCTTAATATGATATAAACTCGGGAAAATAACCCGATAATGAGTCTGATACATCTGTCAAGATACAAGAATAAAGATAACCACAGCAAATACCGAGTATGGGGAAAGCCTATACCCAGATGATACCCTCGGGGATCAATCGTCTACTGGATCTGGTACTGCTCCATTGTCTGCTCCTGCTCCATCTTCTGCTAATGCTCCTGTCCCGTGTAACTCGGGGTCGATCTCGTCTGCTAGTCCTGGGGACAAAGTCCGGTATCCAGGTCCTCAGGGGACATAACAAGGTACATAAATCGACATGCCAAAATGCAGTGTAATAGTAAATAAAATAAATAGGATAAACTATATAACCATCTATGTGAAAATGCAATTTGAGAGCATCACTAAACTCAGGCTGAGACTACTACAAGCTCTGTGTCTTAGAGCCGGTAGGAGTGTTTACTATGTATTTTACTATGTGTTTACTATATGTTTACTATATTTTATATATATATATAAACTCAGCCTATAGCCTGTGTGTCTCTCCCCACCCAATGTAATCACACGTCTCATGTCCATGATGCACCATGTCCATGTCACGCACGATCATATCTAATGCAGCAAGTCATCTAATATCTATGAATATGATGTCTATGTCATAAAACATGTATCCTACACAGAATCACCATGAATATCTCAGGAAGATTCTGTCTCATGAATAGTGTCAAGTGTCCTAGGTTATAGTGTACTTGATAGGACAAATACGAGAATAAAGAGGGTCACAAATATCCATGTCTAGATGACAATACACAACTCCGCGTACGGTGTTGGCACCCGACTATAATCGGACGCTAAGTACGTCACACGGCCCTAGGTTAAGCATGCACAGCAATATAATAAAGCAAGGAAAATATATAACAATACTGCAAAGTTTGGCAAGGTACACTTGCCTGGGGTCCTGTTGCTGGTATGAATCAGAGTCCAAGTCACAGTCCAAATAGCCTATGTATTACAAATTTATCACGTCAAAAGATAATTTATTTTAATTTATTTAATTCTGGAATAATTACTCTAAAATCCTATTTTAATCTTATTATTCTGATTTTTATGTTAATTCCTAAATTTTGTCCAAAGAAACTAAATTTTATCAACTCGAGACTCATGGCACGCAAATCGAGGCGATTTGTTGACCAAAAAGTCAACCGACACAAACTCGACTTTCATGCATGATTTCCTGTAGATTTCAGCATCAAAAACATACTAGAATTTATGGCTCGTCCGAATTCAAATTCGTTTGAGAATTATGGCACATACAAATTTTGTATTGTGCACCGATGGTTAAATTCTAACCTAGAAGTTCTACAGAATTAACAGTATGTAAATACTTCAAATTAAATTCTGGAAAAAATATATGTCGATGATCTTGATATTAGATTTCCGAAACTTTAAACGGTTCGTGATTCTGATTCCGGGTTCTCCCGAAATTGCGAAAACATCGAAACACGTCTATTTTCGGACATGCTGTGCTCTACGAATTTTCCAGAATTTAATACTAATAATTTTGTAAAAAAAATTATATAATCAGAAAGCTAACCTCAATATCGTTCTAACGCAAGAAACTAGGCCTCGTTTGGAGTCCGGAGCTATGCGCAATGGCTTCTGGAAGATGAAGAAACCCTAGATGACAATTCTCCCAAATCTCTCTCTCTCTCTAAAATAATGAGATAATTAGGGTTATTATATATATATATATATATATATATATATATATATATATATATATATATATAGATGTACCTGCAGCTGAATGGATATCTATAGGCTGACATGTGTCAGAATCTGATTGAATGGTTTTATTTATATTATTTATTTTTGATTTGCCTTTATCAAAACATTATTTAAGTCATTTTAAATCTAAATAACTCAAAATAAACATTAAAAATAATCATAAAAATCTGAAAAAATTACAGAAAATATATTTTGAACCAAAAAAACCTTAGAAAAATATTTGGGATAATTTTATATTCATAGATTTTCTACTATAATTAGGAGAAGCTCTAAAAATTAGTTTTGCCATAAAACTAAAAATAAATACTAACATTATTCCACAAATTCTGAAATAATTCCAGAAAATATATAATAATATTATAAACCTTAGAAAATAACGTGGATCCATTTTATATTCCTGAGCTTGCACCATAAATTCTACAAGTCCTAAAAATTAGTTATTAGCCTAAATAACTCCCAATAAATACTAAAAATACTCAGAAAATTCCCAAAAACTTCTAGAAAATATATTTTATTATTTAGAACATAAAATAAAAGTTTGGGATATTTTTAATTATATTTGAATCTAAAATAAATTCTTGAAAATTCTAAAAAATTACAAAAAATTATGAAAAATCCAAATTAAAAATTTCTGAAAAAATCAGGGGGTTACAAAGTGTGCTGGCTAAGCAAAGACAAGTTCATCGTAGCCACCCACCTTAGCGATGATTCACCTCGGTCGAGCGAAACTCCGAGCGAGCCTCTGAAAGCCTAAGCCGGTACTCCTTAAGGGTCAAGTCTGGAAATTCTCTTGACTCAAACGAGTTTTCTCGCTGAGCAAAGCGAGTCGGAACATTGTACTTTTGCCGTTTGAATCGGCAGTCAGCTTGAGCGGAACGGGTCGGTACATTTATCCGGCCGCATGCGCCCTTCATGACCTGGCCACATGCACCCTGCCTCACTGGGTCGCATATACTCTTCATGACTTGGTCGCATGAACCCTGCATAACTGAGTTGCATGTACTCTTCATGACTTGGCCACATGGACCCTACATAACTGAACCGCATGTACTCTTCATGACTTGACCACATGCACCCTGCATAACTTGGTCGCATGGCATCTCGGTGTCTCTAATTGACCTTCTGCCTTTGATTTTTGCAGTGATTCTACCCGTGGCTCCGTCAGGGGAGGTACTGGTGGGGCGTGCCCAGGCTGCCCTGGGTATTAGGCTTGATCACCTAGTGGCCAATGTCCAGGCTCAGATCAACAAGGATCGGTCTAAGGCTAGGCTAAAAGTAATAACAGGCCAGTCTTGGTTCTACCTACTTAGCCAACTGAACTCCTGGAGGATCGACTTTTATTTGAAGCCAATCTTCTTGTTTGGGGATGCCCTCACTATCTCGGACCCCAAGGTAGTGAAGATTAAGGAGACCTGGGATTCTCCTCCGGTGGAACGAAGGTGCATATACCCACGATGGAGCATCATTTGACCTTATTATATTTCAATATGGTACCCCTTCAGAGGAAGATATCGGGTGACCTAACCCCGGACCAGGATGAAACCTAAGTCGGCCGCATTCGTTTCAATTCTGAACTGAAGAGAGCCGTGGCGAGCAAGGAATCATTTTCTTATTCCATTCGCGGATTGGCACCTGGCACCTTTTCGAGTGAGACAGGGCCGAATGTTCGTTACTACGAGGCTGACACATTCTTGAACCAGCTTACAACCAAAGGATCCTGTCCTCAGGGAAGCTTGCTCAACTGGGTGTCTCATTCGCCGCCTTGGATCAACCTAACAGTATGGGTGTTAAGGAAGTATGAGAAGACTTTGAAGGACGCCAACCTCTATTATACCAGTAGGGGTTCCTGTTACGGTTTGGAGAATAGCCCGACGTTGTTCGTGGCTTTGGCCGAGATGTACAACTGTTATACTATGACCTTCTTTACTCCCGACGGAGAGATGGGTCTTTCCCTTCATGAGATGTACGATATCTCGCGGTTACCCTAGCGTGAGGAACCGTATGAGGAGTACACCCCGATAAATGAGGAGTTTGAGGATTTGGAGCAGCAACATCCAAGATTTCTTGCCGTATACCGGGAAGTGTTGTGCCACCACAGCACTTTCCAGCAGATTTCAAAGAAGAAGGACAAGAGCTCGGAGGGGAATCTACCCCACATCAAGGCCTGGACCAGTTATCTCTTTAATATTAGGGCTTTGGGCTGGGTCATTGTTCGGAAACCCCAGTCCCGGAGGGGTGTTGATGACCAGGTGCATGGCACCAAGAGAACCGCAGCAACTGGTGAAGGATTTGGTAGTTCTGGTGACATCTTCAGCTATTTCTACCAGGATACCCAACCGTTGTCTGACAAACCTGCCTTGGTTGGATTCTTGATGATATAGCTACGAACTTGTGTAGTCACGGGAGGCTCTGGGGCGATTGAGAGGATTAGTCGTAACATCATCCTTCCTGCTGTGAAGTTGGTCTTCAAGCGTGAGCTTGCCTTGATCCCTGCGATGGTTTGCAGTATCCACCGCGGACTTTGTGCCTTCACAAGCAAAGTGATTGCCCATTATATCTCGAAGGATTTCAACCAGGTTGAAATGCCTTACCATTATCTGATGGGTTGGCTGTTGATGCATTACCCGTCTTTGTTGCGCCTCGATGCTAATGGGTCGACGATGGAGGCTGACGCTTTTATCTGCCGACATGGCGCAATGCCCTGGGCTCATACTGGGGTTCATGCCTGTCGGTGCGAGCTTTCTTGCTTAGCAAACTACTCCTTCATTTCGGTCCCAAAGTTCACTAAGGATGAGGTGAGCAGGGTTCATTGTGATGGAGGCATCGATCATCAAGTTTTGTCCCCGAAGCTTTTCTGCTGGTTACTTTTTATCTGGTCCTCATATTTGGTGTACCGAAATCGGAACCTCGTCTTCTTGGAACCCTACCTGCCGAGTAGGTTTTCCCGGCAGTTCGGCTATGGCTAGCTCTTTTTGGGTAATCCCAGCCCGTGTCTCGACTTTAAGAGCAACATTCTGGATAGATTCCGAGCCTGGAATTATTTCTCTGCAACCAGCACCCAGTGTCACACCCCGACCCCGAAGGTCCCGACGATGCCCCCGTCGGGCGCAAATCACCACACCGTGGCTCTCCCGCAGGGCGTATGTTATTTGCCATCGAGGCGTGATGTCGTACGAGCCTGGGATTGCGCTCACAAAAGGCAACATCGTTAAAGTTTTTGCTATCATCGAACCGATCGAGCAAGCAGCGGAGGGACAGTGTTGCAAATCCATCTGAGTAAACGGGGCAAAGATCAAGGCACGAGGTTCTCTGAATTCAATGGCATCGTTCCATACATTATGTTCCTCTATATAAAAGTAGCTCAAAACAATAGATACGGCTCAAGGCATCGATACCAGATTTTTGAGTCCCGGGGATGAGGCACGGCTATCGCTTCCTCGAACGATCCAGCACCTGCGAACAAGCAAACTGTTGGTACATCGGCACTTTGGAGAAAGTACTAGTGATCTTTCTAGTTTTACCTAGGTTCGTTACATACAGTACATGAACAGAGTCATATTACTTCTTTTGGAAATATCTTTGAAATCAGAGTTCATGTTCGATATACAAGCAAGCAGGCAAGCAGTTCATGTACGATAAGCAAGTCCAATTACTATTTCTGGTGCGCAGCGTGTCTCGTGAGCTATATTCATTTCTTTAAAGACTCTAGCATACATCTAGTGGACTATCATTTTTATACTATTTAAGGCGATCATCATATTCAAGCAGGCATGCAAGTCTAAGTGTGATTCAAGAAAATATGCAAAATAATATATCACTTATATAGTGATTCCCGAACGATTATCCCTGCAGCATACATACAACTTAGCAACATATGCATATATAAATAAGGTTTTCTTTTCCTGTCTGTCTCTGCATCAAATAGTTAGGTATGCAAGAAGGCTAGCCTAGCATGCGTCCTAACTATATGATGGCCCCCGAGTGTGGATCCTCGGGATTAGCAGTTGGGACGTACAAGCCCTTCTCACTAATGATGAATCGGCTAATAGCTGCTAAAACACATGGTTTTTATCCACTAAAATACGCTCAAAATAACAACCGAGACTCGTGTTTCAGCACTACACTAAAATCTATACCCCCCTAATCGCAAGGATTTCAAGCCTCAGGGTGTTCGATTAGTCTCTCCCAGGATAAACGGTTCCCAGTGCCCCAGGACCGCTCGAGAGACCCGATACCTTGTGCACAAGTTGTCAGACCAATGCATGAATATTATTCTATCAGATAAAGGCTATATGATGCATATGTCCATGAACAAGCAAACATTCAATCAAGCGATAGAGCCAGAGCTCTCAATTCTCTTCTTCCAACCAATTCGATAGTTTCGATAAGTTCAATCAATTCGATAGGTTTAATCGTATCGATAGGTTCAATCTTCTTTCTTTCAATCAATTGATAGGTTCAATAGCATACAATACAAGTTATTCAAACAGTTCTATCTTTCAAGCATCAATGACAAGCAAAACATGGCACGATTCTTCTATCTCTTTTAGCTAAGCATGCAGTTCTACTCTTGTTTATTAGCATATGTTGAAAACATATGAACATTCTTTTACTCTTGTTTATTAGCATGGCAGCGGTTCGTTTGATAGCAGTGTCCGTATAACTAAGCATGCAATATTTTATCCTTTAACTTAGCATGACAATGGTTCTATCTCTTTTTAGGCAAGCAGGTTCTCGTTCTATCATTCATGCAAATGTTATCTTATTAAGCAAACAAGCATTTCAAAAACTCATATTCATTATTAAGGCATGCAAAAATCAGATAATGAAGTTCTGCCCACTCACCTAGATCAGTCATCTTTTTGTTCAAAAAGGAGCTATTAAGGAAGATATTATTTTTGAGTCAGCAAACCGATATGTCTTGTATATAGTGCCAACGCAGAGCGGGACACTACACCCAGGTCCAGTTTATTCTGCCTGATGCTAAATTTCTGGGTAGCATTAGCCATGCAACGACTATTTTCTTTGTGACCGTGAACACACCTCCACCTGACTTCGATCCGAAAACCGGCTTCATCGCAGGAACCAAGCGGATAACCGACGCAGGGAGCCACAAAAAGGTCAAGGGAAGGGCAAGGCAGAGATCGTCGTTGCCGACTCTGACTCTGTTACGGGAGAAGAGGACACTTCTGACAACCATTCGCCTCCTGTGAATTATCCAGCGAATCGCGGGGCTTCCCCAATAAGGAGCCCTTCGCCTAAGAGGAGACGACATGATTCATCCGCGGCTGCGAGGCCGCGTTATAGGAAACAAGTTGCTGTCAAGGCCCCTGTGCGAGCCAGCAAGGAAGAAGAAGAAGGACAAGAAGAGAAAACTGAAGGACGGAAGGAGGTAGGACCCTTCACGGTGGATTCTGAAACAGACCCTACTTTGGAAGCTGAGGCGGTATTTGTAGACCCTTTCAGTTCAATCCTTCCTGGTCCTTTATATAAATATATTGGTTCTTGTCTGTTTGACAATTTGCAGACGCAAGAGGAGATTGACCGTTTGCGGTGGGCGGTTGCCCCGACAGTCTCTAACCAGGAGCTGGAGGAGGAGACTTCACCGGGGTATGATGCGGGCACCTCGAAGTCTGCACCTGAGACCTCGGGTCTCCAGGATGTGAATGTAGGCATGTCAGAGCTTGCTTTTGAATTGTTGGGGGCCCAAGGGACTGGTGCAGGCATGCCAGAGCCGGCTTTAGAAACTTAGGGGGCCCAGAAGACGGGTGGAGTGGCGGTAGAGCCCTTCATGCCCTTTGCGCACGTCTCTGTGGATGATGTTGAAGCCGTGGGGAGGGCTATGACTGCAATGGGTGAGCCGGAACCCTTATCGCCTTCTTCTGGTACATTTTCCCGTATACTTACCAATGAAGAGATTCTGGCTTCAGCTTTACGTTCTTTGAGCGAAGCTGACTACTGGTTGTTCTGGCCGTGCAGGCACTGCTTCTCCCTTAAAACCCGTGGATAATGTGGCCGCCGAAGAGGACGAGGTAAAGGATCAAGACTACGGGCTGGTTCAGAGGAGGCCTTATTCTCTATCTACCCCTTCTAGAGGTGAGGAGCACCATGTAGGGTTTGTTGCGTATTTCTCTGGTGCGGAGGCACTTTCCCCTCCCATTGTTGAGGTCCTTTTATATGGTGGGGTAGCAGTCCGTCCCGAGGAGGCTAATCCCGATGTCTGTGACACCACGATGGTCGGGTCATCGTCTGAGGTTGCGGTGATGCCATCTGAGGTTGGCACACAGGTAGAAAACAAGGTAGCTGGGCGCCCTAGTACTCTTGTCATGGGTCCCGTGACCAATTTTGCTCAGCTGCCGGGTGTCCGGGCATTTGAGATGGCTATGAGGGATTGGAATGCGAGCCATATCCCTGGTCACTCCTCCGCTACTGCCTCCCCTTCATGGTCATCAGGCGTTGTTGTACAACCTGCTGTGCCCGCGACTTCTTCCTCATACCAGCTGCCTTTGACTCCGGCAACGCTAGAGGAGATTGATAAAAATATCCAGATCTCCCTTCGGAACTTCTACATGTTTTCTACATGAGGTAGGGGGTCCAGAGTGTATTGGAGCAGAACAGGCCCTTCGACTAGGCGAAGCTCTTTGTCGAGATTCAGGCGAATTCTCTCAGGAGCATCCCTGACCTAGAAGAGACGGCGAACCTCCTGGACCAACGGTTGGCGGAGGTAGAGCAATGCTTGATGGAGCTGCGACGACATCAACAGGCCGATATGAGGATACTGATATCCCGTAAATATGAGAAATTCTCATCTAGACTGGATACAGAGAAGGCCCTCTTTTATTCCTCTAAGGAAGGCTTGCAACAGGACCTCCAGAAGTTGCAGGAGGAGCGGGATCGGCTGGGTACCCTCATGGATGAATGCCTCACCAGGTAAAAGCACTTGACCGAAAAGATTAAACAGCTCCAAGCTAAGCTCGATGTGCTGGGGAATAATCTCTAGGAGGCCCAACAGGAAGAAGAGGCCATTCGAATCGAGATGAGCTGGGTAGCGAAGAACACGACTGTTGTTGCGATGATGGTCCAGAAGGTGGATGACCGATATGCGTCCTATATTCGCTACGAGGATCCCGATGTCATGGCATGAGAGGTTGAGTGTTGAGTTAAAGTGCCTAGATGGTCACGTTGCCCGTATCTGTGGGCGGATAGCAGAGTTGTGCTCCAATGATGAGCCGCAGTAGTTTGCGTTTTATTTTCTGAGATCATCCCCTTTCTCTCTTTTTTTTGAAGTTTGTTTTGTGGTTGGGGAGCAAGTAGCCCTTTAAGTATAGTTTGCTCTTTTCACTTTAGTAAAATGAAATAAAAGCTTTCCTTTTTGTTGCGATTGTTAGTTTGGCTTGGTTTAATTTGCATCCTAAGAGAGAAATGACCACTTCCTGTGCCTCATGTGCTTGGCATGTGCCTGATGTGTTCACACCGATGTGTCAGTCCGGGTCTCTGATAGAATTACACCAAATCCCGGTAATCACATATTGGGTTTTGCAGGGGCGAATCGTCGCATCTTTTGGAGTGAACAGTTATAACTCAGGGAGTAAGCCGTCGATTATCCGCTTATAAGTGGCCGAAAATCTCGAAACTCCTTACACAAATTCATCTTTAGTGCGATGTCTTCTGGAGGTTCTCCAAAGGAAACCAACACGTCTGTTTTCGCGACGTCGGTTACCCCTGATCCACGCTCCAGCGAATCCAAGTTGCTTCATGCTGAGAGGACGGAAGAAACGTCCAATCTTCGAGTACGCAAGGCGGACATCTTCCAAGAACTCTTGGAAAGTCCTGCTGATTCGGGGGAGCAAAGTGTTGGAGACGCTCTACGTTAATTGCTCGCATCCTCGGACAATTGCATTTTCCATTTTCTTGCTATGTACATCAGTAATTCGAAAGATTCTGATTCCTCTTCTTCTTGATGTTTGTAATCTCTCCTTCCTTTTTTTTAATAAAAGGAGAAATCACTTTCTTTGTACATTGTGACATTTGGGGCGCTTGTACTAGAGGTGAGATGGTCGTAGTATACCATTTGTAGTTAGTGTGGACATCCCACTAGAGGATTTTAATGGACCTATTGTAGAAGCATGAAAAATAAGCTGGAGAATCATACGCGTAACCCCTCAATATACAGGAAGCTCGCGTAAAACAGAGCTCCAGCACTGAGTGTCATGAAACATGACTCCAGGGCCATCGGCGTACAGCAGAGCTTCAACGCTATTCAGCGTAAAGCATAGCTCCAGAACAGCCCGCGTAATGCAGTATTTTCAGACTGCTTCGACGTAAAAAGGTTGTTACCTCGCCACTTTGGCGTAAAACCTGCTTGCTTTTAATGCAGCGGGAAGTTGTACGAGGATCTCTTCGTATTTCTCGAATGAACCTGTTAGATCAAGCAGTGAGCCTGACTCCTGACAAAGAGTACAACACGACGATCGAGAGGACGGCTGTTATGATGATTCTACACAGAGCCCCAGACTGTCGTTTAGTGACATAATCCTTGATATAAGACGTCGTCTACGCACTCAAGGAATACACTACTTGTTTTACATAGGCAGAGGTGAGCTTTTATGCTCAGGAAGAGACGAAACCAACCGCCACGTCAAAAGCTGTTCTTCGTACAGAGCTCGAGGCACGTCTCTGCAGTTAATGTGCGTGATGGGGGCAGATCTCTGTATTTAATGCACGAGATTTGGTTCTACTTTCAAAGACTGGGTGAACCATAATTAGGGCTAATACGTCCACATCACCATCCCCGCACATTACGCCGACCTGGCTATTTTTAGCTATAGGAGAACGTTGTGCAATATCTCCTCGAATTACGCCAAATCAGGCTATATTTGCAAAGCATCAGGCTTCTACGCCTATTTTGGCTTCTACGCCAACATGACAGATTCTTGGCTTCTATGCCAATATGACAGCTACTTGGCTTCTACGCCAACAGGACAGCTACTTGGCTTTTATGCCAACGAGACAGTTATTTCGCCTTTATGCCAACCATCTCTATGCGAGGGGAAGTTATCTACGTGGCTTGCATGCCGTGATCTTCGACGAGCAGTTATACGCATTACCTCATAATGGGATACGCGTCACACGCCAATTCAAAAGATCATTCATACGTGGGTAGCAATTATTATAACCACACGTAAAAGGGGCAGCTCTCTCCACTATTCGGTTTCTACGTTGACTGTAGCTGGACTCTATAAATATAGACTTTCGGTCACGGAGGTCCAGGGTCGAGACACAGTAGGCAAAAGAGGAGAGGAGAAAAAAGGTCGGAATCTGAGTAGAAGAACCACATAGGTCAAGGTCAAGAGAGTACATAGAGAGAGCTTTTGCAACGAGAGTTCAAGCCCTTCTGCAGTCTTTGAAGCTTCTTGTTTCGTCTTCTACAGCACTTCTTCATCATCGTGTGGTCCAAGGGACAAAGTGATCGACCGCAGATCAGACTCCTATAGCAATATTTTCCCAGAATCAAACTTTTATACTTAACATCTTCGTATATGATTAATTGTACTTATTTTTCTTATTTGTAAACCAAAAAAAGGGTTTCGTATCAACCTAGTTTCATTTCTTTCGTTTATTATCAAACACAAGATAGCAACTCTGCTGAGGACTACTTTCTCATCTGACGAGAAAGCCATTGCTCAACACGATGCTGTATCAGTAGGATCAATGAAGAAGACCGTGGTCGTCCAATTCGACCAATCAGCCAACGAAGACATGCTTCGAGCAGGGGGTAGCTCTCATTCCCTCTCTGTCCAAGACAACAGGAAATTACGTAAAGTGTGGATGCCCCGGACATCCTCTTCCATTCCTGCCGACTCTCTCTCTCTCCGACCAACAAGGTTGTAGCATCGCAACCTTCGCGCTCTGCGCGTAAAACTCTGTCTCTCGTCTGTGACGTGGCAGACAAAACTTCTGGTAATGCCTCAGTGCTAATCCAGAAGTCTACTCCGCGCTCTACGCATAAAACTCTGTCTCCCGTCTGTGACATGGCAGACAAAGCTTCTGGTTATGCCTCAGTGCTAACCCAGAAGTCTACTCCGTGCCCCGCACATAAAATTCAGTCTCCCGTCTGTGACGTGGCAGACAAGATTTCTGATAATGCCTCAGCGCCAATTCAGAAATTCCAAACGCGCTCCACGCGTAAAAATACATCTTTCCTCCGTGGGAAAGAAGAAGGTCCTTGCAATCTCCGCAAGGGAAAATAAGTGGCAGATTTCCCAACCTCTCGCCATCAAGAGAAGAATCTGCCCACTCTCCAGATTACGCGAGATGCTGATGGCCGATTGAGGACTTCCTCAGTTTTATGCCACCTTGAGCAAAATTCCAGACTACGCCAGGTCAATCCCCTCAGCATAAAGAAGGCCCAGTTTGTTGATAGATACACTCCTCAGGGATCATGTGCTACTCACATGGCTGAACTGCTGTATACGGGTGGCAGGGAGAGAGTTATGGTTCGCAATATCCTCATTCCAACTGATGTAGACGGGAGGAACAAGCCTTCTTCTTCTTCTGTTAATCCTCCTGACTTGCGTGAATTCTTGATCCAGAAGCGCAAAGATAGGGGATCTTCCAACATGTCTATTACACCCCCTAGGGAGCACTGTTGTAATAGTCATAAAGTTGTAGTTAATTATTGTTGTTCTAAGGCAAAACGGTCAGTTTTCGACCGGTTGAACTACTCTTTGTCTCTCTAGGAAGAAGAGCCTACATTTGCATCAGTGAACATGGCTTCACACGTTCCTAGAGGAAGGTCAAATTCAAGACGTCATCCCTCTAGAACTCCAAGCCAAAGGAGCGACAGACTCCTTGAAAACATTAAAGCTGGGGTATTTCGAAACACCCGTTCGAGGTCACGACAACCGGCTTCATATTCTTCTGATTCCGACACTGGGGGTCACCAGTTTCCAGAATCGGATGCTGAAAGTATAGATTCAATCTCTACGGAGACCTATACTAACCCTTCAATGACATCCAGAGAAATGGGAGTCTATGCCATTGGAGATGAACGCGAAGAGGCTTCCCCATCAGGAAGTGCTGAGCAACGCATCGCTGTATTGGAGACATCACTGAAAGAAATGCATTCCATGATGGAGAGTATGCGTCAGATGATGGTGACTCAACATGCAGCTGCAATAGCACAAGCGTCGGTTCCTCCGACTCAACTACGTGTGGGGGTGGACTTACCCCCATCCAACGCAAACCAGGAGCCTATTCTAGATCAAGAGTCATCGGCTCCTCAACTTCTTAACTCGGAGAATGTATTGCCTCATATTGGAGTTACGATACAACCGATCTCTCACCACTCTGCGATCCCTTTACTAGCTGAAGATCCGATGCAGGCAGTGCTAGAATTGAAAGCCCAATTTGATGCCTTGAAGCATAAGGACCAGCTCAAGAAATTGGGAATCAACCAACCATACCCAGCTATCTGGGATGAGATCCCTTTCCCACCTAAATACAAACCATAGGCTATGATTTTGTTTGAGGAAAAGACGTCACCGAGCCAGTACATGAACTACTCTAGCATGATGACAGTGTTGTTGCAAGGGAATGATGCGCTTCTCACACGAGTGTTTAAAGGCTGTCTCTCTAGAGTGGCTTATCAGTGGTACCGTAGTCTTGCGGACAACTGCATTACTTCCTTTGAAGATTTCAAGACTCTGTTCTTCGCACGATTCTACGAAGGAGGGATGGACATGTCTATGTCCTCTCTCATCGAAGTAAAACAGAAGGAAAAAGAGAACGTTCGCACTTTCATCGAATGTTTTCGTCAAGCCATTTTGCAAATGCCTCCCGGAGTTCCAGACTCGGCATTGGTGGACATTTGCAGGAAGAACCTTCTTCCAGTGATCTCGGTGTTCACAGGACTATATCAGTTCCATGATTGGCCCTCGTTTATTATCTCAACGGTAGCCGCTGAAGACAACAGTCGGAAGGCGCGTGATAATGGAATCATGATCTCTACCTCTGATAGAGGCAAGAGGTCATCCTCTAACAGCGACCATCCTCGTGGTTCCAAAGGAAAAGAAGCTCTGGCGATCAATACGTCCAGGCAAAATACTGCGGCAACCACACAGACGAAACCTGGGACTTCCAGGCCCATTGAAGTATACTCTTTTGACGACGACGATATTCTGAGCATATTTGAGTGTCTAGTTAAAAGCGGCAAGATTACCCTCCCCGAGGTAAAGCGGCTTAATGAAGTCGGCAGTACCAATAACCATAAGTACTGCATTTTCCATAGGTACATACATCACCCGACAAAGGCGTGTTATATACTAAAGAGGAAAATCCAGGAGTTGATCGACGCTAAGGCCATCACTCCACGCAATAGCGAGAAGACGGTCACCGCCAACATGATCTCTCTCCAATTTGGCAATCTGCCTCCTTAAGAAGTTCCAGATGGTATTGTACCTATTTCTCGGACAATGATGAACATCGTTAATCTTCCTCCAGCCAGGGGTCAAAATCATGACTTGGTACACCTAACTACCCAGCGTGGTGAGATTATGTGGGTTCATCTTGATCTGGTGTCAGAGATCGAGGAAGAGACTCAAGCTGCTAAGGATAAGTCTAAAAAGAACTCGAAGCGTAAACCATGTCATATGGTTGTGATATCCTCGACATCTGAAGAAGAGGTTTTGTCTACCGGAACCCGTTCAGGGAAAGCTTACCTCAAGGCTATGGAGGAAATCAGAAAGATGCATCGGCAGACACTTCAACTGCCAAACTTCCAGAACCTGAACCTGTCATACCAGAGGCAGGTCCTTCTAAACCAACTTCGGCGGACAAGGGCAAACAAAAAGAAGTACATTTTGATAAACCTTTGAAGAATATTCAAAACAAAGGTTTAGAAAAAACCATATAACTTCGATATCCTAGCCCAATTGGCTAATACACCAGCCAGATTGTCCATTTTTGAACTACTCAGGCTCTCCAAAGACACTCGTCAAGCCCAGAGTAAAGTATTAATACAGGCGGATGCATACTTGACCCAGCTCAAGTCCCCTAATGAAGAACCTGTGGCATGTCCTTAATGCCATAGTGTGATAGAGGTGGTCCCGAATATCACTTTCACTCAAGATGACATGTTATTAAAACATAACAAGCATGACAGACCCCTCTATTACACCGGATGCGTCGGTTCCATGGAGGTCGACCGAATTTACATAGATCCGGGATCATCAATCAGTATCATTCCTCATAGTCTGCTCTGGCCGCTGAGGATTCCTACCAGCGAGCTGGCTTACACCACCACTACAATCTTGGGCTTCAATGCCAGGAAAAGTAAGCCATTGGGGAAGATTCATCTGAGGATCCAGATTGGGGACCTTAGATCAGTGGCTACATGCTATGTCATTGATTCAGAGGTGTCCTACAATATTCTGCTGGGCAGACCATGGATCCACGATCACAACATTGTTCCTTCGACTCTACATCAATGCTTCAAATATGTAGACGCCCAAGGAATAATATAAACAGAGTTTGCTGACCTTAACCCGTTCAAAGGAGTGGAATCCTACTACTCCGATGCCATGTTGTACACCCAAGACTACAAGAAGGAGGTGTCAGGCAAGACAGAGAAGGAATCCCACCGGGAGCCAGAAGAACCCTCTGCCGAGCAACCTCTGTCAATCAAGGTGAAAGGGCGGACCACTCGTCCGAAAGTCATGGAACCCATGGCTATCCACTTGAACAAAACCAAATCAGGAGGAGGAAGTAATCCCCTAGTGATCACTTTAAACCAGAAACCTCCACCTTTGGTCATCAACCTCCGGCGTAACAAGCAGCCGACCGATGTAAATACAACAGGGAATATGGTTTCTGACGATAATAAAGATTCTCCTTTCCAGTATATTGATGCTCAAATTCCAAATCAGGAATCCTCTCCCCATAACGATATAGAACCTATAACACAAAAATTCTTGGAAGCTATAGACTCCTATCATCCGTATGTGTGAAAAGTAGCATCACCATCTGATGTCATCACGATATATGGGCCATATGAGGATTCTATCTTTACTGTCCCGCCTACTCGCAGCAATCATCATCCAATAGTCTTCGGTCGCATGCGCGATGAACCGACTGTACAAGAAGATTCCCACGAATTTGATGCTGGAAAAATGCAAGTTCACAGATATAGCCCACAAGCTTTGAAGATTATGCAAAGTATGGGTTATGACTTGAAGCTGGAACCATGTCTTAACTATATAAAAGGCAGGCGAATGCCATTGTACGGTGATCCTTACTGTCAACAAACTTATTTTGGGTTAGGGTATACCACTTCCTTTGCAACTTCTGAGTCTAGTGAAGATATCTTTTCCTCTTCTCAAAATGGCTCATCATCCTCCGGCTCATATGTTGATCTCAACCGAGCATCATCAGTAAATACGGTATTGACAGATTCTCTCGAAGCAGACGAACAAGAATCTGAATCGTTTAAAAATGATTCCTGGACACAGCAAATGGATACACAGTGGAAACTCAGGTTCGAGCAGAAAGAACCTTCCACTGAAGATAAAGTTATCCAAGTTGATGTTGGGGATAAAATTTCACCAAAGCCAATATTATCAGTAATAATCTTTCCGAAGAAGAAAAGGAAGAAATGATCCAGCTGATAGAAGAATATATCGATGTATTTGCGTAGAATTATGAGGATATGCTAGGTCTTGATCCAAAAGTGGCTACTCATAAGCTCAACATATTGCCCAGTTCGAAGCCTGTGAAGCAACATCAACGTCGGTTTCGTCCGGATATGATGGATGCCATTGAAGCTGAAATCAAGAAGTTGATAGCCTGCGGGTTCATCCGGGAAGAACAACATCCTGACTGGGTCACCAATGTTGTCCCAGTCATGAAAAAAAGTAGAAAGTGCGTGTTTGCATCGATTACCGAGATCTGAATGCAGTCTGTCCTAAAGATGAGTTCCTCCTTCCCATTACAGACGTCATGATCGATAATACGTGCAATTTTGAGCGCATGTCTTTCATGGACGGATTCTCAGGATACAACCAAATCAAGATGCATCCTGAAGACGAGAAGCATACTGCCTTCCGGACGCCTCTGGGGGTATATTGCTATACGGTCATGCCCTTTGGACTGAAGAATGCCGGGGCTACGTACCAACGAGCTATGAGTAACATATTCCATGAGCATTTACGCAAAACAGTAGAATGTTACGTAGACGATATAGCTATCAAAAGTCGCATCAAGGATAATCACATCCAAGACTTGAAGACAGTATTTGAGTTAATGCGCCAACACCAACTCAAAATAAATCCTACAAAGTTATTTCTTGGTGTATCCAGTGGCAAATTCCTGGGATTTGTCATTACCGCTAAAGGCATTCAAGTGGACCCTGATAAAGTAAAGGCTATCTTAGATATGCGACCACCCCATAATCTGAAAGAACTTAGGGGATTTCAAGGTCGTCTGGCATATATCCGGAGATTCATATCCAACCTCTCTGGGAGATGTCAACCTTTTTCCTGCCTGATGAAGAAAGGTGTGTCCTTCATATGGGACGAAGCCTGTCAGCAAGCATTTAATGATATCAAACGCTACCTCACTAATCCTCCAGTTCTGGTGCCTCCCGTCATAGGAAGATAATTTTTGTTGTATGTTCGAGCAATAGATCATTCTTTGGGAGCTCTCCTCACACAGAAGAACAATGAAGGTCATGAACAGGCTATCTACTATTTAAGCAGGATGATGGTCGGAGCTGAACACCGGTACAATTTAGTGGAAAAAGAATTCTTGGCCCTAATGTTCACCATTCAGAAGACGCGACATTACGTCACATGCCAAACTATTCATATCATCTTTAGGATCAATCCTCTTCGGGTATTAATGAACAAGCCAAGTGTTCTTAATTCCCGACTCGCGACTTGGGCGATGTTATTAACACCATATGATATGGTGTATGTCCCTCAGAAGTCCATCAAAGGCCAAGCATTAGCTAATTTCTTAGTGGCTCATCCAATTTCGAAAACCTCTAAACTATACGAGGATATTCCCGACGAAGTTGCAGAATATAATTCCGCAATGAAAGGCGTTACCTGGCAGCTATTCTTCGATGGTACCTCCAGGACTGGTCCCAAGGGAAACATGGTTTCAGGAGTAGGAATTGTCCTGATCACTCCGGATAAACTCGTCATCTATCGAGCATATTCTCTTAGTGAACCCTGCTTTAATAATATGGCAGAATATAATGCACTGCTAATCGGGTTACAAGTCGCTAAAGAATTAGATGTCGAATACTTAGAAGCTTTCGGTGATTCTTAACTGATCGTCAATCAGGTTAGAGGAACATATGAAGTCCGCAAACCAGACCTCATTCCTTATCACCAAGCAACGATCGAGATAGCCATGTCTTTTAAAGGGTTCTTCCTAGAGCATGTGCCTCGATCTCAAAATTTGGAAGCTGATGCCCTAGCCAGCCTAGCTGCAGATCTAGCTATCCCTATAAGAAGGCAGAATTCGGTGATCCTTCTTAACAGAGATTTATTCTGTGTAAAAAATAATTTTCACATAGAACGCAGCTACACTGTGAACACGGATCCTCCCAAGAGAGATTGGAGAAGTCCCTTTATAGATTTCGTGGCATACGGAGTCTTACCAGAGGATCCTAAAGAAGCAGTATCCATCAAAAGACGATCATTATGCTTCTATTTTGATGTGTCTTCACAATGTCTATATCGCCGAACATACGACGGACTGCTATTACGATATCTCTCCGATGATGATGCACAGCGGATTATCCGTGAAGCTCACGACGGTGTATGCGGAGCACATCAACCCGGTCCTAAGTTACAGGATCGTATCAGGAGGATGGGCTACTACTGGCCTACTATGATCGCAGATGCGATAAAATATGCAAGACAATGCAAAGCTTGTCAGGTTCATGCAGATTTTATACATCAACCTTCTGAACATTTACATCCTACGATTGCATCCTGTCCTTTTGAAGCATGGGGTATGGATATCATTGGTCCTATTCACCCGTCTTCTTCCAGAGGTCATCGGTTCATATTGGCCATCACGGATTATTTCTCCAAATGGGCGGAGGCGATCCCTCTTGCTGAGGTGAAAACATCCAACGTGATCAACTTCATCAAGCATCATGTCATTTATCGCTTTGGGATACCCCGAAGGATAATTTATGACAATGGACCTCAATTCATCAGCCAAGCATTTCAGCGATTTTGCGATAAAAATCGGATACAAAATATGGCCTCTACGGCATACAATTTCGCTGTTAATGGTTTGGCGGAAGCTTTCAACAAAACTATTATCAAACTCTTGAAAAAGTTCGTCTCTTCGAACAAAAAAGATTGGAATGAGAAGCTGGGAGAGTGCCTCTGGGCATACCGCACAACGGTACGAGCACCGACGGGTTATACCCCATTCTCATTAGTCTACGGGTGTGAAGCAGTTCTCCCCATCGAAATCCAAATTCCATCACTCAGAATAGCAGTGGCTAATGAGTTGACTCACGAAAATAATGATCGACTACGGCTTCAAGAGCTAAAAGGATTAGACGAGAAACGCCTTCAAGCTCAACAGCGCATTACATTCTACCAAGCGCGCATCTCCAGAGCTTTTAATCGAAAAGTGAAAGAGAGAGTGTTCAAAGTTGGCGAGCTAGTTCTAGCTGTAAAAAGGCCAATGATCATTACACACAAGAGTAAGGGTAAATTCCAGCCCAAATGGGAAGGCCCTTATGTGATTAAAACGACATTTTCAAATGGCGCCTACAGATTAGCCAAGCCTAACGGAGATCTGATAATGGCTCCTATCAACGGCAAATTCCTGAAGAGGTATTATGCTTAATCTCCTTTGTTTAACGGAGTATGGTGAAGATCTCATTCTGACAACACTACGTCCAAAGAACTGGTTGGATCATATTCTATCATGTTCTCATGACCTCTGAATAGATATATTTAACTAATTTGGAACTTCAAAACCTATCACGTCCATATTACCTCTGATAGTGTTTTGTATACAAATTTAGTTGGATCATATTCTATCATGTCCATATAACCTCTGAATAGATAAATCCAGCTGAAGCTTACCGAAAGTATATCACGTCCATATTACCTCTGATATCACTTTCACCCTATCCTATTATTTATATTCAAAAATGGGGGGTCCAAAGTCAGATGAAGTTTCTTTATTATCTCCGGGAGAGCAAATTATATAAAGAAGCAAAGAAGTATATCATTGGGGAGGAGCAGTTAAATCGCGAATCTGTCGCGCCAAAGCGGCCATCCTCTCATTCCTGGAGTTCAAGACGTTAGCTCGAGCACGCTCCAGTCGTACCTCATCATTGCTCAGGAGGGACAGTTCGGACCGAGCCTGGATAAAACTGGCGCAGGCGACTCCTGCACGTGCCAAGTTCTGTTGAGCTGTATCCAGTCGGCCATTCACCACATCTAGAGCTTTCGATGATTGGGAAGCCCACTCCTTTGCCTGAGCGAGTTTGGCTTCCAGTCTGCGAACCCTCACTGCATTTCCCTCATGCTCGGCCTTGCACTTTGTTTGAAGAGGAATAACCTCCTCCAAGACGGCTTTTCCTTCATCCATCTCCTGCTGCTGTGTCTGGATGGATTTATTTAAGCGTTTCATCTGTTCAGCAAACTGCGCAGTCAGAGATTCATATTTAGCCTGAGTCAAGTCATCGATGCTGCCTCGAGATAGCTGCAAATACTCGTTAATGGGTTATTCTAAACCATTAACTATTTGCTCTAGTGCATTAGCTCTTTCAGTGTCACTGAAATTTCTAATCTGCGTTATAGTAAGATTAGAGGACGTCTTCAGAGCCTCGAAGCCTAGGTTCTTCTCCAGCACCATCGATATCAGCGTTTTCAAAGTGATGTAGAAAATACTAGTAAATTGCTCAACTAGCATGGATAAATTCGAGTGGAATCTGGGAGTGGCTGCGATATCGATGAACCCCCTTCCAGGAACAACTACAGAGGGTGTCGTCACAGTCGTCGCTGTAACAGATGGCGTGACAAAAGTAGAGGCACCAACAACTGTCAAAGTTATTGGCATGCTCGACAAAGGAGGAATAGTCGAGACAACCGGCTCATCCTTCTTTGATGTTATTTGGACCGGTGCTGGCAGAACAACATCCGAGAATGTTGCGGATGAAAGATCAGCAGCTTCAAAGCTTGCTCCCTCAACGTCTGATGCCGCCAGTTCATATGATGGGTCCATGACAAAATCAAAGGTTGCGTCTATTCCGCCCTCCCCGTAGATGTCTGCACCTGCAAAGAAGACAAGAGAAAGTTAATATCAAATTGATGTTAATTTTCTAAAAAAGAGCGTAAAGACGACATTTACCCATGGTCGATGGTATATATGTCGCGTCTGCAGTCAGTACAGCTAAATCATTTCTTATTGATGCTAAGCGAGCTGTCATACCTGGGAAAGGGGGTGCACTAACTGACACGGGAAGGTATTCTTCCAAGTCTTCACCAAGATCCACTCGAGGCTCATCGGGTGGAATCTCGCTGGATATACTCATAGATGTGGAAGGGATTACTCCCGTTACTGGTCTGGATAAAGGTATATGCAATCTTATTATGCTCGGCCTTAAAGGCGATCTTGTAGCACTACCAGAAATAGTAGTAGCAGCGATCTCGAGCAAAGAATCTCCGGCACTGCCAGCCGGGACTGTGGAGGTTCCCTCTCTAATAAGCGAAGGGCCTCTAATCAAAGAATCATCCCCAGCAGGGCAGACGACAGGCTCACTTCTAAGAGCCTCCCTGGTAGAAGCTCTTTTCGGACCTCTGGCGACCTTCTTCTTGCGAGGAGAAGGTTCTTTCGGAGCAGAAGCCTTCCTTTTATAGGGGATAACGAGAGGCTATGCAGGCGGAGCTAGTACGCCTCTCGATATTGTCGTCAAAAATTCGTCTGCCCCAGCAATGTCCTCATTCTCATCCGAGAAAACATACAGAGTATCCTCCCTGGCAGTAGACCAATGGGAGGGCATCCTAAAACTTCCACGTATATCAAAATCGCGATGGAAGGTATTGATGGATGCATAGAACTGCGCGTACGAGTGAAGCATACACAGCTCCATGGAAAGAGAAGTCGCGGGCACCGTAAAAGTTGTACCAGTGCAGCCCGTGATGAAATACCGCCACCCTCTGGCTCCATCAATAAGTCCACCTCTGGACTTGAAGCTAGTAATGGCATTTCCCACATGCAATTGGTCATACCCAAACTGCCTAGCAAATTGACTAGGCAGATAGGGCTCCAGGAAGCAGTGGTCATCACTTCTGTATAGCAAATGGGAAGGTCTAATGCAGACCAACCAATAGAAGGCTTCAGGAGAAAGAATGGTCCTCCCATGGCCCTCATTCTTAAGTTTCCTCCCCTGTTGATTGATGTGTACGGGGGTAACGATACATAAGATCTTCCAGCTGTGGGCTACGTTTAACGCCCGCCGGCAATCTGTGACGGTCGCCATGTTCCAAGAGGAATTCTTGTAATTCAGCAAGAAATTATTTCCTGAACTACTAGCGGAACCGGGAGACATCACCCAGGCATTGTGAAGGATTAACCATCCCATCAAGTATAGGAATGGTAATTCCACCATGGGAAAGCTTTTACGCTGCGTCTCATCAGCGAGCAGTCCCTCAGTAAGGGCCCTCAGGCCTGCCTGTATTCTACATACCATAGCAGGAAGCAGGTCGAGTTTTGCTCCGAACACCAAACGTACTGCAGGCCATAAGGTGTTGCGGTAGATGCGATCTGCAGACGCTATGCCGGGCACCACCCAGCGATGAAGCCAGACGGAGAGGAAGCCAGCCAATTGAGCTTCCTTCGACAGAGGCTTGCGGCAATACCTCATATAACTGAAGGCTTTTGTGCCTGCAGCATAACCCCCTACCTCCTCATCAAAAACATGATCTGAAGCCCCTGCATCTTCAATAAGGTCATAGACAGTGTTGGCATTCAGCATGCTTAGGAGGTTCAAGGGCCTATCTTGGCTATCTACCACCTTTTCTGGCTTGACATTTCTGGTCTGGTGGAAGAAAAGATAGGTGGCCCACTTGTTGATGTGAGCCAAATCAGAAGGCTCCTTATAAAAAGTGGTGCAGGCAAGATAGTGGCACATCAGCTCCTGATATACGGCCACAGCCCGAGGGTTTGTATCCTTCAACTCCCGGTTTGTAGGGACGTACTCCTCATAAGGAGTGTCCCCCATTGGCAGCTTTGAAATTTCTGCCATCTCGTGAAGGGCTAAGCCCAACTCTCCCAGCAGAGTGGCAAAAGTCCCGGTG